>OY282449.1:104013048-104613048 GCA_958295655.1 Palloptera scutellata
AAATTCTTGCCAGAAGGTCAGACGGTAAATAGAGAAGTTTATCTGGGCATTATGTGGCGTTTGAGAGAGCAAATTTGTCGGAAAAGGCCAAGTTTGTGGAAAGAAAACTCATGAATTTTGCGCCACGACCACGCACCGTCTCACAAGGCTATCATTGTGAACTAATTTCTGGTCAAAGACTCAACAAATGTCATGGAACAGCCACCGTATTCAGCTGATATGTCTCCGGGCTAAATTTTTTCTCTTTCCAAAACTCAAATTACCACTTCGAGGCACCCGATTTCAGTCGCATACATAAAAGAAAAAAGTCGATTCCGGAAAATGCGTACGAATTGAAGTGCTGCTCAGCAAGTGCATGCCCCATTAATGAAAATAAGTGGTATTGAGATGGAGTCAAGTCCCGTGAATAAGCCGCATGTGGGAGGGCTTCCCAACTGTACGAATCTACCAATGCCCGAGTCGGTTTTGTTCGATGTGATGGTGCATTGTCATCAAGGAAAATCACATTGTGTTGCCTAGCAAGATTCAAATCGGCCAATTGTTGTTTGTAGCGTTGACCAGTAACTGTTTCGCCTAGTTTCCGAAGGTTAAACCAGATAACACCTCGCTGATCCCAGCAAAGACAGAGCATTGTCTTCTTTCCGGGTTTGAAACATGATATTTTCGAAAATAATCCATTTTTCATCACCAGCCAGTAACAATTCGATGAAGATATGACTTTCTTTTGTACCTGGCGAGCAACATTTCACAGGTGGTTTTTAGATTTTCTTGCTGTCTTGCTGTCAGTCAATTCATGCGGCAACCGTCTTCCCATCTTCCCACCTTCAAAATCAATCCCATAGCTTGTAAACGTTGAGACGTTGAGAAATGCATTGTTGGGTCACATTTAATTGTTCTGCAAGTTGTTCTTGCGTTTGACCCTCATCCTCATCGAGTAAAGCTTGCAATTCGGCATCTTCAAACTTTTTCGGTGGCCCTCCACGTTCTTCGTTTCTCACATCAAAATCGCCACTTTTAAACTGATTGAACCGCTCGTTGCATTGTGTTTTGCCTAAAGCGTGCTGGCCATAAGCTTCCACAAGCATTCGCTGAGAGGCCAAAGCAGATTTCTTCAATTGGAAACAGAAAATCAATGATGTCCGCATATCGTAGTTTGTAGACGCAAAATTCGAAATTTTTACGAGCGAAAAAAAATATGTTGTTGTATGAAACTTGATTGTTTATGAACTGAATATTGTTGACAGAGCTAAATGCGAAGGAATGATTTGGCGCCAATGATTTGGTTTGACAGAGCGTATAGTTTTACTTAGCGACACAGAGATGTCATTACCGGTTTCATACTTGTACAACTGGTATTTATTCAAGTGCCGAGTTCGATTTGACTTTGTCTATACTCTGTTTCATGTTTTGGCATTATTAAAGATATAACGTAGAAAATTTCGCACAAATATTAAAAATTTCTCATCTCGCCGCAATTTGGGGAAATCCCAACAATCTGGCATCCCTGATGCACATATGTACATATAACTTATGTATCCAAGTATTGGTGTTGTTGCTCTTTATTTTGTAGTTTAAACAGCAGCAGTGAAAAGTTTGCCATGTATTAAATCAAATTTTGTGAAATTTAATTGTGAAAAATTAACTTCATTTGTATCATATCGCTTATGAAACTTAATTTAATATACATATTTATTTTACAACGCCTACTTTAATTTTATTTAAATTTCAATATAATATGAAATACCACCTCATTTTACTTCATTTCGTTAGCAATACGCTGTTTTGTGAACTTTAATTAAATGTTAAATATTTAATTTCCAATTTGCAGTCATTGTTCAACTTTTTTTTATTTGTTAATTTTCAATGAGTGCTGAAAAGTATGCTACACATTTTACTATATACCATTTTCAATAAGATTGTGTGCAAGCAAATGTATGTGTAAGTGTGTGTGTGTGTGTGTGTGTGTATGAAAAACTTCAATACAAATAAGAAACCAATTGAAACCAGCATTTATTTTGATAGCGTCATAAGAGTGAGTTATTTCAATCCAACAACAAATAGTAACACAAGTGGCATATGCATACATAGAAATATACATAAACAAGCTCATGCACACACACACACACACACACACACACACACACACACACACACACACACACACACACACAGACACACACAAACACACTCATGCCAACGATTGTCGAGTTTCTTCCAGTACTTGAAATTTATATACTAACAAATAATATTAAAAAAGGAATCAGAAAAAAGTAGAGAAAGGAAAGAAAATAAACAAACAAAACCCAAAATGTGTCGATGAATGAATCGAAAATGAACGCAACAAATTCTCTGGAGAAATAAATGTGTAGCATTAGTGTATTTATTTGCTAACTTTACTCTTGCATACTTTTAGGAATAGATTAGAACTTGAGTGGGTAGCTGCATATGAGTTATGCTAGGAAGCCAAGTTAGAGAAACCAAAACTAGTAGAGGTAAAAAAAAAATATTTATATACCTTATTCTATATTCCATAGTAAGCGAACATTAATCCCTGCTTATAACCCAGTATAGAAAGCGCAATTGTTGTGCAGTAAATGTTTATTTATTAAGTGGTTATGTTTAAACTAGTTCTGAATCTACTATGGGTAGTTAAGGCGTCAAGTATTCCATATGATTCACCGTACGTGAAAATGTGGTACAAGGGTTGCTGCTTTTACAAAACCTGTGTGTAAATCCTGGTCTAAATTCAGTTACAAAATGAAAGTTCTCGGAAACACATTGCCTGAATACTTATATGAGGCAATGTGATTCCAGTAGTAGACAATGCCGCAGATTTACCTAATGCAACTATACTTTATGTTAAGGTGTCGATCAATGGTGGGCCCAAATTGTGTTATAAGTAGATCTTTCGTGAATTCGTTGATGAATATTAATGTTACTCATACGACCCCAAACCACACGAAGTCAAAACAAACTTTGACATTGCACATTAGAAACCTAAATGAAATGCTACATTAATATGTGTTGGTTAGAAGTTTTTTTCCCGAGAAAAACAGATCGACACCCATCATCTATTTGCCGCCTTCGACAGCACGATTAGGGATCACTTGTACGCCGCAATGTCTGATTTTGGTATCCCTGCAAAGCTCATTCGTCTTTGCAAAATGACACTGACCAACACCACCAGCGCAGTGAAAATTGGGACAGACCTCTCCGCACCATTTGATACCAAAAGAGGTTTCAGACAAGGTGACTCCCTATCGTGCGACTTCTTTAACCTTATGCTGAAGAAAATAATTCGAGCTGCGAACATCGAACATCGACATCTCTGGCACTATCTTCTACAAGAGTGTCATGCTGCTAGCATACGCTGATGATATTGACATCATTGGCAAAAACGCTCGAGCAGTCAGTGCAGCATTCTCCAACCTGGAAAGGGAGTCTCGTCGTGTGGGTCTAGTGATGAACGAGGACAAAACGAAATACCTTGTGTCAACAAACAAAGAGTCACGGCGTCTTGGACAAAATGTCACTGTTGACAACTACACTTTTGAAGTCGTCAAGGATTTCGTTTATCTAGGATCTAGCATAAACACCAACAATAATGTCAGCCTTGAGATCAAGCGGAGACTAACTCTTGCCAACAGGTGTTACTACGGGCTCAGTAGGTAATAGAGAAGTAGAGCCCTCTCTCGACCGACGAAAATAACGCTCTATAAGTCCCTCATCCTTCCCGTCCTAATGTATGGCGCAGAGACCTGGACATTGACCATCAATGATGAGAGGCTGTTAGGAGCGTTCGAGACGAAGATACTCCGTAAGATCTACGGTCCAGTATGTGTGGACGACATGTATCGAATAGGATGGAACGATGAGCTGTATGAGCTGTACGCCGACACTGACATAGTCAAGCGTATAAAACTCCAGCGGCTTCGCTGGCTGGGTCATGTTGAGCGAATGGAAGAAAGCGCTCCGGCTAGAAGGGTGTTTTATTCGAACCACGGTGGAGGAACATGCAGAAGGGGACGTCCTAATCTCCGTTGGAAAGACCAGGTGCAGGGCAACCTGACTGCACTTGGCCTTATCAACTGGCGCCAGCGCGTGCATAGCAGAAGTGACTGGCGGAGCTTTGTGGAGGCGGCCAAGACCGATCATCGGTTGTAGCGCCAGCTAAGTAAGTAAGTAAGTTAGAAGTTTTACCATTATTATTTATGAGTCTTCTTTCAACAATCAATCAATAAATATGTTAGCTTGTTATGAAGTTATAGAAGGAACACTTCTTACATGGCGATGGTAATTTAGTAATTTCGCAACTTGCAATAATTGGTCCATTATCCTTAAACATTGACGATGTGAACTTAGCGCAGACACCCGACTAAGATGATCTCTTAAGAGTCAGTGCTTAGCAAAAAAAACCCAACCAAGCTATGGAGGCAAATAGGCTGCATGCGACGTTGATATATAAAACTTACGAAAAACAGGAGGACGAACGCCTGTGCCTAATCA
The DNA here is from genome assembly GCA_958295655.1 of Palloptera scutellata. Taxonomy (NCBI): domain Eukaryota; kingdom Metazoa; phylum Arthropoda; class Insecta; order Diptera; family Pallopteridae; genus Palloptera; species Palloptera scutellata. The sequence continues at coordinate 104,017,555 of OY282449.1, forward strand.
TTGCAACCTCAGCTAACTTCGCTCATATCACAAGAAATGTGGTCAGTCCCACCATTGATTCCCATCGCGAATGAGTTAATTGCACTTAGGCCTCGCAAGTTTATCATTTGCCAAATCTAGCACGGATCAGTCAGACTCATTTTCGAAGTATATTGTGACCAGTTAGGTCTATTATACTTCGAATTCTACACTGAGGAATCTCATAAAGAGTATCGGTTTTATGTAAATGTTTGATGTCCAAAGTATCTGGTCAGTAGTTTCCCCAGATATTGAGTGGCCCGTAGAGTAGGAGGATGTCTTCCGGAGAGTCATTGCCTTTCTGAGAAAAACGACAGATGCTGTCCTGTCCTATGCTCAGATTTTCATGTGTTTTCCCAGTGATACTGAATATGTTTTTGCTTAGCTTTTGTCATAATGCAGCTCTCTTTAAGTTAGAGTCTCCAATTACTGTGTAGCTTTGACAGTTTAAGCTTAAGCACCAGACTCAAGCATGGAAAATTATGCACCAAAGCCCATTCTCGACAACAACGAAAGAGAGCATCATTTCTATGCTCTCTCATCTTTAAGTTCAAAATAGATAACATTAAAGCATGCTCGAGCTGCTATCTAAATGATTTTAAAATATATTTTGGCTTAGGTGAATGCTCACATAAAAAGTATGAGCTTCGATGCTTGAGGCATGCCTAAAGTTGCCAACTTTCACGTTTTTCAAGCATCTCGAGTATTGGCATTTTCAAATAGTTACTTACTCTTGTTTACGCGTGTGTAGAAGAACTTACTTTTTGTTAAACTGAAATGGTCGAAGAGCATGAGGCGTACTTTATGTGTTTTACAAAGTAAATATTTGAGATGTGTGCCCACGACCACGACAACAACATATAAAACAATAAGAGTTAATATTGGGAGCGAAGGAGAAAATCATACTTTTCGAAGTAGGGTGGTGAAAGGAGCAGAAGGGGATGAAGAAATCTGCATGGTGAATGATGATGTGACTGGACTCCGCCTTACTAACTTGGCATGGAAAGCGTATTGCAGAAGTGGCTATCGAAGATATTTTGATTCGCCTGAGATCGATGATCGACCAAATAACCTTTTGGGCGATCTTCAGCTGACTCTTGACTACTGGGATATTTATGTTTTTGCTTGTTTGCAAGCATATAAGTACTTATATAAACAAAAGATGTACATGAACTTGGAAAAAGCAAACAATGCTCGTTCTGCAAAATGCAATATGCAAATGTGTGTAGTTGCTAAACGCATATGGTAGATGTGCATGGCTATTATATTGTAGTATACTTTTAGGCGTGCTATGCTCGAAATTTTAATTAATTCAGCGTCTGTAAATTTTAATTACACTCACTGCAAATAGTTTTCAATTAGTTTTTCTTAATCACAATAATAACAACAACAATGCACACACACACACACACACACATACACAAACACACACACACACACACACACACACACACACACACACACACACACACACACACACACACACACAACATAACACACACATGCATACATATACATGATATTTGTAGGTTTGTTATTGCTATTAAATAGCGTTTATATAGTAAAGGGTAATTTTTTTAAGAGCTTGATTTTTGAAAATTCATAAAACACAGAAATTTTTATTTGGATCAATAAATCAATTCCTGCCATTTACTTTTCAAAGATAATTTCACTTAAATGTTTCCCGCGGCTACGCTTCAAGTGATCCACTCTGAAGGTAAAAGTTTGGCACACTTTTCACACATTTCGGCCGGAATCTCACCAATGACCCATTCAATGTTGGCTTCCAAAGCAGCAATCATGTTTGGTTTGTCCCTACAGACAGGAGACTTAACATAGACCCACAAAAAATAGTCTAACGGTAAAGGGGTCAAATCATACGATCTTGGTGGCCAATTGACTGCATCGAAACGTGAGATTAACTGCTCACCAAATTCGCCTCTCAATTGATGCATGGTTTCGCGTGCAGTGTGTCATGTGGCATGTGGCACCATCCTGTTGGAACCACATGTCGGCCGAGTCCAATTCTAGCATTTTCGGCAAAAAAAAAAGTCTGCTATCATTGAACGGTATCTTTCTTTTTTTCCATTGGCATTAACGTTGCGGCCATCATCGTCTTTGACGAAGTACGCGCCAATGATGCCACCTGCCCATAAACCGAACCGCACCAAACAGCGCATTTTTCGGGATGCATTGGTAGCGGCTGAATTGCATCTGACTGGTCTTCACTCCAAATATGGCAATTCTGCATATTCATGTATCCATTGGGCCAAAAATGAGCATCGTCCCTGGAGACAATTTTGCAATAAAAAAAAAACGGATCCTCATCCAGCTTTTCCGAGGCCCATTCACCGAAAATTCGAGATTGTGGTAGGTCGCCTGGCTTCGGTTCGTGCACCAGCTGTATAAGTATTATGTATAGCATTAATCGGAGATCTTTGCGTAAAATCTTCTAGGTGGTAGTGGTCGAATAACACAAACCCAATAGCTGCGATTGGCGCCGGTTGGACATATCGCGATCTTGTTCTACACTGGCGGATACAGCAGAAATTTTCTCTTCGGTATGCACTCTATGCATAAGATTTTGTGGATTGATGTCCCATAAAGTGAAACTGTTGCGAAATTTGAACACGATGAGCTGAATAGCCTGCTCTGCGGGTCGATTATGACGATCATAAAATGGTCGAATTTTTGATTTCAATAATTTGCAAACGTTGTTCAGGAGTAAGTCTATCCATGATGAAATGGCAAACATGTCAAGAATCACGCGTGAACTGTCAGAAATATAAACGTGAAAAATCAGGTAGCAAAAAAATCACCCTTTATATGCATATCTGTATATGCGTGAGTGCATGAGTAAAAGGCATGTATGTATTTGTTTACATACAAACTATGTTGTTGCCACCTTGTTTTTTTATTGTTGTTAGTTTTCTTTTTTCTATTCTAACATTTCATGTCAACAATATTTCCATATACACACGCATACACACGCATACCTACACATACCTATACTCATACATAGTGAACAACAAGTTTTTGTTATGGATATTTTTGTTAGTTTAGTTTTTTTCTTTTCTATTGTTGCTTGTTTCCCTTCATCCAATTGTTAATGCAATATATCAATATTTTCATTGCTTACATCAATAAAATTTTTTTTAATTTTTTATATTCCATTTTTTTTTTTTTTGTTTTTGTCAATTTTTATACAAATTTTTTCAGCTATAGTTGCTGCAGTACACAGCAGGTAGCAAACTGTGAATGTTGCATTTTCAATAACAATTCGTTAAAAAAACATTTGACGATCTTTTTTTCTTTGTTCGCATAACCCAAACTTGCCCATTCGTACCAACGCCCAACCGCCCGTCCGCCCCCTTTACTTATTTAATATGCAATGACAATGTACAATTTATTGCTTTTATTTTCATTATTGGTTTACAATCAACAATGCATATTTTCTTTTTCTTTTGTTGGTGTTGTTGTTGTTGTTGTTGTGGTTGTTGTTGTTTTTTGTATTATTTTTATTAAAGGATTATTCAATTAAACATGTGCCATGTTGGCGGACTGAGCTGCTGTAGCTGCTGTGGCTGCTGTGGCTGCTATGCCTGATATTGTATTATTTCAATTAAGTGTGAAAAAATCTGAATGAAATTAAAAGCATAAAAGCATTTACCATTTACCATTTACCATTTACCATTTCCTTGTACGACGTGCATTTGCATTTATGCTGTTGTGTGTTGTGTTGTGTTGTGTTAAATCAAATGCCATTTGTGTTGCATACAGTTGCAGGGTGCAGTTGAGCGAACAACAGATTATGGTACTTCGCTATACAATGGATTCTTAATTTCGTTCTTGTTTCCGTTTTATTTTATTATAAAATTAATATTGCGAATTTGCTTGAACATTTCCATTAAGTATCAATATTATGGTAAGTACTGAAAACTGAAGAAAAGAAAACCTTTTTGCAGTTGTTTTCCTGTACTAAGTACATAACAGAAGTTTACCTCGTTGTAACTTGCAACCTAAAATTATGATTTCCCTCAAAAGTTTAAGAGGCTCTACAGATGAGTGCAAGCAGGCCTGTTGTGTTCACATGACTCCAACCATGACAGATTCCTTCGTTATCATGAAGGAAAGAAGGAACGCTGGAATTCGAATTTTCTTTTTCATATTTCATAAGTATATAAAGGGTGGTTTTTAAAGAGCTTGGTTTTTGAAGATTAAAAGAAAAACAAACAAAAATTTTACAAAAGTGTATGAAATTTTTAGTTGGATCGATAAATCAATACCAGCCATTTACTTTTGAAAGATAATAAAGATAATTTCACTTAAATTTTGCCCGCGTCTACGCTTCAAGTGGTGCATTCTGAAGCACCAATTTTGGCACATTTTTTCACACATTTCAATGTTGGCTTCAAAAGCAGTAAAAGTGTTTGGCTTGTCCCTATGGATAAGAGACTTAACATAGCCCCACAAAAAATAGTCTAACGGGATCAAATAACACGATCTTGGTGACTAATTGACTGCAACAAAACGTGAGATTAACTGCTAATCCAATTCGCCTCTCAATTGATGCATGGTTTCGCATGCAGTGTGGCATGTGGCACTGTCCTGTTGGAACCACATGTCGGCCGAATTCAATTCTTGCATTTTCGGCAAATAAAAAGTCTGTTATCATCAAACTTTACCTTTATCCATTTCTCCATTGACCGTAATGTGCCGGCCTTCATCGTCTTTGAAGAAGTATGGCCCAATGATGCCACCTGCCCATCAAACGAACCGCACCAAACAGTGCATTTTTCGGGATGCATTGGTAGCTGGTGAATTGCCTCTAGCTAGTCTTCACTCCAAATACGGCAGTTCTGCTTATTCACGTATCCATTGAGCTAAAAAAGAGCCTCGTCGCTGAAGATAATTTTGCAATAAAAAGCGGATTGGATTTTGGTAATAATTTTCAATAATTTGCAAACGTTGTTGAGGCGTAAGTCTATTCATGATGAAATGGCAAACCAAACTGAACATTTTTGACGTTGACACATGTCAAGAATCACACGTGAACTGTCGGAAATATAAACGTCAGAAACCAAGTAGCAAAAAAAATCACCCTTTCTTCTTTATTCTTCTTACTTTTAATGGCACAACAGTCCATGGAGGTCCTAGGCGAAACTTTTCACATCCACTCATGTTGTGCATGTTATAGTTGTACATGAATGGAAGGAAGCTACAGTTTTAAGCCGAATCCGAACGGCAAAGTGAAAACTTTTCATAGGCAATTTTTACTCTTGTAGGGATTACCATTGCCCCTTTTGCAAACATATATTACATATATTTATACTTTAGACTTGTGAGAACCAAATTTTGTTGACTGATATCGATCTATATAACATTTTCAAACAAGTCAAGGTGGGTTTTTCGGACATCAAAATTCTAATACATATTATGAAAAGTTTTTCAATAATTGCAAGTGTTTTGATGAACCTGTTGTTTCATCTAGAAATAGTACGCGTTCAAGTTCTTCCCAAAATGAAGAATCCGGTGGTGAACAGTCTGTGTTAGATTTTGTGGTGGAAGTAGATTGTGGACGAGGCTCCAACGAGGCGTCTACTCTCTACTCCTGCCATTGTCGTCACAGATTCTTCACCAGTTGTTTTAATTACTCCGGTTGTTTTGAACGCGCTGAATACTGATACTCCAACTACTAGTAATTCAAAATCTACACATTTGCCTAAACTTAAAGAAGTTTTTACTAAAATATGTAAAAAAAACTAGTCGTTATTCATCCTTGGAAGTCCTTGTTCGTGTCTCGCTTTGCAGCTAACACTACTGAAGATGATGTAGTGGAATATTTCACATCTAAAACTAACCTTAAACATGATGACATAACTGTTCCCTTCATCCTTCAAAATTACTCTGCCAGCTAACATTTATAAAAATATTTCTAGGCCATCTTTTTGCCCAGATAATGATTTTGTATTAGAGTTCATTTTGAAAAAATTTTAAAAATTACCTTTCCAAAGTTTATTGAAACTCATTGCTCAGTTATGACCCGAAATTTTCTTTCTTTTGAGAATTCCTGCCAAAATCGAAATACTTTCAACATTGAACAGTCACGTTGCGTTAATTTGTTGTATCTCTCTTTCAGGGTGACATTTTTGCTTGCTTCCGTCTGAGCAGCCTCTTAGCAAATAACCACTAGTGGACCACAAGGGGGAAGGGAGGATTTTTAAGCTAAACTACTGCTCTCCACCTTTCCGACAAATATCCCAAACCTAAATTAGGATCCCGAATACAAAAACATATTCTACGAGAATCAAAAATCTCCCTTCCCGCTTCATAATATTTAGATCTACTAGTGATGTCAAATGTTTGGTATGGCAACTCCGTCTCTTTAAAATTAAGTCCTTTACTCATATTAACACCAATAAAATGCTGATTTTCAATTCAATAATATTCAATGATAATTCGGCTTTCGTTAAGAGAAAATTGGTACACCTCAGAAAAGGTTAGGCCTCAACAGAATCTGTGTATTAGGCAATTCATTAGCACTGGCAGACGAAAGATTCTTAAAAACTAAACCAAAATACAACTGAACTAATGTTAATAGATTAATATCCTCTTTTTCGACCAGTGCTAAAGAGAGTTAGAAGTTAGCCTGAGCTTCTAAGCTTAATTAGAGACTCAACACTGAACATCGAGTGAAGAAAGCGATTCAATGCCTACAAACGAATGCTTAACAGGACATGGGACCTTCATCCTAAATTGATCTACATAGTGGAGATATGTGCAAAGCGGTTTTGTGTGATAGAAAAAACGTAACAACCTCAGCAAACGTAGGAACCACAGGAAGCATTCGACAATGCTTCCAATATTCTTATGTATCTGATACCTCTTGAACTCTGTATCAAGTAAATGAGACGCTGGAAAGAAAGAAACCCTTTCGCTATGACCTAAGTAGTCTGATAATGAAATCATTTAAACCTTTACTTTCAATTAGAATTTGACGGTACATTTGCCTTCCCGGAAGAGAGGGGAAAACGTCATGATAACAAATAACTTTGACACCACTGTATTCACAATCGGATTCAAAATGGACTGAGGCGTTGGAGCAGGAGAGACTAAACGTCTCCCTAATTCGGCAAATGTATTACAGGTGGAAATATTGGCAATTAGGAAGACGTGCAGATTGCTGGCTATAGAGCATACGTTAAAAATCGCTGTACTCTCGGGCAGTAAGACTGTAATCATGACCTTAAACATTCATAAGATGAACCAGGCCCTCAACCTTAGCCAAATCATATTTCAAAACCTCAGAAACTATAAAGTATTCATAAACGTGCTATGAATACTTTACCTATCGGAGTGAATCTAAATAATTCCCTCGCATGACCACCTACATCAATACTCCACTGAGGACACAGCATCAAAATGGTGCACAAGATCTAATTGGAATAGTGACTCGAATCACCACATCAACCAACCAAACAACCGGTAGCACACCCATAGGACAGGTTTCTTTTTTGAGTCTTCCTATGCCGAATTCGCTGCACCAATCAACTGCATTAACTTCATTTCATCACCGTTGGTGGACCAACTCCCCAAAAGACTCTTCGGAAAAGTTCTGGTTCTAGAGAGAGAAGTTTCTTAGTTGTGATAAATCCTGGGAGAATCTACTCATATTAGGCCTTAGAAAAAGTATTTGCGGGTTCTCATTCTCATGAAGATGAAACGAGTATTAAAGTTACATTTGGAAATCAATGTAACTTTTTACACTAGCGCCGAATTACACAACTACCTTCAAACAAATTGTGGCCTTAAATGTGGCCACCTTTCACACACGTGTGCATTTGACATTATCGGACATGGTGTTGCCAGATTTGTGGGTACCAACATCAACTTGTAACGAACGAAAATACGCGGATACTTTTTATATTACCCAATATTTTCCCTTCTTTAAGTCAAGTCATTAGTTAGTTTTTCTATGCACTCAAGTTCTACTTTAATTATAGCATAAATCTTCATTTACGAGTACTTACATAAGTAGCTACAGCTCAGAAATATTTATGTCACCATCATTTATGGTACATGCATACTGGGTACTGTTGTTGGTACATGCAAATTATTGTAAGATAGTATCACAAAAGATTTTTTTTTACTTTTTTTTAAGACTAAATTAATCAACAATAAGCTACAAGATTTGCAGCAATATACAAAATTTATTGTTATAACATTTTCGAGGAGAGATATTAAATTTAAGTAGATTATAATGAAGTATTCGATGCCTGCCCGCATTGCAGCTTGTTACTCTTTTACTCGTCCACATAAGTACTTACAAGTAAATCAATATGACCCGTATTTATGATGAGTGCTTATAACTATAAGCTTTAAATCTATGAGATGTAAGTACTTTGAAGTAAGTATGTATGTAAATAGTACATATTTACAGCATAGATACAATGATGATTAAAATTGTTTACAAGTTACAGCCTTTTCGGGATTAAGATAATTAATTAAGGACATGTTTAATTTAAGGACATCTCCAGGTCGTTCAAAAATTATAAATTCTGTCAAAAAGGTACCGAGACTTAATCAATAAAACTCAAAATATTTACATATTATTCATACAGTGGTGCCAACTTAGCGACAATAAGAAGTTTTACAATCCCTTTAAACGGGCTTTTTAAAATGCCATAGCCGTGAATTGGACCTAGAACCCGAGGATGACAGTCTAGTCTAGTAAACTGTACCATATGTAGCCCGTCGTGGCGATTGATGATTGTGGAATTTATTTTCTATATACAAAATACAACTGAACTAATGTTAATAGATTAATATCCTCGTTTTCTACCAGTGCTAAAGAGAGTTAGAAGTTGCCGTGAATTCTACGACTCAACACTGAAGGTCAAGTGGAGAAAGAAATTATAAATAAAAAATTAAAAATTCTAGTATTTCTTCAAATTAGATAATGTAAATTGGAAGAGGGTAAAATTTTTGTCTACCGAATTTCTAAAACTCTTTGTGACTAAGAAATTCCGATTACTGCTTTTCTTAGGAGACAAACTGTTCGCTAAACTAGAGGAGCTACCGGAGACTCCACCAACACTCCACATAATGTTTTTTCAAGAGATTTTGAGCTTCAGGATGTAGTTGGGACATAAATACTGTTACACATATTTGATGTTATAAAATTAAAAATACATATATAATTTTTTTCGACCAATTTTTTAAAATATATTTATTGATACACTCGTATATTGTATCCAAAAAGCAATTACTTATTCGAAATGCCCGCCTTTGGCCTTCACGTACGCCTTAAGTCGCCCTGGCCAGTCATCAGTAGCTGCACGCACCTCGTTCATTGGAAAAGTGCTAACAGCACGAATCACAGCAGTCTTCATAGAATCAATGTGGGGGTATCTTTTATGGCAAACCATGTCCTGTAAAACTGTCCATAATTTATAATCCAGTGGATTCAGATCAGGGCTGCCAGAGGAAATGAAAGCTGGCAAATTGTTCTGAAGACAGGTCTGGATCGTCTTAGCCTTATGGGCTGGCGCAGAATTATGCTGAAAAGTCCAAGGCTGATTTTGGAACGGAGAATGGTTAAGTGACTTCACAACAGCTTCCAAAACGGTTTCATGGTAAACTTTGGCCGAAGTTTTGACCCCTTGTTCGCAGAAATGCAAGTCAGTGAGGCCATCGTAAGAGACACTCCACCAAACCATGACTGAAGCTGGGTGATGACCCTTTTCGACCCGTGGGATCAGTTCAGATGCTTCCTTAGATGACTAATGCTATACGGTTAAAATTTTTTCATCCGTAAACAAATTTTTTTTGTGCAAGTTATTAGCATACTTCACCAAAAGATGTTTGCATATTTCTACCCTATTTTTCTCCAAAGCTGCAGTCAACAAATGTCCGGTGCGACGTTTGAAGGCATCAAGTCCCAAGTCTTTTTCAATAATGCGACTTTTGCGTGATATTCATCTCACGGGCAATGATTTTCTGTTTTCGGAGCGGATTTCGCTGAATACTTGAAAATCGCCTTTTTCATTTCACACTTAAAAAGTGCTATAACAGCGATACGGTTCTCATTATCTGACCACTCCATAGTGAAAGTTGACACAATTTTGAATTGACGTTACAGACTAATGCTATAGAGGTTAGCTTTCATAAACCAAATGGTATATAAAAGGGTATGTTCAATTCTACTATTGGAATGGGTGTGTTCAATGTTGTAACAGTATTTATGTCCCTACTAAGTACCTACAGGGTGTTTTTTTTTTAGAAGTGTGGTTTTCAAGAAGAAATAAACGCATATAAATTAATGTTATGGCCAAGAATTTAGCTTTATTATAAAGATAAGGATTTGCCATTATGTTTTAAAAACGATTTCGGGCAAGTGGCCGCCGCGGCTGGTTCGAATAAATTCCAGCCGAGAGGCCCAATTTTCGACCACTTTTTGCAGCAATTGGGGCCGTATGTCAGTAATAACGCGCCGAATATTCTCACCCAAGGCGTCAATTGCCTCGTGCTTATCTGCGTAGACAAACGACTTCACATAACCCCACAAAAAATAGTCCAGCGGTGTTAAATCGCACGATTTTGGAGGCCACGCCACAGGCTCACGACGCGAGATAATGCGCTCACCAAAAATTTCCCTCAATAAATTTTTTGTTTCATTGGCTGTATGGCATGTAGCGCCGTCTTGTTGGAATCAAAGGTCGTCCACAACAACATCCTTCAATTCACAATTCAGGCACGAAAAAGTCATTAATCATGGTTCTATAGCGTTCCCCATTGACTGTATGACATTATGACCGGCTTCATCTTTGAAGAAATATGGACCAATGATTCCCTCTGGCCATAGATCACACCAAACAGTGACTTTTTGAGGATGTAACGGCGTCTCAACAATGGCTTGTGGATTATGATCACTCCAAATGCGACAATTTTGCTTATTAACGTACCCATTCAATCAAAAGTGAGCTTCATCGCTGAACAAAACTTTCTTGTGTAAATCGGGATCGGTGGCCATCTCGTTTTGGGCCCATTCACCGAACGTGCGACGCGCTTTATGGTCGTTCGGCTTCAACTCTTGAAATGGAAAACGAAAATGAGCATAAATCACGTGACAGCGGTCAAAAAGACCAACACCGAAAAAAGTATTGCCAGATTGAAAACTACACTTCTAAAAAAAACACCCGTTATATAAAAGGACAAAATTATTCAACACAATTCATTTAGGGACGTGCTAATAACTAATCCAAGTTTTGGCCATAGAATTTGAGCACTTTCCGTTAACTCGACCTAAGCTAGACCCTCAGAGTTAATTGATTAAAGAAATTCGTTTTACGTTGTTCTTTTCTACATAAAAAGCAAAAATGCAAAATATTAAAATTAAAATAAAAAAAAAAATTCAAATTAAAATGAAAGCGGTAAAAATGTTGGGTTCTACGACCTGAAAATAAAAAATCCCCTTTTAAAAGCGAACTGAATTCCGTTATATTCGTTTGGATAAGAAGCCACACTTTTCAGCGCTATCACTTTCGATTTCACTCCGACTGTGTGTTCCAGTTCATCTTTTCTTTAAATGGCACAAGCAGCCCATGGAGTCCATGCCCTAGGCTGAGCTTTTTCGTATTCAAGTACGTACGTATATCTTCAAAATTTGATGCCTCCCTGCCCCATTCTAGTCTATGCAGTAAATCCCTTACTATTTTGCTTATATTTTTATTATTTTATTAATTTATCATTACCCAAATATCTTAAATATTATGGTTTTAAAATATTGTAGTACATCAATAATTTTCTCATAAATCATTCTCAAAACGAGTAAACCCAAAACGTGTTAATTCATTTTCCTGCCACATTTTGCCAAAAACTGCATGATCGTGTAGCAAATCAACTTGAAAATATGATTTTTCACATCCTACAGTAGCAAAAACTACTGTAGGCCGGGCTGGGGTGAGGGCATGAATAGCATTGCTATACACATAAATGTAGATAGGTACGTAAAGAGCTAGGGAGGTAGGTAGGTAGATAGGTGGTTAACTAAGTATTTTGGTTAAGGTATGCGTATAACTTGAGCAAGATTTTCGTGAAGGTTTTCTCAAGTTTAAATGCTTTTACGTTGGCAACGTAGTATTTTAAAATATACTTTCACCCTCTGCTCCTTCTATTTTGTTTGGCAGTTCTTGCCATCAGAACGGTTCATTACGTTTTCTCTAACGCTCCAGGGGAATGCTCGTAGAACAAAAAACAAAAATAAATATAAAAATAGTGAACGGAAATGTTTTCATCAATCAAATCAACCTGTGTGCGCGCGTGTAAAAGCAGCAAAAGAAATAGCTTTAATAGAATTTATTGCTTTTATGGAATATGTGTGCAAATGTATGTGTGAATGTGTGCGTGCGCTTGAGTTAGAACCGTTGTGGTTATGTGTTAGTATGTGTGCTAATGTCTGTTCGTGGCACTTTCATGTACCTTTCTCGCCCAATCAAGCATTGGTTCCGATGCTGTTGTTGTTAAGTATTGAGGAGTAGGTAGGTAGGAAGGACAGTTTATGTTATACTCATAGATAGATATATTAGTTATACCCTACATACCCTGTAACTCCTCTTCTAATAAGCCATTCAAGTCTCCAGAACTGATCAGGGTTTGTGTTGGGACTTTTTCTTTAGCTCGTGAGACCCTTTAACCTACCCTTTAAGGAGTTTCCAAGAAGCTGTAGGTAGAAGTTGTTGTTAAATATAATTTTATCTAGTCTCATTCTTACTTATATGTAGTGCTTCAAAAAACCACGTCTTTCTCAAGAAAGAAAAGAGTGAAAGACCAAGGGCCCTTAGTGTCAAAATAATTAAATGTACATAAAACGTTTAATTATCCGTCTACTCCTGTTGGGAGCTTTGGTCTTCTATGAGGAATTTCCACCTGACTTTATTTTGTGCAATGCACTTAACGATTTACCAGGTTCTGCACGTGTTCTTTTCTCGACCACGACGTCTACTTCCTGGTGGATTCCAGTCCTGCACCATTCTCGTGATGCTTTTGATCGGCTTTCTCAGGGTATCTCTTACCCACATCCATTTACGCATCTTTATCTGAGTTGTTATTCATTCTTCACTTACAAGATTCCAGAGAGCATCATTTGTCATTGAGATTAGTCCAAATATTCCGCATATAATCCGCAGACATTTCTTAATGAATACTTGTAATTTCTGGGTGATGTTATATGAAATTAACTAAGTTTCACTTCCATATTTATTGGTTGACTTTGCGCACGGGTTGAATATTAGGATTTTTGTTCTTCTTGAAACTAGGGAGCTTTTCAATATAGGCTGTAGTCGTTCAAATGTAACTTTGGCTTTGTTGAGTTTGTTTTTGTCATTCTCCTCAGCTCCACGATGTTCATGCTACCTAGGAAGTAGTATTCAACAACTAACAACCTCGCTAGTCTAGTGGGTAGTGCACCAAGCGGCATCACAATGAGTCTAAGTGTGTCGCGACACGATTATTATATGATCAGTGTTGGTCTTCTTGATGTTGATACCTAGGCTAATCTGTCTTATGTGATTCTCTGATCAAATGATCAGTTTTCATTTACATTTCCCAGAGTTTGTGGCAAGTTGACGGGTGGGACTCTTTTCTGAGTAAGCGTTTACCATGCGTTACCAGTAAAAAGAACTCGTGAAAGTGGGCATTTTTGTTCGATGGTGAACGGCTCGCTGATGTTGCCATTGAATAATATTAGAAAATTATTATCGTAAAATGCTTTCTCCATGGCACTAAAACTTTTAAGACCAGTGTAAGCTTCGAGTGTAGAGAGCTGCTTTTCTCTTTCAGTGTGTTATATGTGCTATGCTATGGGTTGCTCAAAAATTCATTAGACTTTCACCCCCTGAATTGGTAGTTGAAGTGAGTGCCAAAATTCTCACCATTAAATTAATATATATAATTGTAGGTTTTGATCATAGAGGACATGGCATGAAACTAAGAGAGGAGTCGTCGACGTCTCCGCCTCTTGGCGCTCGCTGTCGGCTCTCTCAGTGACGTCTCTCAGCGACGTCTCTCAGTGACGTACTCTCCATATGTACTCTATATTTTCTATTATGTAAGATTTAACTGCCAGCTGTCTCTTTATTCTGCTAGTAGAAAGAGATTCGTTTGAATCGCATAAAGAAAAGTGTAGCATACCTCAAAATTGCTGCATGACTGAATACTGACTAAAGAACCAGTACGAATTCGAATTTGTTTTTATTTGGAAGATTTTCTTCCTTCGTTTGAAAATTCTCACACTGAGAGTGTTTGAAAGAGCAATGAACACGCACGAACTTCGTCTCGCTCTCAAATTTTTACTCAACGTTTCTCTGTGGACATCAATTTTCATAATGTTGTGCTAAGGAGTGAATGAATGAATGAACGAAGGATATTGGACGAATGTTTTTAAGTGCTTTTGTTGTTATTATTGTTGTTGTTGTGTACATACGAGTATATGTATTGTATGTTTTTGACAATTTGACACTTTTATGTTGTTGTTATGGCTGTTGTGTGTGTGTGTTTTTGCTGTTATATCTAGCAGCATAATGTGACACTTGATGTGTGACTCGTGATGAATCGCGAAATCTAAATTGATTCTGCTTGTAATATATTATGTGGTATAAAGAAAGAAGTTCCCTTCTTCGGGCCCTCCCTCCCACGCTCTTCATAACCAAGCGGATCTTGAACAAAAACTTTCTATTGTATTAATTCCTTGATATTTAAGTAAAATGGGCTACATAGACTGAGTGCTTGAGGAACTGTCCTGCACTCGTAGGTCAGCTTCTCGGCCTTCTTCACATCCATCGTTGATATTAATTTTTTTGACAAGCATAAACAATTTGCCCCCCCCCCCTTTCCTTTTATTAAATTTTCATATTATTGTTCAATGTTTTTTGGTCTTTCTTCTTCTTTTGCAGATACTTCACTGACATATCTCAGTCATTCCAATGTTGCTGCAGTGGACCTAACATGTTACACTATAAAACTAATTATAATTATTATTATTATAAGGTATAAAGTATAAAGCCTTACAATTGAAATTGAAGTTGTAATGATGAAATCATTGCAAATTATTAGCTTCATGTAGCAAATGGTGAAAATCTAGTCTACATTAAAAAAATTTGTACAAAAAACTGTCACCGGAGAAGCAAACGCTGCTGCTGTGCTGTGATTTACGTGCGGGCGGAGGCTTCACTCCACTCGTTCTCTTCGGCTGCTGATCCTTCTGCTTCCTCTGCATAGAACAAGCTTTTGTTTTTTTGGTTCAATTAAAAGAATTATTATAATTTTGTATATACGAAAGATTATTTCAACAACAAAATGACAAAGAAGTACGAATTCGATTGGATTATACCGGTGCCACCGGAACTAACAACCGGTTGTGTTTTTGATCGATGGTTCGAGAATGAAAAGGAAACAAAAGAGAATGACTTCGAGAAAGATGCACTGTTTAAAGTGGATGAATATGGATTCTTTTTGTACTGGAAAAGTGACGGAAGGGTGAGTTAATTATTTTTCCCCCTTTGTTTACTAATTTACAAGTGGGAGAAACATGTTCCAAACCAGATGGTATTGCAATTCTAACTGTGATGAAAATCAAAGCCAAAACCAATGAGGGAACAAGATTCAAACACCATCGCTTTTGTTTTTTGCGTCTCCGGAGTGAAGAGCACCCAGGTGCTTCGTGGAAATCGGTTGGAAAATTTGTAACATGTTTCCCTGTTTTCATTATTTGATCCAAGTTCTTGAAGTTTACATTTCTATTTAACAATTTTTATATTTAAACACTAAACTTTATTATTTCTCTTTTTTTTCCTCTCTTTGGTCTATCTGCACAGGAAGGCGACGTCATTGAGTTATGTCAAGTGAGTGACATAAGAGCTGGGGGCACACCGAAGGTAAGTAACGGAATATTTAATAAGCTAAAGAGAGATAAAGTTGTGAAAATAACGAAAAGTGTAAAATAGAGTGAATAAGAGAAAAGCCCAGCGGTAAAAATCATCATTACAAAATCGCTGATATCAGCAAGATTATGTAGCCCTATCACATCAGTAAGAACGGAATCAACACGACAGTGGCATTATCAAATAGAATACATTAGTGTTAAATTTTGACAAATATAATCGTATCGCTGCCGCATTTATTCAGTTCTTACTATTACTATCACATGCATCCCAGTTCCACACCATTTCTACACAGGAATAACCTAGGCAGTGAAACGGTTCGCTTCCATTTACAGGCTAAGTGGAATAGTAGATGACTCCTAATTATATGTACTTATACAGGGTGTTTTTTTTAGAAGTATGGTTTTCAAGAAGAAATAAAACGCATATAATTTAATGTTATGGCCAAGAATTTAGCTTTATTATAAAGATAAGGATTTGCCATTATGTTTTAGAAACGATTTCGGGCAAGTGACCGCCGTGGCTGGTTTAAATAAATTCCAGCCGAGAGGCCCAATTTTCGACCTCTTCAGCAATTGGGGCCGTATGTCAGTAATAACGCGCCGAATATTTTCGTCCAAGGCGTCAATCGTCTCGGGCTTATCTGCGTAGACAAGCGACTTCACATAACCCCACAAAAAATAGTCCAGCGGTGTTAAATCGCACGATCTTCGAGACCACGTCACAGGCCCACGACGCGAGATAACGCGCTCACCAAAACTTTCCTTCAATAAATTGATTGTTTCGTTGGCTGTAGGCTGTATGGCATGTAGCGCCTCATGTCGTTCACATCAACATCCTCCAATTGAGGCACGAAAAAGTCATTAATCATGGTTCTATAGCGTTCCCCATTGACTGTATGACATTATGACCGGCTTCATCTTTGAAGAAATATGGACCAATGATTCCCTCTGCCCATAGATCACACCAAACAGTGACTTTTTGAGGATGTAACGGCGTCTCAACAATGGCTTGTGGATTATGATCACTCCAAATGCGACAATTTTGCTTATTAACGTACCCATTCAACCAAAAGTGAGCTTCATCGCTGAACAAAATTTTTTTGTGAAAATCGGGATCGGTGGCCAACTCGTTTTGGTAATAAATTTGCACGATTTTCAAACGTTATTCAGGAGTAAATCTAAGTATTCATTAGGAAATGGCAAACCAAACTGAGCATAAATCAAGTGACAGCTGTCAAAATGACCAACTCCGAAAAAAGTATTGCCAGATTGAAAACCACACTTCTAAAAAAAAACACCCTTTATATTCATTACAAAAACATTAGGATAAAGATCAGGTCTGCTCCAATTCCTGCATTTAATTTGTAATTGTATTGAACGAGTCATTAGGGGTGTTCCCCGAAAGCTGATGATGAGGATTATTTTCTTACTTTACTTTACTTTTAATGGCACAACAGCCCATGGAGGGCCTAGGCTGAGCTTTCCGCATCCACTCATGTTGTGC
Organism: Palloptera scutellata; assembly: GCA_958295655.1. Taxonomy (NCBI): domain Eukaryota; kingdom Metazoa; phylum Arthropoda; class Insecta; order Diptera; family Pallopteridae; genus Palloptera; species Palloptera scutellata. The sequence goes on from OY282449.1 coordinate 104,035,017, forward strand.
GTGTTATATTTGTACATGAGTGGAAGGGATGCCGAATCCGAACGGCGAAGTGAAAAGCCTTTCATAGGCAATTTTTACTCTTGTAGGTTTGCCATTGCCTGCCGTGTAGAAAAATAAGTTTTTCTACTTTATTTTTTTTTTTTGTATTCTGCCTGTGTTGAGATTCGAACTCCGGACACTCTGCGTAGCAGTCCAACGCATTACCACTACACCTTACTTACTTACTTACTTAGCTGGCACTACAACCGATGATCGGCCTTGGCCGCCTCTACAAAGCTTCGCCAGTCACTTCTGCTATGCGCGCGCTGGCGCCAGTTGATAAGGCCAAGTGCAGTCAGGTTGGCCTGCACCTGGTCTTTCCAACGGAGATTAGGACATCCCCTTCTGCGTGTTCCTCCACCGTGGTTCGAATAAAACACCCTTCTAGCCGGAGCGCTTTCTTCCATTCGCTCAACATGACCCAGCCAGCGAAGCCGCTGGAGTTTTATACGCTTGACTATATCAGTGTCGGCGTACAGCTCATACAGCTCATTGTTCCATCTTATTCGATACACGTCGTCCACTATGCCACAGCGAACACTAAAATTACACTTCAAAAATAGTTCTTTCTTACATTTTTAATTTTATTTAACAATTTAACATATATTTTATACATCTACATATTCATTTACCTTCTAATATTAACTGTTGGCCATATTTTCTCTGCACACTTCCTAATGAGGTGTCACTTCCTTTCATACTTCAATCAATTTTCAGGAGTCTGAAAAAAAATTAAGCGATAAAAGAAAGTGATTATTAATTGTAAAGTTTAATTTAACTAATTTATAAGTAATTAATTAATTATCCTACCTTTCAACACAATGCTCTGCATTCATATGGGTACACCCTGTGTGTTAAATGTGTCAATAAAAAAATAAAAATGGAAAAAATAGTTGCGGTTACTTGTGTTATATATTTTGTATTGAAAACATTCTAGATTCGCACCTCATTGCAATATATAAGATATTGTGAATTTTGTAAATTTTTCACTTACTTACTTACTTATTTTTCACTTTCAACCATATTACATTCAAAGTTTTTCAAAGTTCCATGATTTTAAAAGTACTCCATTTAATTTACCACTGGGAATGTGTGAGAAAAGAGTACGAGTACATACGTATGCACATATGTACTCGTATACATATAGCCTTCCAATTCAGTTTCACTTTTTCAAAACAAACCTCCCTAAGTGGCATCATGGCATCAACACTAACTACTAAATAAAAAGGGGATTCAAGCAAAAAACTGATGAGAAAATATAAATTCAATGTCAGCAACTTGAAATATGTACATGTCCTCCAGCGCAACGCGTAATATATAAAAAATAAAAGAAACAAACAAAAATAATCGAAAAAAAAAAAATAAGTTTCACTCAAGCATTAGTGTACTAGTGTATGCGTGTGCAAGTGGGTGTGCATGGGATGAGAAGGGATAAAAATTAAGTCTTACATATTTCCAAATATAAATTTAATATTTGTTTTTGTGCGTGCGTTCATTCGTACGTTCGCTGTTTTTAAGTAGGTACGTTACATTCCTCCTCCTTGTTTTACTTTTTTTGTTCTCTTCATCCTTACTTTTTTGTTTTTTTTTTTTGTTTCCCATTTTCATTTTGTTGTGTTTTGTTTTTGCCATGCCGTGTTATACAAATATAAGTACACACATACACTTACTTAAATTGACAAGTGGCATAACCACAAACCACACACACACACACACACACACACACATGCTCATACATATGTATACTCACCATTTCCAACAACGACCACGACACGCTCTTCCACACACTCTTCCACTTGTTGGGAAATTGAGTGCGATTCCTTGCTGCATAAGCGACAGCGCTGCAGCGTAGTGTAGTGGTTTCATTTCTCCACAATTTTATGTTGCTGCTGCTGCTGCTGCTGCTGCTTCTCTTCTCTTTAGTAAAGGTTTGCAAAAATTTGCTCCTCTAGTCCTTTTGGCATGATTCCTATTGTTATTGTTGTATGTAGTACGTACTACATACATACTTTGGCTTGTTTTTGTTTATCGCTGTTGTTGTTGTTGTTACCGTTATTGCTGTTCTTGTTGTTGCTGTTAATTCATGCGTTGAGGTGTCAAACATGAGAGAAAAATAAAGAAAAAACTACACAACACTCTCATACACACACACACACACAAACAGTACAAATGAGAAAGTGCTTGTTATGAGCGCATTAATTTTGTTTTCTTGTCTCCTATTCTGCTTCTTCTTCTACGTTGTCTTTTTATTATTACATATTAAATATATGTATGTATGTAGCATATAAATTGGTTCGCTTAATTTTTTTGTGGTGATAAGCAACCAAGGCAGTAGTAAATTGTTCACACTGTTTCTCATTCCTTCTTCTTGTTCTTCCTCACCCAGCCACCAGTAGCCCCTCATCTACTTCAAAGTTTATTGTAATTCATTCACGCTTAACTTAATTTGAAGCTTCAAAAGTTATTGTTAATGGAAATTGATGGTATTTTAGAAAACATTAGTCAACATTTACATCACAAACATATGTACATACTCGTACATATATAAAGACATAAATAGAAAAAAAAGAAAAAAAAGAAAAAGAAATGAACTTATAAATTAGGTTAATTTGACAAAATAGCAAAATCATATTAATTTAAATGGAATTTTATATAGTAGAAAAAGGTTTCCTCTTTTCTCATTTTGTTGACAATTTATGTACAGAATTTTACAAAGTTAGATCTTAAGTTGAGCTTGATTATGTGCGGTTAATTAAGATTTTGGTTGGGGATTTCAGAACAAACAAAAATATAGTTATCTTCTTCTTCGTTTAATGGCACAACAGCCCATCGAGAGCCTAGGCCGAGCTTTTGACATCCACTCAGGTTGTGTGGATTATATTTGTACTTGAATAGAAGGTACCTGCAACTAGTAAAATTAGCATGTCGCTTTAACTTCACTTTTCTGAAGTCGAACAAAACTAAATGTTTCGATTAACTTAAGTTGGTTTAAGTTGGTTTAGGTTGAGGCTCTGAAATTGTTTTCTTTTTTTTCATACAAATTCGCTGAGAACTTATTTTTACTCGTATAATTTTTACTCGTTACAATTTTGAAAATTTCTAAAAATTTACCCCCTCCCCCCAAACGCCTTCTGCAAGCCTGCTCATGAGTAAGCAGTAAATCAAACTAGATCGATAAAGAGAGACTGTCTGTCATCCAAATGATCGAACAAAAATTATACTCGTATCCAACCCTTTGGTTAGAAACACCCCACACCAGCCAATTGACCACAGCTATGTCAATTGACCAATCATGGTCCTCCATTTCCATTGAGAGAGAGAGTAAAATAATATTCTCAATATCAACTTTCTTCACTACGTAGAAAGTCCCAGTGCTGTCCCGTCAAATTAATTACTTCGCATTATGCACTCAAGCGCTTAAATTTCAAAATTAATAGATTTTGCCTTGACAAAGTGCAATTTTATCGAAACCATAAGTAATTCACTAACAACGATTTTTTTTCTTCATTAAAACTTGACTGCTTTTAACTTTAGTTAATGTCTATCCCGAGGGTGTAAACGCCTCAGATACAAATGCTTCAAAAACAAAACGAAAAAAGCGAAAAATTTAACTACAATTTATTGTCATTTAAGTACTTGTGAAAAAGAGATTAGAGTGAAAAACTTTTTTCAATTGTCAATGCGTGCAACATTTGTGAGAAGCGCGCAGTTATGTAGCAACTCATCATCAGCATCAGTTGCTGAGCAATACCAACGGCAACTAGAAGTTGAGGAGGAGGGAGAAGAAGAAGCAGTCACAGCAATTGTCGATAATGTGCCAATATGTCGTGCACGTGTCTTTTTATCTTCTCATGCACACACACACACACACACACACACACACACACTTACACATATATTATTTCCGTTGCATACATGTATACAATGCCACAGGAACAAATGTCAACTTATTTAAGTATTTGACGTTAAAGTTTTAATATAAATCTGTCACTATTTTTACACATACGAGTACACACTCGTGCATACTCTCTAACACTCACTCTAGAACTGATCATAGTTGCCACTCTTCACAATTTTTGACTACCCACATTTCTCCGAGATGTTACCAAATGTTAACGAAATTTTTTTAATGTGATTATTATTTAAGAAAAAAAGCAAAATCAATTTAAAAAAAAAATAACTTAAAAATTTCATCAAATAATTTAGATAACTTAAAAAAAAAGTTTCACAAACATAGTGTGGATTTATGCAAAAGAAAAATTAATGTCTCACCACCTATTTTGAAAGATTACCCCGAGGGTATTTGAAATTGTTGAAGTCTTGAAATACAAATTTTTTTCTTTTTGTCATAATTTGATTTTTGATTTAATATCCGATCGTCAAGTAAATACTTACAAACCACATAGTCTTTTTAAGAAATCTCTCTACGAGGAGTGCGGCTTTTTGCATTCAGATGTTATTGACCTCCGATGTCACCTTCCATTTTTTACACTTTTTCAATGAGATATAAGAGAATCTCGAGAAAAGCTCGGCCTAGGCCCTTCATGGACTGTTGTGTCATTGAAAGGAAAAATGAAAGGGAATCTCGATTGTATTTAAAATAATATTATTGTTCTCAAAAAACCATTACACTTTTGCTAACTTTTTCATTTAATAAACAAACCAGGTGTACAAGTATGAAACCGGTAATTACATCTCTGTGTCGCTAGGTAAAACTATACGCTCAGTCAAACCAAATCATTGGCGCCAAATCATTTCTTCGCATTTAGTAAAGATTCTGAATTTTGTGCGTACAAACTACGATTTGCGGACATCATTGATTTTCTGTTTCCAATTGAAGAAATCTGCTTTGGAATCTCATCGAATGCTTGTGGCAGCTTACGGCCAGCACGCTCTAGGCAAAACACAGTGCAACGAGTGGTTCAATAAGTTTAAAAGCGATTTGGCGATTTTTATGTGAGAAACGAAGAACGTGGAAGACCACCGAAAAAGTTTGAAGATGCCGAATTGCAAGCTACACTCGATGAGGATGATGCTCAAACGCAAGAACAACTTGCAGAACAATTAAATGTGACCCAACAATGCATTTCTCAACGTTTAAAAGTCATGGGATTGATTTTGCAGGTGGGAAGATGGGAAGATGGTTGCCGCATGAATTGACTGAAAGACAGCAAGAAAATCAAAAAACCACCTGTGAAATGTTGCTCGCCAGGTACAAAAGAAAGTCATATCTTAATCGAATTGTTACTGGCGATGAAAAATGGATCGCTATTTCGAGAATCCCAAACGTAAACGATCATATGTTGAGCCCGGTACACCGGCTATATCACAGCAAAGCCAAATCGCTTCGGAAAGAAGACAATACTCTGTGTTTTTTGGGATCAGCGTGGTGTTATCTGGTTTAACCTTCGGAAACCAGGTGAAACAGTTACTGGTCAACGCTACCAACAACAATTGACCGATTTGAACCGTGCTTTACGCCAAAAATGTCCCGAATATCAAGCTAGGCAATACAAAGTGATTTACCTTGATGACAATGCACCATCAGATCGAACAAAACAGACTCGGGAATCGATATATTCGTACAGCTGGGTAGCCCTCCCCCATGCGGCTTATTCATCACTCTTGGCTCCAATGGGGCACGCCCTTGCACTTTGATTCGTACGAAAATGTGAAATGTGAAAAAATGGCTCGATGACTGGTTTGACTCAAAAAACGAACAGTTTTTGTGGCGAGGCATTCACAAATTTCCAGAGAGTTGGGAAAAATATGTAGCCATTACTTTGAAGATTGAAAGTATAGCCATTCTTCTTAAATAAACGTGTATTTTCTTTAAAAAAAAAATACCGGTTACATACCTGTTCACCTGGTATTGCAGATAAATGTTCCTTGGGGGGAAAAAATAGCTGGGATCGCTGGATGAGCAACAAAACAATCATGATATAATATTTGCTTCAAACTCATGTTTCACTTGAAGAAGTCACCAAAATTTATCAAATTTGAAAACTTAGAAAATGGTACTAATTTTAGTACAACATAGAATTCTACCAAAAGCGCCAAGCGTGGAACCGACCCTCTTTATTTTTCTCGTAGCAACAAAGCTGCATTTATTTGGACTTAGTTTTTCGCACCATACTTTCCCAGGGTTGCCGTTTTCTTTTTTCTACAACGCTATGGTACGAGTGCTTACATTGAATGAATATCTGAAGTAAATGAAGAAAATCACGCTTTTAATTGTCACATTTTTGCACGAAAATGAAAATGTATTTGAGAGGCTACAAAAAAAGGGAGGTGATTGAAAATGGCCGAGGTAGAAGTAGAAGGAGAAGGTTAGAAGTAGACGGCTAGCGAGGTATGAGTGTGTGCTAAAAGGTATAGAAAAGGAGGTGTATGCCTGTGTGTGAGTGTGTGTGAGTGTGTGTGTATGGATGAAGCAAAGTTCTCCCAATGAAAAAGTACTTTTTCCACAAGGCTAACGCTTTCACTTTGAAGTGTTCAGTTTTCTTTTTTTTAGTTTTTTTTTTTTTTGTTTTTCTTTCTTTTGTTCGCTATGTGCTCTTGTTCACTTGCTTACACTTTCTGCGTTGTTTATTCGTGTTTATGATTGTTTGTTTTTGCTTCATCTTCTAAATATAATATTTCATTTTTTCCCACTCTTGGTCCTTTTATATCTGAATTTTCTTCTCTGATGCTTTTTGATGCCTTGCTACGATTTTTGCTTACTTTGCTTTTTGTGCAGTAGGTGTCAAAAGGAATTACAAATTTCATGACTTTTTCAATGCAGTGCAACAAACAAACAAACGAACAACAACAACAAAATTGAACAAAAACTTATAGTTTCTGCTTTCATTTTTCATCGTACGAGCGAGTGCGAGAACAAGTGAAAAAGTTGAAGTATAAAAGTATTAGTAGTGAATAAGAAAAAGTACTACCATAAAAGTAGTAATACTTATGTATGTATGTATGTATGTATGTATGTAGTAGTTGTAGCTGAGTGAGTTCTATGATTAATGCACATTTATTTCCAGAAAATTGCTTTATTAAGTTTACAAGGCAACATTTTTCTTCTTTAAAAAAAACACAAAAACAAAAAAAAAATCATCACTCCATTAAAGTTGGAATTTCGATGAAATATTTAATATGTGTAGAAGTAGTTCATTAACCCTTTGGGTAGCAAGGCTCTGCCCTTTGGCTTTCCTTGTACTATTCTATGAATATTTTACATTAAATAATAAATCTTATTCGATTTTGTAGAGAGAGAGCAGAGTTGTTAGGCTCTCGCCACTTCAGTGCCAAATATGCTAACTCCGGTTCAACAGAAAATAAGGTCGATAACGAGAATGTTCGAGATTAGAAATCCATAACTTTATAATACATAATTCTCAAGGCAATGGGGCTTAACGTGATTAGAGAATAACAAGGTCGCTTGACACAAACACAAATGTCATTCAGCCTTTTTATACCCTAATATAGTGGTTCACAGATGATTACCTAACAGATAAAGGAATCGGAGCAAAAGTATATGAACCGAGGATTAAATTCGATGAGCCATGGGCAGCAACTTCCACCCAGAAATATATATATATCTAAACAATACTAAAGTGGCTATCAAGTCACTCAAAACTCAACAGGTTACCTCAAAACTAGTAATCGAATGTCTTTATATGTATGTATATTTAGATAGATTCGGTTGGTCTCGTGTCATATTGGAATTAAAGGGAATGCAATTGCTGATAAAATATCGAAGTTTGCAAAATCGACTACTTTCGAGAGGAAAAGGAAGCTTTTCTCTACTCATCAAAACAAAAAATTAGAACTGCAAAAGTTGTTGTACTGGAAAAATCAACCAAGGTTAGGAATATATAGCAGGTGTACACGTATGAAACCGATAATTTTTTTTTTTTTAAATATGTTTATTTAAGAAAAATGGTTATACATTCAATCTTCAAAGTAATGGCCATTGCTAGCTCCACATTTTTCACATCTCTCTGGCAATTTGTGAATTTCTCGCCAAGGAAAAACTGTTCGTGTTTTGAGTCAAGCCAGTAATCCAGCCATTTTTCCACATTTTCGTACGAATCGAAGTGCTGCTCAGCAAGTGCGTGCCCAATTGATGAGAATAAGAGGTGGTCAGATGGAGCCAATTCTAGTGAATAAGCCGCATGGGGGAGGTCTTCCCAGCTGTACGAATCTACCAATTCCTGAGTCCCGAGTCTGTTTTGTTCGACGTGATGGTGCATTGTCATCAAGAGAAATCATTTTGTGTTGCCTAGCTTGATATTCAGCACGCCTGAAATCGGCCAATTGTTATTGGTAGCGTTGACCAGTAACTGTTTCACTTGGTTTCAGAAGGTCTAACCAGATAACACCTCACTGATCTCAGAAAACACAGGGCATTGTCTTCTTTCCGAAGCGATTTTGCTTTGGTGTGATATAGCCGGTGTACCGGGCTCAACATATGATCGTTTACGTTTGGGATTTTCTTTTTCTTTTCAATTCATGCGGCAACCATCTTCCCATCTTCCCACCTTCAAAATCAATCCCATAGCTTGTAAACGTTGAGACGTTGAGAAATGCATTGTTGGGTCACATTTAATTGTTCTGCAAGTTGTTCTTGCGTTTGACCATCATCCTCATCGTGTAAAGCTTGCAATTCGGCATCTTCAAACTTTTTCGGTGGCCCTCCACGTTCTTCGTTTCTCACATCAAAATCGCCACTTTTAAACTGATTGAACCGCTCGTTGCATTGTGTTTTGCCTAGAGCGTGCTGGCCGTAAGCTGCGACAAGCATTCGATGCGATTCCAAAGCAGATTTCTTCAATTGGAAACAGAAAATCAATGATGTCGGCATATCGTAGTTTGTGGGCACAAAATTCGACATTTTTACGAGCGAAAAAAAAAATGTTGTTGTATGAAACTTGATTGTTTATGAACTGAATATTGTTGACAGAACTAAATGCGAAGAAATGATTTGGCGCCAATGATTTGGTTTGACTGAGCGTATAGTTTTACTTAGTGACACAGAGATGTCATTACCTAAAACACTTCAAAGAATCTATGTCTATGACAAAGAATACTGTAAGAATCATTACAAGTATTCTAACAGGATACAGTAAGTAGATTGACCTAACATCTTACAAAACTGGCAATTCTTTCTAATCACTGTTGGCAGGTTTTACAGAGAAAATACGGAATCTACTAAGCGGTTAAATACCTTAACTGTTACGCAATCGTAGAAGGTACATATATCGATGAGCAACAAATTCCAGATATCCTTTTGGACTCCATATAAGTACGACCAATACTGAAATTCTATCAGAAGTTGGACTATAGCTCCTTATGAAGGCGTATTATATCTTGAAGGTCCCATTGCACTCTCCAACAACAATAATCCAAGTGATAAACACCCTCGAAACCGGAATCTTTTTACGAGTATATTATTCTGTTCTCTGAATCTATTAATTAAAAGTATGCAGAGAATGCATTCTTTTACCAAATTGTCAGCAATAGCCTATAAAGAGGAATTGTTTAGAGCACCTATGATACGGTTAGCAGTTACTTTCTTCCAAGCAGTGAACCATGCGGAGGCATGTTCAGTCAATTTAGTCAGTTGTTAGCCAATCACAGTCTTTGATTTCCATGGAACAAAATTCTTTTAATATAAGAAAATTCAAAAATATCAATCAATTCAAATAGACTTTATTACTTTATGACTATGAGCAATGAAGATGCCAGTTTACAGAAGTGCAACACCTAAAGTAATTAGAATCGTGTTTGTAAAGTTCGAATCTATTGAGCTGGAAAAATGAGATGTGAAGTTAAGTGAGGCTAAAGTGCTGGCAAATAAAATTTCCAGATAGATTGATTTTAAAGTAAATTTCTTTAATTCTTTCTTTACTTACTTACATATTTTAAAAAGTATTAAGTGTGTAAGTTTGGGGTTGTATGTCTCGCTCATTGTATGCGAAAATCTCTGTCTAGACCCAACATGGGCTATAGTGCCATTAAAAGAAGAAGAAGAAGTTGTATATCTCCGCTATTCCTCCTCTGTAGTAATGGTTTGCCCAGTTCTTGCTTTAAACGAGTAACGAAAAATAAAGTATTCTCAATAGTATCTTCTTGTTCTTCGTTGCTATGGCAACGCAATCGCCTAGTGTTGCGTTTACACATTTCACACATTTCGGCCGAAATCTCACCAATGACTCGTTCAATGTTATTTGAGCTCTGAAAAAACTTAGAAACCCTAAAGTTTTGGAGAGTATATGTATATTAGGGCCTCGTTGCTCTTGATGTGACACACTTATTTAAGCCTCAACATTTGATGTTTGATTGTCGATCGATAAAATCATTTATGTATGTACCACATTGAACTCATTTAGAACATATTTGACGAGTAGCCAAGACTAATTGAAAAGCCTATTCCAGATTGAATTTTTCACCCATCCATGTGTAAAATATAATTACAATCACTTTCCAGACGCCCATCGATCTAATACAGTCTCATTACGATTGTAATACTTTTTTGAGGTAGTGTATGGATTGTATTAATGTTAGTTACCATGCGATCAAGTAATCCAGCAGCCTGACTCTCTGAGATCATCTATCTACTATTAGCCACTGAAATTGTGATCATGATCTAATCATTTCGTACCATTGATTTGGCCCCACTTAAGGCGCTTTGCAATTCCTATTCAATTATTAAGTAGTATATTGAAAATGAATGCCATGAATATTCCGCAGCCACGAACCTAAAACCTTTTATTTAAACATGAATTCACTTGAAAATGGTACAATGTAAGGCAAAGATTGAATTAAGTTTTCCTGCCAGTTCAAGCTATCAAAAATATTGTAATGCGGTACAAACCTAAAAAAACGTACGAGTACACAAATTGCATTATGGTGTGAATTTTATTGAAATTAATTTCATTAAAGTATATGATATAAAAAAAATAATATTTCATATTTCATATTTCACATCATGCAACAACAGCAGCGACAGCATTAGCGGCTGTCACAGCATTAGCTGCTCTCTGTTTCGAGAGAGAGAGAGAGAGAGAGAAAGAGAGAGTACACAACTAACATTAAGCATGCATTATTCATGCAGTTTGCTTCACTCCTCTTCTTTCCTCTCCTCTCCTCTCTTCTACTCTCCTCTCCTCTCGTCTACTCACCACTTCACTATTTCCTATGTACTACTCATTTTCATATTAAAGGAAGCAAAATGCATTTTAAAGTATAGTACATGCATAAAGGGTGTTCCATCAGAACATTTAGAATTTGAACTACTGATTATTTTGAGTATGGCAATTCGTATTTTGACGGAAAATTAGTTTTATACTTTAATGAAACGGCTTGAACATCATTGGGGAATACTAAAAATTTACCTGCAAAATGTTGAATCTTGTACCGAAAGTGTACGAAAATTACGTTCAAAATTCCCTAGAAGAGAAACGCCTTTCACGCAATTTGTGGATCGATTTGTGAAACGTGTGCATGAAATTGGAACTTTATTGGATAAAATAACTCGATATCTTACTCCTATAGTGCGCGAAAAGGAAAAATTGATGCTGTTGCTCAGAGAAAGGAAGATGCGTTACAGTGAATCGTGTGCGCTACCACAAAATGATAACTGATTATTTGTAACCTATTTTAGAAGATATGGTCTGAGAAAAATTTTACGTTACAACAGGGTGGCTGGATGAAATAGTGTTCCACAATTAACCGGAAGGATTTATGGTTTTTTTGTGAATATTAAAAACCAAATTGAAAAATAACACAAGGAAACAAAACCAAAAAATTTGTTTCTGCTGCATAAGTTTGAATTTTGTTCGATTTGACTCTGGTTGTCATGATAAGCCGTTATAAAGAGTGATTTTTTAAGAGCTTGGTTTTTGAAATATCAAAAAAATTGTACACACAAATTTTACAAAAGTGTATGAAATTTTTATTTGGATCGATAAATCAATTCCTGCCATTCACTTTTCAAAGATAATTTCACTTAAATGTTGCCCGCGGCTACGCTTCAAGTGATCCACTCTGCAGGTCCAAGTTTGGCACACTTTTTCACACATTTTGGCCGGAATCTCACCAATGACTCGTTCAATGTTGGCTTCCACCAAAGCAGCAATCGTGTTTGGCTTGTCCCTATAGACGAGAGACTTAACACAGCCCTACAAAAAATAGTCTAACGGGTTCAAATCACACGATCTTGGGGGCCAATTGACTGCACCAAAACGTGAGAATAACTGCTCACCAAATTCGCTCCTCAATTGATGTATGGTTTCGCGTGCAGTGTGGCATGTGGCACCGTCCTCTTGGAACCACATGTCGGCCGAGTCCAATTCTTGCATTTTCGGCAAAAAAAACAGTCAGTTATCATCGAACGGTACCTTTCTCCATTGACCGTAACGTTGCGGCCTTCATCGTCTTTGAAGACGTATAGCTCAATGATGCCGCCTGCCCATCAAACGAACCGCGCCAAACAGTGCATTTTTCGGAATGCATTGGTAGCTGGTGAATTGCCTCTAGCTGGTCTTCACTCCAAATACGGCAGTTATGCTTATTCACGTATCCATTGAGCCGAAAATGAGCCTCGTCGCTGAAGGCAAGTTTCGATATAAAAATGGATCGATTTCTGATAACAAATTTCAATAATTTGCAAACGCTGTTCAGGCGTAAGTCTATTCATGATGAAATGGCAAACCAAACTGAGCATTTTTTACTTTGACACATGTCAAGAATCACGCGTGAACTTTCAGAAATATAAACGTCAAAAACAAAGTAGGAAAAAAATCATATAAATTATATAAAATACACATTTTTACGAATGTACTCTCATTAATTGAAGACAGGTGGCGTTGCTGAGGGAAGTTGGCATTACCGTCGTGTATTGCCACACGACACCACACTAAATTTCAAACTGATTCATAGGTTAGTTTTTATTTGGAAACCATTAGAATCACACGTGTTTGGTGTTTCGCGATAAAATGGAAAAAGAACAATATCGATCCGTAATTTGCTCTTTATTTTTGGATGGAAAAACATGCGAAGAAATAAAAGCGAAGTTGGATGCTGTCTATAGGGACCCTTCACCATCTATGAAAACCGTAACCGTCGTACCTCTGTTTTTGATGAGGAGCGCCCAGGCCGCCCGGCAGAAGTGGTTGCCGAGGAAATCGTTGAAAAAGTCCGCGACATGATTTCGCTGATCGCCGAACGAAAGTGCGCGAAATATTCTCTATTTTCGTTTTTAAATTTAATTTCAACATAAATGGATTTGGTCTTTATCTCAAAAAGTAGAGTCAATTCATCAATAATATTATTATTTTCGTATTCAGTAGATCAAAATTACTTAAAATTAATTAACAAAAATCCCCTGCCGTAGAATCACTGTCACTGTTGCCCTGTGTAATAATTCGTTTCTTATTTACACCAAAATTAAGTTTCATATTATAAATGGTCCACCCTGTCCACATGCATTCATATGTACATAGCTTAGATATGATAATAAGGTAGATAGTTTTTCTGCGAAATTGCCAAAACTTGTTAGCTTTATAATGATAATGTAGAAAATAAGAGACATACCTACTATGGTATTACATAATCACAAAACTAACTCGCTCTAAAGTTAATGTGTTGCAAGGAAATGGCAAAAGGTAGAAGTTACAAACTAAATTTCTTTTAAATTACAATTCAGTTTTTCGACTAAATCTACTGGCAGCTTCTTCTTCTTTTAATGGCACAACAGCTCATGAAGGGGGCCTAAGTCGATTTTTTCGCAACCACACTCATGTTGTGCGTCTTATATTTTTGTACATGAATGGAATGGGGACCTACAGTTTTATGCCGAATTCGAACGGCGTAGTGAAAAGCTTTTTCCCAGGTAATGTTTACCATACTCTTGCAGGTTTGCCATTGCCTCCCAAGAGGTGGGCTGCCGTGTAAATAATTTTGCCTGTGTCAAGATTTGAACCCAGGACACTCTGCGTAGCAGGACAGCACACTACCGCGTATTTATCGATTGTTACTCATGTTGTTATAAATTTTATTTAAACTTTATGTTGTTTCTCATATCGTAATTCTTATTTACCATATTTGAATGGATGGATGGGTGGATGGATGGATGTGAAGAAGGCCGAGAACCTGACCTACGAGTGCAGGATAGTTCGTCAAGCACTCAGGCTATGTAGCCCATTGTACTTAAGGGCTAGGAAAAGAAGAAGGGGTGACAGCAAGTAAGGGGTTAGAGAAAAAGAGGGAAAAACTCGAAAAAAGGGGTTATAGGGGGGATTACGTTCTCTTCCGCAAATTTTCCGGATTCTCTTACAAATCTCAGAAGTTCGCAGAAGAGGAAGGAGTGAACTTTGTCCATGCCTGTGACATCGAAACATAAAATGCGCCATCTCATTCTAGCAAAGGCGGGACGTATGAAGAGAAAATGCTCTGTGCTGTCCACCTCCTCTAGACAAGATGTGCAGGTCGGGTCCTTGGTGATGCCGATGGTGGTCATATGTTGGCCCCATGGATTATGTCCTGTGATGAGTCCCACCATCCGGCGAAGGTCCTTCTTTCCTAATTTAAGAAGGAATTCTGCTGCCTTCCTGCTTGGACAAATCACAAAACACTTAGCCGTTTTACAGATGTCCAGATTGGACCAGCGTCTCTTATGTAAATCATTAGCATAAGATTTTATCCAATGTGTGACACCTGCCAAACTGGTCCCGACTATTGGCTCTAAGGAATGCAAATAAGATTTGATCTTTTGAATAAAAACAAAAATTTCAATGCTCAAACTGGTACTGGGAAACGGTTGTAATGGAAGGTATAGAGTGGCTGCAGTCCTGGTTAAATTTCTTCCTATTGCTTACTAGGAGGGTCTGTTGACTGTTGTCTCTTGAAAAACTACACTACAAACTACAATGAGATAGACAACTTAGGATAATTTCTTATGCTCCTTTCAATCTAATTTGATTTTATCGTTTTTGCCACATTACAGGATCTGCTTAGGTTCACACGTAAACGACGGACTACCCACTTAAGTAAGTTCTAACAGAAACAAGTGAATCCTTTCCCCTCTTCTAACCCTACATATGATGATTTTCTTAATATCCTTTTTGCGTTGCATTGCTCTAAGTAGTTAGTTACTTTCTAACTCATTTTCTAAATAGTCAAAGATTTTTTTTTGTCTTTTATCACTCATTTCCTTATATTTTTATACAGGGTTAGGCGATTGAACTGCTACCTATTCAAACAACCATACTTGTCTTTTGTGTTTTTAATGATTTTTTATTGATTCAAATTACAAAAATGTGTGGAAATAATAAAAATTTTAGAATCCATTCACTTTAGCTCGTTGTGGCCACCTTTTGCCTTGACTAGGGCCTTCAAACGGTTAAAAAATGAGTTGCATGCTGCACGAATATGAATTTGCGGTATTGTGGCCCATTCCCGTACAATGGCTTTCTTCAACGCATCCATACTGGCATATTGCTTAGTCCTTACCTTGCCCACCAAAATGACCCAGATGGAATAGTCCATCGGATTTGCATCTGGCTAATTTGAAAGCCATTGTGTGGACGGATTGAAGTGAGGAATATGGTTTTTTAACCATTCTTGGGTCACACGAGCTTTATGAGACGGTGCTGGTGCCGAGTCTTGTTGGAACGGCCATGGTGTACGACCGAAAAGTTTTCCCAATAATAAGTCGCATTGAGTTTGACTCCAGGCTCGATGAAAACGATTGGACAGCGTCCATCGGCGGTCGCAGCTGCCCATACCATTGCGTGAGATGGAAAATTACTTTGGGTGGCCGTTCTTAGGCTCAAATTTCCATAAGTGGTGTACAGTTAAGTAAACACGATCAGTTTGAGAGTTTATGAACTGCTCAATAGGGAAATTTTTCTCATCAGAGAACACAATGTTTGGAAATTCGCCACGTTAGTGTAAGCGTAACAGCTGTTTTGCTCATTCGAGTCTAACTTTTCTTTTGCTTTGGTGTAAGATCATGTGTCTTTTGGAACTGGTAAGGCTTTACAGTGTCGGCTGTACGCCGACACTGACATAGTCAAACGTATAAAACTCCAGCGGCTTCGCTGGCTGGGTCATGTTGAGCGAATGGAATAAAGAGCTCCGGCTAGAAGGGTGTTTTATTCGAACCACGGTGGAGGAACACGCAGAAGAGGACGTCCTAATCTCCGTTGGAAAGACCAGGTGCAGGGCAATCTGACTGCACTTGGCCTTATCAACTGGCGCCAGCGCGCGCATAGCAGAAGTGACTGGCGAAGCTTTGTGGAGGCGGCCAAGACCGATCATCGGTTGTAGTGCCAGCTAAGTAAGTAAGTAAGGCTTTACCTTGAGCTCATTTTGGAATATACGTCGAATGCTTCGCTGGGATATTTTCAGTTCTTTGGCC
The DNA here is from genome assembly GCA_958295655.1 of Palloptera scutellata. Lineage (NCBI taxonomy): Eukaryota > Metazoa > Arthropoda > Insecta > Diptera > Pallopteridae > Palloptera > Palloptera scutellata. The sequence continues at coordinate 104,051,467 of OY282449.1, forward strand.
ATTTGACGTGGATTTCTTTCAAATCGAGCCTTCACTTTCCGAACCATTTCAGGTGATGTTGCTGTTCAGGTGACGTCTCGTCCACCACCATAGCGTTTGGCAATGCTGCCTGTATCATTATAACGATTTATGGTGCGATACACAAACATTTTATTTACTTTGAGATGCCTGAGCTCACGAACAATAGCTGGTTGTGATTTTCTACTCAAAAACCATATAACGCAATCACACTATTACGTTTGAATTCCATTTCGAATCACTTTTGTTCTATAAAACGTAGACGCAAATGCTTGTGGTAGCTTGTAAACAATATAAACAGCTGTCATTGGTATGAATTTGGCATAGTTGTCAATATCGCGTTGCCCGATATACCGGTGTGAAGTTGGTAACACTTCAATCGCCTGACCCTGTATATGTAGACATTTTTTTAAATGCTAGTGACATTGAAATAAATTGAAAACTAAAGAGAGACGTTTTAATTTTACATTTAAACACAATTTATGTGAAATTAATATAATTTTTATTCAATCGAAAGACACTTTTTAATTTTTATACCGAAAAATAAAATTTTATTATATTTCCATTTCAAATATTTATGAATTAACTTGCTCCGCGTGCAATTTCCTTCTCATAATTTTCACTACACACCATTTGCACTGTTGCTACCTTGTGTAAACTATGCAAGGAAAACTGACGGATACCAATTTAATTAACATTGCCATAAAATGCTGCCAAAGTAAAAAAAAGTAAAAAAATAAAAAAAATCATTCAATAACTGAAACAAGGTCAATTTGTGTAAATTGAATACGGAAATACAAAAATTTTAAATTTAATTTTCTACTTTTCTAGTTCAGTTGCGAAAATGAAAAGTAATAGGTAGTTAAAGCTCTCTCTCTCTCTCTCTCTCATTACGCTTTAAAGGGGATTTTTGTGCTACTTGCTTTTTGACGTTTACCAGGTGTACAAGTATGAAATTTGTTTAAGAAAATCTTCAATGTAATGGCCATTGCTAGCTACACATTTTTCCCATCCCTCTGGCAATTTGTGAATGCCTCGCCAGAAAAAACTGTTCGTTTTTTGAGTCAAACCAGTCATCCAGCCATTTTTCCATATTTTCGTACGAATCGAAGTGCTGCTCAGCAAGTGCGTGCCCCATTGATGAGAATAAGAGGTGGTCAGATGGAGCCAATTCTAGTGAGTAAGCCGCATGGGGGAGGGCTTCCCAGCTGTACGAATCTACCAATTCCTGAGTCCCGAGTCTGTTTTGTTCGATGTGATGGTGCATTGTCATCAAGAGAAATCATTTTGTGTTGCCTAGCTTGATATTCCGGAGGTTTTTGGCGTAAAGCATGATTCAAATCGGCCAATTGTTGTTGGTAGCGTTGACCAGTAACTGTTTCACCTCGCTTCAGAAGGTCAAACCAGATAACACCTCGCTAATCCCAGAAAACACAGAGCATTGTCTTCTTTCCGAAGCGATTTGGCTTTGCTGTCGATTTGGCCGGCGTACCGAGCTCAATAGATCCATGTCGATCACCAGCCAGTTCATCACCAGCCAGTAACAATTCGATAAAGATATGACTTTCTTTTGTACCTGGCGAGCAATATTTCACAGGTGGTTTTTAGATTTTCTTGCTGTCTTTCAGTTACAACCATCTTCCCACCTTCAAAATCAATCCCATGGCTTTAAAACGTTCAGACGTTGAGAAATGCATTGTTGGGTCACATTTAATTGTTCTGCAAGTTGTTCTTGCGTTTGACCATCATCCTGATCGAGTAAAGCTTGCAATTCGGCATCCGGCATCTTCAAACTTTTTCGGTGGTCTTCCACGTTCTTCGTTTCTCACATCAAAATCGCCACTTTTAAACTTATTGAACCACTCGTTGCACTGAGTTTTGTCTAGAGCGTGCTGGCCGTAAGCTTCCACAAGCATTCGATGAGATTCCAAAGCAGATTTCTTCAATTGGAAACAGAAAATCAATGATGTCGGCATATGGTAGTTTGTAGGCACAAAATTCGACATTTTTACGAGCGAAAAAAAAATGTTGTTGTATGAAACTTGATTGTTTATGAACTGAATATTGTTGACAGAACTAAATGCGAAGAAATGATTTGGCGCCAATGATTTGATTTGACAGAGCGTATAGTTTTACCTTGCGAATCAGAATTTGGCTCATTTTTGGCTCAATGGATACGTGAATATGCAGATTTGCCGTATTTGGAGTGAAGACCAGCCAGAGGCAAAAATTCACTGTGCGGTGCGGTTCAGTTAATGTGCAGTCGGCATCATTGGACCGTACTTCTTCAAAGACGATGAAGGTCGCAACGTTACGGTCAATGGAAAGAAAGAAAGGTACCGTTCGATAATAACAGTCTTTGTTTTTGCCGAAAATGCTAGAATTGGACTTGGCCGACATGTGGTTCCAACAGGATGATGCCACATGCCACACTGCACTCGAAACCATTCATCAATTGAGAGGCGAATTTGGTGAGCAGTTAATCTCACGTTTTGGTGCAATCAATTGGCCACCAAGATCATGGATTTGACCCGGTTAGAATATTTTTTGTAGGGCTATGTTAAGTCTCTCGTCTATAGGGACAAGCCAAACATGATTGCTGCTTTGGTGGAAGCCAACATTGACAGCGTCATTGCGTCACTGGTGACATTCCGGCTGAAATGTGTGAAAAAGTGTGCCAAACTTGGACCTTCAGAGTGGACCACTTGAAGCGTAGCCGCGGGAAGCATTTAAGTGAAATTATCTTTGTAAAGTAAATGGCAGGAATTGATTTATCAATACAAATAAAAGTTTCATTCACTTTTGTAAAATTAGTGTGTACAATTTTTTTGAACTTTCAAAAAGCAAGCTCTTGAAAAAATCACCCTTCATATGTTTGCATGTACTCGACAGTAATGAATGAAATATTCTGTTAAAATGTCAATATTAATAAAGTTGAAAATATTGTACATATATGGAATGTAAGGTATTAATACTAAGAAAAAATGTTCGTATGTGCTTATGTATGTAAGTAAGTATGTATTACAACGTTTTCCAACAATTCACTAATTATATTTCACACTTTAGTTGTAAGCTTCTGTAAGCCTCAAATATGTCAGCCAGCTCACTTTCTCACTTAACTACATTTGTTTTTTATTACCAGCATTTCCGCCAACAACCAACAGCACATAAATGTCACAATTACATACATACATACATACATACATACATACATACATACATACATACATACATACATACATACATACATACATACATACATACATACATACATACGAGTTAAGTGTGTACGTTGAAATATTAAAAATAATATTCGCAAAAATAAAAACAAAATTGTGGTAAAATATTTTATATCCCCCCAAAAGATGATGAAAATAACAGATATTTACTTCGATTTTCTTTTATCGTTTTATCATTTTATAATTTTTTTTATAACTTTGTTTTTTCAATCTACAAGCGCACAACATGTCGGTAAAGCTGCTACATAGGTAGAGAGTGGCCAACCAGTTGCAGAAAAAAAACAAAAGTAGTAAAAAATGGGGGAAAAATACAAACTTTAAACTTTGTTCGTTATCATCTTCAGCTGCATACAAGTTGGTCGTTAGTACTATTTTACTACTGATACTACTACTAAATAGATACTACTATACGTTTTTTATCATACGTTTTTTGGAATGCGTATGAATGAGATTTTGTTTTTATGTGCGACACAAACGCGCAAAACGCTTGTAACTTACAAAAGATAAAATGTTAAAAAAAAACACTTATGCAAAAAGTAGTAAAGGATTAGTATGTGAATGATTTTCTCTCTATGTATGTGCTTGTGTGTGTGTGTGTGTGTGTGTGTGTGTGTGACTGTTTCATTGCACATAAGCATGGATAAACTATAAATATAAACTATAAACGAGAAAAACTCATAGTGATAGTGAAACAATTGACTTTGTTTGGCTAGAAATGCAGTTTAAAATATTACTATTGTCAGTCAGTACTTACTTACTTAGTAAGCACCCTTTTTTTACTACTTTTTTCATGGAGGGACGCGAGTGTGGGATAGTACCATATTTGTTCACAAACTGATTATTATTCTTCTTGTGATAGTGTACTCATATGTACTTATTAAGATTCATTTTTGAATTGTCTTGCAATGGAAATATATTTAATCGGGAAGGCATCCTCACATTGACAGAGAGAACTGAGGAGTTACCTCATCGCCAACTCGAAAAGTTTGAGGGTTTTAAAGGTCTCCGACTATACTTCTTAGCTTATCTGTTGTTTAAGCCGTTCATTTTTCTCCATCCTTATTTCTTTTTGTTCTACTTATATTTTACTATCTCTTTATTCTATATATTGCTTTCTTTTTCAGTCGCTTAGTTCTAGAACCCAGTCATACCGGTCGGTTGGGCTCTTAAATAAATTTGTTGTACATTTAAATTCCAACTTTTCATTTCAATAACTTAATTTTGTTTGATTTAAATACAAATCCCTTGTCTTTGTCTTTTCATTTCAATCAATTAAATTATTCACTTCTGATTTAAACATCTGTATTTAACCCATTTTAAGCATTTGAACTATCTTTCGTGGTCACTGTGGCGTCGTTGGTAGTGTGTCCGGGATTCAAATCTCGGCACTGGCAAAGTCAAAAAGTAGAAAAAAAATTTTTTCTACTTGGCACCACCTCTTGACGGGAAGGCAATGGCAAACCTACAAGAGTAAAAATTGCCTACGAAAATCCCTAGGACCTCCAATGGCTGTTGGGCCGTTTATTAAATATATTATATATTAAACATTTCCAAAATATCATCATGGCTTTTAGTTGGTTGACTGATTAAACTAGTGTATGATCCACAGCGTCCACTTATGGGTCACAATTAGCGCTATGGCTCGGTTTTAAGGCCATTTTCCCATCGAACACTAATTGCAACTGGTTGAGTTTAAGTATCATAGCAAAGTCTTTTGGTTAACTGCCGAGTAATTAGACAAGTTATTGAGAATATACCTGCACAAAGAATCTTTGCCTAGTCCATACCATTCACAACGAAAATGGACGAATGTTTTTGTTTTTCTTCCAAGTTTCGGCAACTTCTGCTATGAGTGTTAAAGGGAATGTGTTCAAAATATGTGAAATATGTAAAATATGTGATGGTCGCCGTGGTGTAGTTGGTAGTGAGCTGGTCTGCTACGCAGAGTGTCCGGGGTTCAAATCTCGTCACGGTCAAAAACAAAAAGGAGAAAAAACAATTTTTCTACACGACTCCACCTCTTGGCAAGCAATGGCAAACCTATATGACTAAAAATAATCTAAAAAAAATCTTTTCACTTCGCCCTTATAACACTCACAACATGAGTGGATGCGAATTGCTCTTCCTAGGCCCTCCATGAGCTGTTGTGTCATTAAAAGAAAGAAATTCCATCAAATTCCACAATATTTTTATATTGGGTCAAAAGTCGCATTGATCGAATCAAGCAAATTCCTTGATAAAAGTTTAAACTTAAGGGAAGTTTCCAGCTCTTAAGAAAACTTTCAACAAAGAAAAATCATTAGTTGCATTTTATTAGCCACTCGCTTCTAGAGTTATGTGTAAGTAACTAGAAGAGATATCAGCTATATTTATAGCTACTATTGTGTAGAGCTAGAATATCGATTAACTTCCCTGGTTCCTATAACAACACTACAGTGAACTGTTAATAATGAAAGAAGAAGAACAGTATGGGAGATAACAAAAAGGAAATGTGACAAAATATCCGCCAAAAAAGAAAAGTAGTAAGCTAAAAATTTATTTAAAATGTTATGTGGTGCGCAAGAACAAGTTCACACAATTAATAATGAAGAGAAATACTTATGCTTGAGTGTGCTGGAAGATCACCTCCAGCTGCCAGTATCCAGAGCTATTGTAAATGAAAATACAACAAAACAAAAAATGGTTTACTTGCAAGAAAAAAAGTACAAAACAAGAACAAACGATTAAAAAGCTGCAAAATGAATTTTTGAAAAAAGTAAATTATCAAACGAAATGAATTACTTAATACTTTCAACCCTTTTTCCATCGGACTGTCGGCTTAGCATGTATTCTAGTTATTTGAGGCAGCTCAGCTTGATCCGAGTGGTCGCTGTGGTATAGCTGTGGTAGTGCGTTGGCCTGCTACGCTTAATGCCCGGGTTCAAATCTCGGCACAGGCACATATCAAATAAGCAAAACAAAAACAATTTCTCTACACGGTACCACCTCTTGGCAGTCAATGGCAAACCTAGAAGAGTAAAAATTGCCTATGAAAAGCTTTTAACTGCGTCGTTCAAATTCGGATTGAAACGAAGGGACCCCCTGCCATCCATGTCCAAATATAACACGCACAACATGCGAAAAACTCGGGCTTAGACCCTCCATGTCACTAAACAACAACAAAAAGAAGAAGAAGGGCTGGATCGGAATACGTTTTGCTCTAGGACGTCAGATTTTCGAGATAACGGAAGATGAAAGCAGAAAAACATTAAAACAACATTAAAATACAAGCATATCTTTAATTTAAGGTGTATCGTTTTTTTTTTTTTTTTTTTTTGTGTTGTCTATAGGAAAGGGGTTTGTTATAAAGAGAATAACATTTATCGTGAAGCCGAAACCCCGTCTGCACCCAAAACTACGCTTTTTGGGTGTTTCTTCTCATACACACTATATACATATAATAAAATACTTTTCATCATCCGTTCCGCCCATTGGCAGCTAAGCTATACTAAACTATGTACTTTTACTTCAAGAAATAATAAATTTCGCCATTTTTTCCTGAGAGAGTATTACTTACAAAAGTGCATTTTCAGTGACGCAAAAAATCTATAACAATATCAAGTGAATATGGAAACTGTTCCAAAAATAAGAAAAGTTACCTTAAACATTTCTTGCTCTCTGTATGTATTGTATGGTATTCTTGCCGTTTCTTAAGAGCTGGACACTCCCCTTTAAAATGTAAGTTTTTCTTTTAATTTTCTTCAGTTCAATTACTTTAAAGAAAAATGCCATGAAAAGTAAATATTTGCACATTTTTTTTCAAATTATTAACCATCTTCAACTAAAAATCACATAAAATAGTAAAAGTTACTTATGAAATGAAAATTTGTGAATTTTATTGCAATCTTCAGACAAATGGCTGACATACTTACATAAATTGTTTTTCTCTTATTCTAATAACTTTATTAAGTTTTGTTATGATTTTCGCTGCGCAAACACTTTTCCACTACTAACTACTTTTTGCCATATTCTGCGGCTGCAGCAACAATTCAACTTCAATGACAAATACGAGGAATTTTTTCTTCTCCAAAACAAAACAAAAAAATACTAGGTACTATAATATATTTATGTACAGGGTGTTTTTTTTTTAGAAGTGTGGTTTTCAAGAAGAAATAAAACGCATATAATTTAATGTTATGGCCAAGAATTTAGCTTTATTATAAAGATAAGGATTTGCCATTATGTTTTAAAAACAATTTCGGGCAAGTGGCCGCCGCGGCTAGTTCGAATTAATTCCAGCCGAGAGGCACAATTTTCGACCACTTTTTGCAGCAATTGGGGCCGTATGTCAGTAATAACGCGCCGAATGTTCTCTTCCAAGGCGTCAATCGTCTCGGGCTTATCTGCGTAGACAAGCGACTTCACATAACCCCCCACAAAAAATAGTCCAGCGGTGTTAAATCGCACGATCTTGGAGGCCACGCCACAGGCCTACGACGCGAGATAATGCGCTCACCAAATGTTTCCTTCAATAAATTGATTGTTTCGTTGGCTGTATGGCATGTAGCGCCGTCTTGTTGAAACCAAAGGTCGTCCACATCAACATGGTCCAATTCACAATTCAGGCACGAAAAAGTCATTAATCATGGCTCTATACCGTTCCCCATTGACTGTAACATTATGACCGGCTTCATCTTGGAAGAAATATGGACCAATGATTCCCTCTGCCCATAGAGCACACCAAACAGTGACGTTTTGAGGATGTAACGGCGGCTCAACAATGGCTTGTAGATTATGATCACTCCAAATGCGACAATTTTGCTTATTAACGTACCCACCATTCAACCAAAAGTGAGCTTCATCGCTGAATAAAATTTCCTTGTGAAAATCGGGATCGGTGGCCATCTCGTTTTGGGCCCATTCACGTGCGACGCGCTTGATGGTCGTTCGGCTTCAATTCTTGCACGAGTTGGATTTTGTAAGATTGCAAACCAAGATCCTTCCGCAAAATCTTCTTCCATAAAGTGGATGGGCACAGCTCCAATTGTTGCGCGCGATGGCGGATGGACTCATTCGGGTGTTCTTCGATACTCTGCTCCACAGCAGCAATAGCGTCTTCGGTGCGCACTGTACAGCGTCTCTGAGAATGCGCATTATCCACTAGAGTAAACGTGGTGCGAAACTGATCCATGGTTGTTCGAATTACCGACTCTGCTGGGCGATTATGTCGACCGAATATTGGACGCAACACGCAATGCGTCGCGCAAACCGAACCGTTATTTTGGTAATAAATTTGCACGATTTGCAAAAGTTGTTCAGGAGTAAGTCGATTCATTATGAAATGGCAAACTAAACTGAGCATAAATCAAGTGACAGCTGTCAAAAAGACCAACTCCGAAAAAAGTATTGCCAGATTGAAAACCACACTTCTAAAAAAAAACACCCTTTACTATCTTCAAGTATCTTGGAAGACAGATGCAAGTTGCAAAAAGAAATACACAAAATAGAAAAAAAAAAAAATTTTACAAAATATCCTTTGAATAAATATTTATGCTAGCATAACAAATATTTTACAATCTAAATGCAAAAAGCATATCTGTTCTAACTTACCTAACTACCGACCTACCTACCTACCTACCTACCTACCTACCTACCTACCTACCAAACTACCTAACTACTTCTACGCAGTACTGCGCTATGTATTACTACAGCAATTTCTTACCCTTCTCTGCATTTTCAAATGAACTACTTAAATCAACAAATGCAAAATAGTAATAGATATCAAGCTCCTCCTATACTTCTTCTATACTTAGTAGGTAAGTAACGCAGCATATTAAGTAAGCAACGTCATGAAAGAAGATATTATTTGATGAGCGAACGTAATTTATACATAGCTTCAGGTTGGGAGCAGCAAGACTCCCAACAAGGAGATGGTGGTAGGTGCTGCTAGGAAAATAAATTTTCCTGTTTCACTGAAATTGACATCAAAAGTTTAGTGCAAAATGAACATTGCATTTTAAATGATTTCGCTACGCAATTCCACCATTTCTTCTATCGTTTTATGACTTTGTCTTTTTAAATCTTTATAGATACTTACTCACTCATTTACAAACTCAAACATATTACCATACTTATATAATATTTTTATTTTCCCCTCGTATTCTCCTTACAGGATCCTAAAATACTTGATAAAGTGACTAAAAAGAATGGCACCGATTTAGTGGCATTAGATAAAAGATCTCTGACAATATGCTCGAATACAGATTATATTAATATAACATATCATCATGTTATTTGCCCGGATGCAGCCGCCGCTAAGGTAAGCTAGAAAGACAACTACCATAACTCATTTATTTTCAACGCGATCTATTGAGTACTTTTTACTCTCTCCTCGCACAACGAAACTTAACAATTGTGATTGGTCAATTATAAGCTTATTTAATGCGAAAGAAATCTCTTCTTAGTAGGTATCAACTTTCTGTAGGATTTTGGTAAATTCAACGAAATTAAATGCAGCAAAAATGCTAAAGAGAATAACAACAAGTAATGGAACAGTTGTGGTAGCTATGTAACTCCTTTCGAGAATACCATTCAGCGGAAATAATGTTTAGTAATTCTCATTTACTTTATAATATTTTTACTTTCTACCATAGGTATTTTTGAAATAATGGATCTACATATCACAATGATCACTGATGAGGAGCCGTGGCGGGTTTCCAAACGTTCCAATGATCTGCCTGTTCTACAAACGTCATTATTCTTTGACATCAACCTTTCTTTTTACCATAAAATGTTCCTTGCTTATTATCGTCGTTGACCATAAATCTTTCCTCAGATTAAATATAAACGGTGATTTTTTTTAGAACTTACTTACTTTACTTTACTTTTAATGGCACAACAGCCCATGGAGGGCCTAGGCCGAACTTTTCGCATCCACTCATGTTGTGCGTGTTATAGTTGTACATGAATGGAAGGGACCAACAGTTTAATGCCGAATCCGAACGGCGAAGTGAAAAGCTTTTCATAGCAATTTATACTCTTGTAGATTTGCCATTGCCTGCCAAGAGGTGGTGCCGTGTAGAAAAATTATTTTTATCTACGTTTTGATTTTGCCTGTGCCGAGATTCGAACCCCGGACACTCTGCGTAGCAGTCCAACGCACTACCACTACACCACAGCGACCACAGCTTTAGAGCTTGGTTTTTGAAAATTAAAAAAAAATTAAACACAGTAATGGTTCGATTGCTACGCAGAGTGTCCGGGGTTCGAATCTCGGCACAGGCAAAATCAAAAAGTAGAAAAAAACAATTCTTCTACAATGCACGGGCAGGCAATGGCAAACCTACAAGAGTAAAAATTGCCTATGAAAAGCTTTCCATTTCGCCGTTCGGATTCGGCATTAAACTGTAGGTCCCTTCCATTCATGTGCAAATATAACACGCACAAAAGCTCGGCATAGGCTCTCCATGGGCTGTTGTGCCATTAAAAGTAAGAAAGTAAAGAAAGAATGACATTTTTATTTGGATCGATAAATCAATTCCTGCCATTACTTTATAAAGATAATATCACTTAAATGATGCCCGCGGCTACGCTTCAAGTGGTCCACTCTGAAGATCCAAGTTAGGCACACTTTTTCACACATTTCAGCCGGAATCTCACCAATGACACGTTCAATGTTGGCTTCCAATCGTGTTTGGCTTGTCCCTATAGACGAGAGACTTAACATAGCCCTACAAAAAACAGTCTAACGGAGCCAAATCACATGATCTTGGTGGCCAATTGACTGCACCAAAACGTCAGATTAACTGCTCACCAAATTCGCCATTCGCCTCTCAATTGATGTATGATTTCGCTTGAAGTGTAGCATGTGGCACCGTCCTGTTGGAACCACATGTCGGCCGAGTCCAATTCTTTCATTTTCTGCAAAAAAAAATTCTGCTATCATCGAACGGTACGTTTCTCCATTGACCGTAACGTTGCGGCCTTCATCGTCTTTGAAAAAGTACGGCCCAATGATGGCTTCTTCCCATAAACTGAACAGCACCATACAGTGCTTTTTTCGGGATGCATTGGTAGCTGTTAAATTGGCTCTGGCTGGTCTTCACTCCAAATACGGCAATTCTGCTTATTCACGTATCCATTGAGCCAAAAATGAGCCTCTTTGTTAAAGACAATTTCGCTTGCTAAACACAATTTTCACAGAGCACGAATTTAGATAGTAAATTTCAATAATTTGCAAAAAAATTTCAGGCGTAAGTCTATTAATGATGAAATGGCAAACCAAACTGAGAATTTTTTACTTTGACACATGTCAAGAACCACCTGTAAGAAATATAAAAGTCAAAAACCAAGTAGCAAAAATATCACGCTTTTAAATACCTTTAGTTAAAGGTATTGAATTTACTCGGGGAAAAATATTGTGATTGGCATACCAATGTTCTTGTAAAATTTACATTGTACTAGAACAACTTGTTTCGAAAAATTGCTTACTTAGCTGGCACTACAACCGATGATCGGCCTTGGCCGCTTCTGTAAAGCTTCGCCAATGGCCTCTGCTATGCGCGCGCTGCCAAGTGCAGTCGCCCTGTACCTGGTATTTCCAACGGAGATTAGGACGTCCTCTTCTGCGTGTTCCTTCACCGTGGCTCGAATAAAACACTAAAACACCCTTCTAGCCGGAGCGCTTTCTCCCATTCGCTCACCATGACCCAGCCAGCGAAGCCGCTGGATCGTAATACGGACTATGTCAGTGTCAGCGTACAGCTCATACAGCTCATCGTTCCATATTATTCGATACACGTCGTCCACGCATACTGAACCGCAGATCTTACGGAGTATCTTCCTCTCGAACGCTCCTAGCAGCCTCTCATCATTGATGGTCAATGTCCAGGTCTCAGCGCCATATATTAGGACGGGAAAAATGAGGGACTCATTTTCGCCATTCGGGAGAGAGCTCTGCTTCTCAATTGCCTACTAAGTCCGTAGTAAAACCTGTTGGAAAGAGTTAATCTCCTCTTGATCTCAAGGCTGACGTTATTGTTGGTGTTTATGCTGGATCCTAGATAAACGAAATCTTTAACCACTTGAAAAGTATAATTGTTAACAGTAACATTTTGTTCAAGACGCCGTGACTCTTTGTTTGTTGACACAAGGTATTTTGTTTTGCCCTAGTTCACCACTAGACCCACTCGACGAGCCTCCCTTTCCAGATTGGAGAATGCTGCACTGACTGCTCGAGCATTGGTGGCAATGATGTCATTATCATCAGCGTATGCTAGCAGCATTATAGTCTTGTAGAAAATATTGCCAGAGATGTCGATGTCGATGTTCGCAGCTCGAATTATATTCTCCAGCATAAGGTTAAAGAAGTCGCACGATAGGGAGTCACCTTGTCTGAAACCTCTTTTGGTATCAAATAGCCTTTTTTTTGTCCTTTTTGCTGCGTTTCATATCACTTTTTCGAGCATCTCGGGCTTTATACCGATGATTTCGGCACGAATGTTTGCGTTGAGCTCGTCAATGGTCTGAGGCTTACTGGCGTACACTTTTCTTTTCAAATAATCACACAAAAAGAAGTCCGGAGGAGGGCTCAAATCTAGAAATATGGGTGAACAGAAAATTTTGCAATTTTTTGTCACCACACGTCCAGGCAATTTTCGTTGCAGAAACTGCATTTGGCGTACCGTCTTGTTGAAACTAATAACCGCCCAGACCTTTTCCAGACATAATGAGCCAACATCCACCGATATCGACTGTTTCGCCTGTTCTGAAGAAAAATGGCTCAATGGTAGTTTTGGCGTAAACTCCGGCCCACGCAGCCACTTTTTGGTCATGCAATGGTGTTTCATGGATCTCGTGTGGATTCTCCGTTCCCCAAATGCGGAAATTTTGATTGTTAACGGCGCCTGAGAACATGAAATGGGAGTCGTCGGTCATCAAAATTTCTTTCCAAAAATCAGGTTCATTGTCTGTTTCGGCAATATTCTTTGAGTCAATTGCTCTTTATACGGAAACAAACGCAAATCATCTTTTAAAATGCGCAGCAAGGTGTATCTTGGGCGTTGATGAACGGCAGTGTCTCGTGCTCAACAAAATTCGACACCAAACGACGAATAAGTAGTGCTGTCAGACGGTACTTATTGGCCACAATATTTTCGACGATATGTACTTTGAGTTAATACAACTGAACGACTATTTTCAATGTTCAGCGTCACTATTTCGGCGCATTGATTCGGTGTGAAGCGATTCATTGTTCAAATTGTACTGCATTGACGTTTCAAAAACATGTTTATTCAAGGCAGTCGGTTGATAAATGTTAAAACTATTCAATGTTTACATACCGACATAAAAGATGGCGCATACATGTTCAGTTTCTGAAAGAGAAAGTTATACTCTAAGAATTTTACATTTATATTTACTTTTATAACGCCAATTTTGTCAAGGCCCTTTCCTCTCATTTTGGGTTACTTAATAGTCAGTATTTTTCTTGCGGAAAGAAGCTAAATTTTCTTCGGATAAAGAATTTTTCAAAATAAATTATCCGAAAGATTTAAATTCTGAGCTAACGACTCCAAAAGTCAACAGCAATTTATTTGTTCCTTGTTCTCAAGCTAAAACTTACAAATATCGAAACTAAAGTTATCCCGCGGCCGAACTCTACATAAGTTTGTTGTGGTTTTTGCATCAAATATTTTTTTTTTGATAGCCAGACATACTGTACACAATTTTGCTTGGGAAGTAGGCGTTGTTATTGCCCAATGATGATAATTTTCGCATCAGTTATTTTTCATATTATTTTAACTGTGTTTACCAAATTTTGTTTCCATTTGCTTCACTAGTTCTTTGGGCGTGGCTTTTGGCCAGTGTTGACAATTTTTAGAAGACCATTTCATTTACCAAGTACATATAAAATAAAACTTTTAATTAAATCAAAAAATAAAATTAAAAAATATGCCATATAAACTTTGTATCATTATTAAATTTTACTTTTCCGAATATCGAAATAGCGCAAAACGTGAAAGTTGTCAAGTACAACGGTTGCAGTTTTTGTAGACTGCTGCTGCTGCTGCTGCTCTTACTGGAAACACATGATAATAAAATATATTCTTATATCAATTACATGAACAACGACAACAACAGAAAAATGTATGAAGAAAAAAAGTTTAACTCATAAAGAGCCAAAAAAGCAAAGTCAAACACAAACTTTGACATCGCAAAAAAGTTGAACTTATCAACTTCTGTGTGTGAGTGCCTCTGCAGTGAGCGCAGTGTTATTTAAGTTAGCTCCATCAAATCTACCATCATTCACCACAATCTTTAGCTCTTTCCCCACATATCTTCTTTTTTTACTAACGGTTGGTGTTGAATTTCCTTTTATTTCTAACTTTTTACTTTTCCCCCCTCCCATTTGGTTTTTTTTTCTTCGTTACAAGAAATATGTTCAAATAATATTAAAATTTCGGATTATGAACATTTCTTCAATATTTTTTGTTGTTGTTTGTTTTTGGCATAAGAGATAACAAAACAAGTATGTATAAAAAAATATGAGAAAGCAAAATGCTGCACATAATACATACTAAAAACACGTAAAGTCAAGATCGAGTGTAAACTTCTTTGAATTAATACCGTGAGTAATATGTTCGAAAGAGAGTAGAGGCGAAAGCAGAGTCATGCCTCTCCCATGGGTAGGCTTAATGAACGTAATTCTAAACGAGCGAATTCAAAAAAAAGCTTCACATTCCAACTGCGTAAGTTCAGATGCTCTCACGATTACTCTCGGTATTGTGTTCGCCATTTGCAGTCAGTGATGTCGGTCTCTCGGACTAATCTAGCGTATAGAAAATCGATTAAAACTCAAACTTATGTACAATATAAATATTTAATTTTTTTAATATTTGAGTCTCTTAGTTTTTAATTGCCGATAAACAGTACAATACAACAATACAATAAAAAAAATTAATATTTACTCATATAAATTAATTGAAGCAAATAGCATTGCTAAGAATTTCAAATTTAAGTATAACAATGCAAACAGGACCGACCACATCATTTTGTGGTGTAGTAAAATTTTCACAATAACACGAGCGTAAGAATGAATATAATTACTTAAGTACGTGCAAGTGTACCATATACGAGTACTTATACATAATTAATATACTTAAAATTCTCTTAGCAACTTAATTATCCAATAAATTAGCATACATGCTAAATATTTGTTTGCAGTTTCCAGCGGTTTTCATGAGCACTTAATATTTTTCTCTGCGATGATAAAATAACAACACATCAGTAGAAACGTCGGCAAACTCCTCCCAATTTTTGATGCTGCTGGAAACATTTGAAAGTTTTAGTGAGAAATTACTAGTATGTATGTAGAAAATAACATGCACTATGTCCAAGTGAAACTAGTTTATGTTTTGTCGTTTAAAAAACAACAAATCGTGCAAAGAAGTTGAGTGGGAGAATAATATAATATAAGATAGGCGTGGTTATTGCTCGATGTCGACAGCAGATATTCTAGCAGCAACAGTGTGCACTAAATTGAGGTCAATTTGAGTTAAATTTGATATTTTCCTTTAAATTAGTTTTTGAAAATCTAACTTCTATGAGAGGTACCACGTCCATCTTACTGAAATCTGACCAATGCTTGTATATTCTCTTATTTTATAGATCTGGCTTGATGGCATTAGAAAAATTACACATAATGTTAAAGCGAATAATATTTGTCCTATGATGTGTCTGAAAAAGCAGTAAGTCCCCAATTTGTTCAATATCAAAATCCATGCACTCTGCATTTCTCTATTCTAATTATTTTGCACGATGTTTGCATTTTACTAAACTGAATACTTTTACATAATATTTACTGCACTTTCTTTCTTAATAGATTTCGTTTAGCATAATCTTTTCAAATACTTATCTCTTTCTTTTGTACTAACATTGAATCGAATATAAAACACACTTAGGTTGTGTTGTCTCTCTTTCTCTCTCTCTCTCTCTCTCTTCAGGTTTGCATGTTCAACGTGTATTTAACTTTTCGCATCAAAAGCGTTGTGTTCTGTATCATTAAAACATTTAACTACCGAACACTTTAATAATTTAATTAAAGAATTACAGGGTGTTTTTTTAGAAGTGTGGTTTTCAAGAAGAAATAAAACGCATACAATTTAATGTTATGGCCAAGAATTTACTACTTACTTACTTAGCTGGCGCTACAACAGATGATCGGTCTTGGCCGCCTCCACAAAGCTTTCACAGTCACTTCAGCTATGCGCGCGCTGGCGCCAGTTGATAAGGCCAAGTGCAGTCAGGTTGCCCTGCACCTGGTCTTTCCAACGGAGATTAGGACGTCCCCTTCTGCGTGTTCCTCCACCGTGGTTCGAATAAAACACCCTTTTAGCCGGAGCGCTTTCTTCCATTCGCTCAACATGACCCAGCCAGCGAAGCCGCTGGAGTTTTATACGCTTGACTATGTCAGTGTCGGCGTACAGCTCATACAGCTCATCGTTCCATCTTATTCGATACACGTCGGCCACGCATACTGGACCGTAGATCTTACGGAGTATCTTCCTCTCGAACGCTCCTAACAGCCTCTCATCATTGATGGTCAATGTCCACGTCTGTGCGCCATACATTAGGACGGGAAGGATGAGGGACTTATAGAGCGTTATTTTCGTCGGTTGAGATAGGGCTCTACTTCTCAATTGTCTACTGAGCCCGTAGTAACACCTGTTGGCAAGAGTTAGTCTCCGCTTGATCTCAAGGCTGACATAAAGTTCGTGACAGTCGCAGGTGCGTCCATGGTCGATCCTTGCGCTTCTACGTTTCAAGTCGACACACAGCCTCCTCGTGGCGTCCCCTGGATAGCGATCTGACAACCGTCAGTGAGTTAACTAATGTGTGCGGCGGGCTTCTCCATGGCCTTGAATGAATGATTGTGCGTCGGGCTTGGAACCCACCACGTTAAAATACCCACCAATGAATCCTGGCCAAGAATTTAGCTTTATTATAAAGATAAGGATTTGCCATTATGTTTTAAAAACGATTTCGGGCAAGTGGTCGCCGCGGCTGAATCGAATAAATTCCAGCCGAGGCCCAATTTTCGATCACTTTCTGCAGCAATTGGGGCCATATGTGAGTAACAACGCGCCGAATATTCTCTTCCAAGACGTTGAATATTCTCTTCCAAATCGTCTCGAGCTTATCTGCGTAGACAAGCGTCTTCACATAACCCCACAAAAAATAGTCCAGCGGTGTTAAATCGCACGATCTTGGAGGCCACGCCACAGGCCCAAGACGCGAGATAATGCGCTCTCCAAAAGTTTCCGTCAATAAATTGATTGTTTCGTTGGCTGTATGACATGTAGTGCCGTCTTGTTGGAACCAAAGGTCGTCCACATCAACATGCTCCAATTAATTAATTAATCATGGCTCTATAGCGTTCCCCATTGACTGTAATATTATGACCGGCTTCATCTGTAAAGAAATATGGACCAATGATTCCCTCTGGCCATAGATCACACCAAACAGTGACTTTTTGAGGATGTAACGGTGTCTCAACAATGGCTTGTGGATTATGATCTCTCCAAATGCGACAATTTTGCTTCTTAACGTACCCATTCAACCAAAAGTGAGCTTCATCGCTGAACAAAATGCCCGCGCGAACCGAACCATTATTTTGGTAATAAATTTGCACAATTTGCAAACGTTGTTCAGGAGTAAGTGAATTCGTTATGAAATGGCAAACCAAACTAAGCATAAATCAAGTGACAGCTGTCAAAAAGATCAAATCCGAAAAAAGTATTGCCAGATTGAAAACCACACTTCTAAAAAAACACCCTTTACATGAAACGCACGCAATTCACATGTCAATTTAACCATTTTGTTTGTTTGTTTGTTTGTCTGTTTGTCTGTCGATTGTCTCTTTTTGTCTTTTTATAATTATTTTTAATATTTCTCTTGCATAGTCACACTATTTACTTGAATGGATTGATAATTAATTTTATAAAAAGTTTTATATGATTTTTCTTGTTTATTTTTCTTGTCCATTTAATATTCATTTCTTTTTCTACTATTTATATTTTTGCATGTCTGTGTACCAATGTTGATTTTTTGCACTTTTCTATCGTTAAAACATATTTTCAAACATATCTAGCGTTGGCAAGAAGGTTTACGTTATATAACACATAATAATAAAGCCACTAACGTCTGCCCAACCACCAATTTAATGAAACAGTAAGTGGAAAATAATAATTTTTGTATAATTTGCATTTATCTATACATATACTTTTATAGATTAAGAATTAATATTTATTAAGGTAAGTACTTGAATTACTTTCACTTTACACAGTGTCCCAAAATGACCGATCAAAAATAAACGGGTAGGTTCATTAAGAAATTCTAAGCGACATTTAAAAAAAAAAATAATCGTAGTCAACAAAGTCATTCACGATTGACGATAGCCAATGAGAACGCGCTTTCGACCTGAGCTGTGTAAAGATGTTCTAGTTTGAAAAAACAAAATCAGTCATAAAACAAACCGTTAATATCTACAAAAATGAAAAACACAAAACTAAGAGCACCCTGTATATTTAAATTGTAAAATAATCTATTGGGTCATATGAAAAGTATGCACGGTTGTTGGTACCCACAAATGTGGCAAAACTAGACTGGTTATGTCAAACGAACTCACGTTTGAAAGGTGGCATTTTAGGTGAAGACAGTTATGTAATTCATCGCTAGTGTAAAAAGTTAGATTGATTTGAAAATGAGTGAAAAAATATTCTGGCAAAATACGCAATATGATGCTTTTCTACTATAGAAAAGGTAAAACCACTGCAAAAACCCACCGATAAATTTGTGTGGTTTACGGTGAGGTGAGGGTGCTGTGAGTGAAAGCCGGACTCAGGAGTGGTTTGACCGATTCGGTTCGATATTAAAGATGCACCTCGCTCTGGTCATCCAGTCACTGAAAAATTTTACAACTTGTGAAGCAAGCAGTCGAGCAAGTGGTCGCGTAGTGGTAGTGCGTTGGACTGCTACGCAGAGTGTCCGGGCTTCGAATCTCGGCACAGGCAAAATCAAAAAGTAGAAAAAATATTTTTTCTACACGGCACCACCTCTTGGCAGGCAATGGAAAACCTACAAGAGTAAAAATTGCCTATGAAAAGCTTTTCACTTCGCCGTTCGGATTCGGCATCTTTTCCATTCATGTACATGTACAAATATAACACACACAACATGAGTGGATGCGAAGAGCTCGGCCTAGGCCCTCCATGGGCTGTTACGCCATTAAAAGTAAGTAAAAGGAGCAAGCTTTCAAAGATGTATTACTGTGACATAATCTGACTAGTGTTACCAGTTGCGAAAAACCGCGGATACGTTTCATATGAGCCAATATTATGAGAAAAGCACATCAAACTGTTTTCCAAGTACTTGAAGGTACTTGTGATTACTTACTTATAAGTATGGTACTTTATAAATCAATCTATGTAATTACTTGCTACCAATGCAAATAATTTATTTTTTTGATAACTTGAAAGTAATTGACTGTATTTTAGAAATATGTATGGTATTTTAAAAGTTGATACCTTTTAAAGTATTTCTATAATCGTTTAATCAAACTGTATTTAATCAACTGCAGGTATCTACAATTATGTACTAGCAATTCCATATGCTACGTCAATTGAAATCACATGATGTTCATGAATTATGTAAAGTTTCACTGAAATGCCCTAAATTGTCTTTTCGACCACCTGAATCACTATAATTATGTGAAGGGTGTTTTTTTTTATAAGTGTGGTTTTCAAGAAGATATAAAACGCATATAAATTAATGTTATGGCCAAGAATTTAGTTTTATTATAAAGATAAGGATTTGCCATTATGTTTTAAAAACGATTTCGGGCAAGTGGCTGCCGCGGCTGGTTCGAATAAATTCCAGCCGAGAGGCACAATTTTCGACCACTTTTTGCAGCAATTGGGGCCGTATGTCAGTAATAACGCGCCGAATATTCTCTTCCAAGGCGTCAATCGTCTCGGGTTTATCTGCGTAGACCAGCGACTTCACATAACCCCCCACAAAAATAGTCCAGCGGTGTTAAATCGCACGATCTTGGAGGCCACGCCACAGACCCACGACGCGATATAATGCGCTCACCAATAGTTTCTGTCAATAAATTGATTGTTTCGTTGGCTGTATGACATGTAGCGCCGTCTTGTTGGAACCAAAGGTCGTCCACATCAACATGCTCCAATTCACAATTCAGGCACGAAAAAGTCATTAATCGTGGCTGAGGATGTAACGGTGTCTCAACAATGGCTTGTGGATTATGATCACTCCAGATGCGACAATTTTGATTATTAACATAGCCATTCTATCAAAAGTGAGCTTCATCGTTGAAAAAAATTTCGTTGTGATAATCGGAATCGGTGGCCATCTCATTTTGGGCCCATTCACCGAACGTGCGACGCGGTTTATGGTCGTTCGGCTTCAATTCTTGCACGAGTTGGATTTTGTAAGATAACAAACCAAGATCCTTCCGCAAAATATTCTTCCATAGTGTGGATGGGCACAGCTCCAATTGTTGCGAGTGATGGCGGATGGACTCATTCGGGTGTTCTTCGATACCCTGCTCCACAGCAGCAATAGCGTCTTCGGTGCGCACTGTACGGCGTCTCTGAGGATGCGCATTATCCACTAGAGTAAACATGTTGCGAAACCGATCAATGGTTGCTCGAATTACCGACTCTGCTGGGCGATTATGTCGACCGAATATTGGACGCAGCGCGCAATGCGTCGCGCGAACCGAACCATTATTTTGGTAATAAATTTGCACCATTTCCAAACATTGTTCAGGAGTAAGTCGATTCATTATGAAATGGCAAACCAAACTGAGCATAAATCAAGTGACAGCTGTCAAAAAGACCAACTCCGAAAAAAGTATTGCCAGATTGAAAATCACACTTCTAAAAAAACACCCTTTATAATGTATACTAGCAAAAGAAAAATTTAATGTTAGGGTAAGGCAGCGATTTGTTTCGCAAAGGAATCAATATACTGTCATGTTTGATGTTTTTCAAATTAATAATTTAATAACATTTTCTCTTTGAAGCTTTCTTAGCTTCACGACTCCCACAGAGCTGTAAAGGAATGGATTTAATTTAGTTGCAATATATGGTAACAATGAAATAACTAATTAACTGACACCAATTTGACATCAAAACACAAAATTAAATCGTATGAATTCTTGGAGTCAATTGGGATTTCAAATTAATTGAAGTCACCTAGAGTTATTTGAAATTTTTAATTTTTTTTCTTCTTTTAATGGCACAACAGGCAGGGTGCCTGTTGGAGGGTCTGGGCCAAGTTTAATTTGAGTCACTTCCAGTCAATTGCAAGTCAGTTGGAATCAATTGAAATTTAAAGTCAAATCGCAGAAAGCAGTACTTATATAACATAATTATACGACAACTTCTTGTAATGCGTTTCAAACGGTATAAGTCTTCTGGGTCTTGAACTTTACACCATTATAAGGTGTATTTCAAGAAAAAGTGAACATCAGATGAGGGGAATAAAAAAATGTATACGTTTTTATTATGTAACTTAACTAACTTTTATATTGTTTTGTAGTAACTCAAAATTTACTTCAAGCGGTTTGAAGTGGTCCCTATGGCGTTGTTAGTAGTGCATTGGCCTGCTATGCAGATTGTCTGGGGTTCAAATCTCGGCGCTGGCAAAATCAAAAAGTATAAAAAAAATGATTTTTTCCCTTGGCAAGCAATAACCTACACCTATAACCTACAAGAGTAAAAATTGCCCATGAAAAGCTTTTCACTTCGCCGTTCCCATTCGGCATAGCACTGTAGGTCTCTTCCATTCATATTCAAATATAACACGCACAACATGAGTGGATGCGAGAAGCTCGGACTAGGCCCTCCATGGCCTGTTTGTTGTACAATTAAAAGCAGATAAAAAATGTAATGACATCTCTGTGTTGCTGGGTAAAACTATACGCTCAGTTAACCAAATCATTGGCGCCAAATCATTTCTTCGCATTTAGTTCTGTCAACAATATTCAGTTCATAAAACAAATCAGTTTCATACAACAACATATTTTTTTTCGCTCGTAAAAATGTCGAATTTTGTGCCTACAAACTACGATATGCGGACATCATTGATTTTCTGTTTCCAATTGAAGAAATCTGCTTTGGAATCTAGCTGGCTTACGGCCAACACAGTGCAACCAGTGGTTCAATAAGTTTAGAAGTGGCGATTTTGATGTGAGAACCGAAGAACGTGGAAGACCACCGAAAAAGTTTGAAGATGCCGAATTGCAAGCTTTACTCGATGAGGATGAGGTTTAAACGCAAGAACAACTTGCAGAACAATTAAATGTGACCCAATAATGCATTTCTCAACGTTTAAAAGCCATGGGATTGAGTTTGAAGGTGGGAAGATGGGTGCCGCATGAAGTGACTGAAATACTACAAAAAAATATAAAAACCACCTGTGAAATGTTGTTCGTCAGGTACAAAAGAAAGTCATATCTTCATCGAATTGTTATTGGCGATGAAAAATGGATCTATTTCGACATGGATCTATTAAGCCCGGTACACCGGCCAAATCGACAGCAAAGCCAAATCGCTTCGGAAAAAAGACAATGCTATGTGTTATCTGGGATCAGCGAGGTGTTATCTGCTTTGACCTTCTGAAACCAGGTGAAACAGTTACTGGTCAACGCTGCCAACAACAATTGACAGATTTAAACCGTGCTTGTGCTTTGCGCCAAAACCGTTTAGAATATCAAGCTAGGCAATACAAAGTGATTTTTCTTGATGACAATGCACCATCACATCGAACAAAACAGACTCGGGACTCGGGAATTGGTAGATTCGTACAGCTGGTAAGCCTTCCCCCATGCGGCTTACTCACCAGACTTGGTTCCATCTGACTACTTCTAATTTTCATCACTGGGGCACGCACTTGCTGAACAGAACACTTCGATTCGTACGAAAATGTGTAATGTGGAAAAATGGCTCGATGACTGGTTTGACTCAAAAAAGGAACAGTTTTTCTTGCCGAGGCATTCAAAAATTGCCAGAGAGATGGAAAAATGTGTATGGCCAAATAGCAAAGGCCATTATTTTGAAGATTGAATGTATAACCACTTTTCTTAAATAAATGTGTATTTTCGTAAAAACAATTGCCTGTTTCATACTTGTACATCTGGTAAGTGACTCAAAGTGATTATGTAAACGACTTCAGTTGGTATAAAATCCTAATTGACTGCAAGTGACTCCAAGTGTATTCAAGTGACTTTATGATTTTGGAGTTATAAAATTTTTATACCCGTGACTTCCGAAACAAAATTGCATTCTCCTGACTACAAAAGAGAAGTACTTACTTTACTTTTAATAGCACAACAGCCCATGGTGGGCCTAGGCCGAGCTTTTCGCATCTACTAATGTTGTGCGTGTTATATTTGTACATGAGAAGTTACAATACTAAATAAAAAATTAATCGGTAATTCCAAAAAAAAAAAACATTTTGTAATCAAATTTGTTATTTAATAACAACTGCAATCAAAATTAATTATATTCATTTCTGATTTATAGCCTTAATTGATTGCATTATTTACAGCTGTGAAAAAGATTTCAGATTGTTAGCTTGTTCTTTCACCAAGTCTTTTAAATCAGTAGCAGTCGTATCAGAAGGGCTGATTTGTTTGGGATCGACTAGTTCTCTTGACAAAATACCTATTCGTTTATCTCCAATCCCACACCTCATACCTCTTGAATCGAGAGATATTGCTTTCAACCAATTTATAACTACTTACAATTAGGTACATTTCATTAGGACGACACTGATTTGCTAGTCATTTTTCAATTTATCCATTGTATCCATAAATTGAAAAATTCATAAGTAAATTACAGCATTATTTGGTCTTGAGCGAATTAAAAATTCAACATTATTATTCTTTTACATTTCTGATTTCTTCCTATCTCTACTTTCTACTGTTTAATCCACACAAATTAGATCGCGCGGGAAAATTACTGTTCTTCCTGGTTTTCCCGTTCTTCCTGGTTTTCCCGTTCTTCATCTCACCGGGTATTTCACATATCATAAATTTAACAGGGTAGTCATCTATATATATAAAAATGAAGATATGTTATGTGTGTGATGAATGATCTCGGAAATGGTTTGATTTTATTCAAAAATTCAACATGTTTTTATGACGGACATAGGCTATTTATCCGCCCACTGCCACGCCCGCAAAAGAGTAAAATGCCTATATTTAAATAAAAGAGTAAAATGCCAGTACCCTGTCGGGTACTGACTGCACTTTGTATGTTTTAAGGCCCGCATCTTTTTTAATTTTACGAACTAAAAACTCACTGCAACTCGCTTTTTCCGCAACTCCAATTTTCGATTAGACAACGCTGGAGTCTTCTCTGAGAGAGCAACGACTTTCTTCGCCTTTTGTGGAGACACGAAACCGCATTTCCTTCCAGAACCATATTTTCTAGCAACTATTAAGTCTGTATTAAAGTTTTTAAGAATCATCGAGACAGTGTTTTGTGCAACTTTCGCCTTATTTGCAATGGTTTTCTGGCTCCACTGCGGATTTTCTCGAAATAATTCAACAACTAAATCGCGTCTTTCCACTTCCGGTGCCATGACTCAACTGAAAGGTCACAAGTCAAAAAACATGTGATTGTATTTCATCAGAATTTCTCCAACGCAAAGCCTACTGTTTGAATTTTTCCATTCAGATGAAGAGTTTCAAAGCAGTGGTCTTTCAAAGTTATCCGATTTTTTCAATCTCACCCCTTAGTGTAAATTTATTAACTATCACATGAAATTTGTATACTATTCATAAGGATAATATGGTGAATACTACATACGAGTATGTTGACCTGATATAATAATAATATAATAATTTATAAAAGTATTGTATCAGCTTTCAAAATCCCACGGAACTGTTTTTTTGGTTAATACTTTTTTATAATATTTATTTCCCGAATATTTACACAATTTTTTGGAATTTTCACTCAATTATAAGCTTTAAAAGTAATTAGTAATCTGGCAGTAATTGAGACTGTATGTATGTATTTAATATTATCTCCACCCTTTTATGTTGGCAGATGCGAGTACTTAAAATAAAAAACAAAATAAATAATACTTAAAATATTTGTTAAGGACTTTCTTTTAATATACTTACATATGTATGTATGTATGTATTTTATTTTGCCTTGAATATCAAGCTCAAATGTCAAAGAGCAGCACAACGTTCTCCCACAATTTATTTAACACAATTGTTTATTATTAACATTACAGTATTTTTTGCATAAATAAATATTTGTATTTTGCTGAACGAATAAAACCCGCAAGGATTTGTTTTTATAAAATCCTTTTTTCTCATCACGACATACTCTCTCTTTACGAATTTGAGTGTACTTGTTACTTCTTGAGGGCAATCCGAGCAAAATGTCAGCTCAGACCGACAAGTAAATGTCGGTTTCGAGAACACGCAAGCCACCAAGGCTGCCAGGTATTGATGTTCTAGCGGAAATAAGGAAAGAACGAGTCTAATGAATGGTTTTGCTTGTGAATATTTATGATTACAACAACAGAGAATGAAATAAAGCTTAACATTTACATACATACTACTGTGGGCAAAAAGTAGTAAGACTTTGTTCATAATTTCACATTTTTTTATTCATTCTATTCCAAATCTATTTCGTCCCCTTCAAAGTAATCCCCCCCGGCCCCAATACACTTGTGCCAATGTTTTTTCCAATTTCCGGAATAGCCTTCAATGCGCTTAGCGATTCATGTTTAATGTCTTCAATTGACTCAAAACGGTCAAACGGTCCACGAAGCGGTTTTTTGAGTTTAGAAAATAGCCAAAAGTCACACGGTGCTAAGTCAGGCGAATAGGGTGGTAGGGTGGTTGCGGAACGATATCAGTCGAATTTTTGGCAAAATGGTCTCGTAAAACCAATGCAGTGATTTTGGAACCAATCGTGCATTCACTCTTCTTAGGCCCAAATGATGCTTTAAAATGGTTTTCACTGATTCTTCCGATATTAATCGTCGATTCTCGAGCAGCAATTCCTTGATTTTATTGACCAGACGTGTTGATCATCAGTTGATGTTGATGTTGATGGCCGTCCTGGACGTGGTTCGTCGTCAACGCGTTCTCGACCATCTTTGAACAATTTGTACCAATCAAAAACACTTGCTCGCGACATACAATTATCACCGAAGGCCTTTTGCAACATTCTGAACGTGTCGGCACCAGAAATTTGATTCCGCACACAAAATTTAATGGAACTTCTTTGTTGAATATTTTCACTCATTGTGAAAATCGCCGAATGCACTTTTTGTACTTCAGAAAGACAAGCGTATACTAAACACTAATGATTATTTTGATGTGACATTTGGCACAGATGTCACCGACAGTCATACCAACCTTAAAAAAATAAAATTTTGATGAATGGGTTTCCGCGCGAAATTTAAATTAAAAAGTCTTACTACTTTTTGCCCACAGTAGTACATATGAACTTACTTATATAAAAAGAACAAATGCTTAAGATGTCGCAGGGGTGAGGGGTGTAGCAGGCTTCAGAGTGAGAGGGCGAGAGAGAGAGAGGGTAAGAGGGCGAGAGGGTGAGAGGGTGAGAGGGCGAGAGGGTGAGAGGGCGAGAGGGTGAGAGGGCGAGGGAGAGAGAGAATAATGAATATTCTCCTTTTCGGAAAATAAAATGTCAAAGTTCAATGTACGTTAATGATGTTAAAGACACACAGCAGTACCATATAATATAATCTAAGGTAGACTTTTGGTATTTACTTATACCCACGAGTATTTATGTTATTATTTACATAAATACCATATACATAGACAACGAAATGTACATAAATAAGCACATATGTACATAGTAGGAGGATATACTTAATATAAGTAAATATTGCATACATAATTGGTTTATTTTTATATAAGTATAAACTAGCGGAGCCCATGCACGTTTCACTGTGCATCATTAAAAAAGTAATTCAAAGCAGTTTAAATTTAAAGTTTAAGTCAAATTACCGGCATTGGAGTCACCACTAGAACGATTACGCTCATTGGTTTTAGGTGGTGCACCTGAATCAAAGCAGTTTTTTGGCAAACATTCAATCTTACAATTCATATTTCCAAATGACTTCATTCGATGTAACGAATATTATTCGTGACAATTTTGTGACCACATTCAAGGTAATTTGCATGAACAAATTGGAAAAATGCTATTGCTCTCGAAATGAAAATGAATTTGACAATTATGAAAATGATTTTCATAACAACCGTTTTCCCGCTTCTGATTGTTGTTTTTTTCCCTAGATCCCAGGACAAATATAAAACAGCTTGGGTTCTTTATTGCCCTTTCCTGATTCAGAGTATCAGTTTTTACAAATTTATTTCCTTGGTAATTCTGATCAGCAAGTTGATCGTCGATGTTCAATTAGTTCAAATTTGAAGCGAGATGTTATTGAACGAATCCAAACTTTCCTTCAAGAGAATAATGAATTGGTTCGACTTTTTAGTACTGCTCTCGACCAAATGCCTACTGATAATCACAGAATTGTAACAAAGGCCGATAAAGTACCATGTGGAGAGCATGCGGTCGCTGTGGTGTAGTGGTAGTGCGTTGGACTGCTACTCAGAGTGTCCGGGGTTCGAATTTCGGCACAGGCAAAATCAAAAAGTAGAAAAAATAATTTTTCTACACAGCACCACCTCTTGGCAGGCAATGGCAAATCTACAAGAGTAAAAATTGCTATGAAAAGCTTTTCACTTCGCCGTTCGGATTCGGCATTAAACTGTTGGCCCCTTCCATTCCATTCATGTACACATATAACACGCACAACATGAGTGGATGGGAAAAGGACGGCCTATGCCCTCTTTTGGTCGCTGTGGCGTAGTGGTAGTGCGTTGGACAGCTGCGCAGAGTGTCCGGGGTTCGAATCTCGGCACAGGCAAAATCAAAAAGTAGAAAAAATAATTTTTCTACACGGCACCCACCACCACCTCTTGGCAGGCAATGGCAAACCTACAAATTGCTATGAAAAGCTTTTCACTTCGCCGTTCGGATTCGGCATTAAACTGTAGGTCCCTACCATTCATGCGAAAAGCTCGGCCTAGGCCCTCCATGGGCTGTTGTGCCATTAAAAGTAAGTAAGGTAAGGCCCTCCATGGGCTGTTGTGCCATTAAAAGTAAAGTAAAGAGAGCATGCCAGAAGATTTAATGCTCCAACAATGGATGAAGTTGCAATAGTAATAGTTGGTGATGAATTTAATTCACGAGATATTGTGCTGCATTGAAGAGATAATGGTTCTGGAGGTGGCTCCAATGCCGGTAATTTGACTTTTCCATTAGCACAACATAAACCGGGTGTCTCATTTTTGAATTTGTACGCTTTGCAATGATTACATACGTCATCCATAGCACCAATAACTACAGTTCGATGTAAAGTGTAATCAATCGTCGAATCATAATTGAACGCAGCTCGCTTAACATTTAAATTCCTTGCTCTTTGAATATTCCGAACACCGTCTTGTGCTGTACGTCTTTGTGCTGTACGTCTCCTTTCAGTTTGTTCTCTATTCTGCATATTTCCTTCGTTGTGCTGCTCTTCAATTTCTGCAGCTCGAGCAGCTGCAACAGCTCTGGTTTGATGTGAGCGTCTACTAAGATTAGATCGTGGTCGGACCAAATTGTACGAAAAGCAACTATGTAATAAATGGAATTTCAAAATGAAATTAAAATAGGTATTTTTAAAAACAAAAATAAAAAAAACCATCTTACCGTTATCGATTCTAATTTTAGTAACGATAGCACTAAATGATCAAAATCAGCTGAACGCAATGCAAATGGCACAAAGGCAACATACAACGTTTCTCCAATGTGTAAAAATGTCGTCGACAATTACAAAAAAAAAAACAAAAACGAAAGAAATTTAATTCCAATTTATGCGCGGCACGCTAATTTACACGGAACGATCGCTTTGTTTCAAAAAAAAAAACCATCTCACTTGTGGAAAGATAAGCAAATTGTAATAAAACAAATGATTTCGTTAAAAAATATGACAATAAAAATATGACAATAAAAATACATTCCTTATTGATATGTTTTCAATTTGAAGTGAATGCGTTGAGGGGTTCAAAAGTTATAGGCATTTTACTCTTTTTGCGGGCGTGGCAGTGGGCAAATAAATAGCCTATGTCCGTCAGAAAAGCTTGTATTTTAACATGAAAGTTGAATTTTTTAACCGTTTCCGAGATCATTCATCACACACATAACATATCTTCATTTCTATATATATAAGTAGAAGATATTTTCTTTCACACAAACAATTAAATTACAATCAAACGAATTTGTACTTTAACTTTTACATGCTTGAACTCAAAATGTCACATCACTCAATTATTCTGTATTTGTATTGGAAATTGTTGACAATTAAATGGACGCGATTAAAAGAAAAATCTGTGCTGCTTAGGAATTGCTTGCATGTACTTATTTAAATGACCAATCAATATGATTATGATGATGATGATGATGGTTATTAATATTGACCGTAATACCAACCACAAATGGCTTCCTACACAGTAAAAAAAAACACTGCTTTTATATAAATTCTTGTCTCTCCATGACCACAGCAATGCAGACCTCTCAAATCCCTGGCACTGAGGTTTCCTCTGCACAAATTCATTAAAAAGAAGCTGAGGTTCTAGGTTAGCTTTCTAGTATTCACTTACTTTAATCACTTTGCTTTACTTTACTTTACTTTTAATGGCACAACAGCCCATGGAGGGCCTAGGCCGAACTTATCGCATCCACTCACTCATGTTGTGCGTGTTATATTTGTGCATGTTGCGAATTATGTGATTGAGGACTTATACTTCAGTAGGATATTCAATATTATCCCTGCTTTCAAGTCACAATGGAATGGTCAGTGCCCTATCTTCGAACCCTTTGCTCTTGATCTTTTCGGAATTGTAAGGGAACTAGAAGAGGTAGCGCAAAACTAAATATGAATTCCCTATTCTCTAGCCTCCATTTCTGGTTACAACTTTTTGTGAAAACAAGACTTTTGTCATCTAAAGGCTTGAAATTTCCCGGATAACCACTGTTGAAATTTCACATGGAAAAACTGGCCCTAAATGACATTTATATTTTTTACACACATTTTATTACAGATCCATAATGTTGTTAAAAATTAAAAGGCCTATTCTGGTTATCAACTGAGTTTGTTTTGTGTTTCCTCACAGCAAAAAGCAAGAGATAAAACCTTTTTCTATACGGCACCACCTCTTGGCAGGCAATGGCAAACCTCCAAGAGTAAGTATTGCTTAAGGAAAACGGTTTTTAATTCTCCGATCGTATTCGGCATAAGACTGCACATAGATACATTTCATTCTCGTACAAATATTGCACGCACTACATGAATGTTTGCGAAAATCTCGTCCTAGGTCGTTCATAGCCTGTTGTACCTACCTGTTCCACCTAACTAGGCCCTCCATTGGGCTGTTGTCCCATTAAAAGAAGAAGAAGAAGAAGAAGAAGATCAGCTAAGTGGATCAGTATGGAGTGTGCGATTGTAACAAAAAAACTGAGTTTTACATACTTAATTAGATATATAATTAATCGGCTAATTAATCGGACACACAAAATACAAGCAGTTCTCCTTCACAGATTGTGAACGCATTTATCTCTTCTCCTTTATTTCTTTTAATACTTTACGGGGCAGCTTCTTCCAGCTCTTACCAAGATAACTCGCTTAACACTCGGCCATCCTTCTTCAGATTTCAAGTACTATCTCCTAGTCAGCTGGTTTCTTGCATCGAAGCGGCAATTTTTCAAGTGATGTTGCGCTCTCATCTTTACGGAGAGCATACACTCCGCACAGGTGAGTCCCATCAACTTCGGCCTTCTGATTCGATTAGCGAAGGGTTCATATTTATTCTGCGGATCAAATCTTCATTCGATGTTTAACAATGTGTCAAAGGTTTGTTCTTTTTATGCCTCAAAACCATGAGTTTCCAAATGAACTAAGTATATTGAACATAAGAAAAAAAAACAATTTACAATATCACAGGCACGACTTTTGATTATACTTTATAATTATAATTTCGAATAGCATCACATATCTGTCTACGGGTATGTGCAAGTACGTATTTATGTACGTGGAAATTATTTCCGCCAGTGTATGCCAATGTACGAGTATCTATTTCATTCAATCGACAAACAGTTATCAACTTTGTCCATGTGCTACATTAAACGCTATTTGCTTAGTTCACTTAGTATGAAACGGAAACGGAAATAAGGTTAAATAAGCGCATAAAGCCAATAAGATACACAGGCAAATAAGTGGTATTTTTCAACATGCACACACTGAATACCATAAACAAGTTCCCAATGGGGAAATCATTTAAGCATCGTCATTTCATGAATTCATGAATTCAGTGAAGAAATCATAAGAAATCATGACTTGACTTATGAAGCTTGAGATCGAATCGTCTCAACTCACTGCGAAATCGCATGAAATTAAATAAATTTCGGACTGAATTAAGTGACGAGTAGTCGTTCATGGAAGACACGATTCGGCTGCTTTCTACTTTTTTTATTTACTATTTAGTGCCAAAATTTCAGACAAAAAAAGCAGTAATGAATTGAGAACAGAATTCAAATCAAATCCGGACCTTCCTCCCGCCCAACACGAGGTCGAGTTCAGCACAATGTTTTTATATACAATTCGGAATACTTTCTGGTTTCATATATAATAATTTTTTATTTTTGGTTTTTTTTTGCATTTATAATCATATTTACTTTTGGCTTACAAGGATAAGTCTGCGATCCGAACCACTCACTTTTCGATTACGATGCGTCGGCTCGCATCCGTTATTCACCCGAACTGAACACGCCTTATTATAATGGCTGCTCTGACACCTGCAGTTTCAGACTTACCAGGTATATGAAACCGGAAATGGCATCTCTGTGTCACTAGGTAAAACTATACGCTCTGTCAAACCAAATCATTGGCGCCAAATCATTTCTTCGCATTTAGTTCATAAACAATATTCAGTTCATAACCAATCAAGTTTCATACAACAACATATTTTTTGTCGCTCGTAAAAATGTCGAATTTTGTGCCCACAAACTACGATATACGAACATCATTGATTTTCTGTTTCCAATTGAAGAAATCTGCCTTGCAATCTAGCTGGCTTACGGCCAACACGCTCTAGGCAAAACACAGTGCAACCAGTGGTTCAATAAGTTTAGAAGTGGCGATTTTGATGTGAGAAACGCAGAACGTGGAAGATCACCGATAAAGTTTGAAGATGCCGGATGCCGAATTGCAAGCTTTACTCGATGAGGATGATGGTCAAACGCAAGAACAATTATGGTAAATGTGACTCATCAATGCATTTCTCAACGTCTCAACGTTTAAAAGCTATGGGTTTGATTTTTAAGGTGGGAAGATGGTTGCAGCATGAATTGACTGAAAGACAGCAAGAAAATCGAAAAATCACCTGTGAAATGTTGTTTGCCAGCTACAAAAGAAATTCATATCTTCATCGAATTGTTGCTGGCGATAAAAAATGGATCGCTATTTCGAGAATACCAAATGTAAACGATCATATGTTAAGCCCGGTACACCAGCCAAATCGACAGCAAAGCCAAATCGCTTCGGCAAGAAGACAATGCTCTGTGTTTTCTCAGATCAGCGAGGTGTTATCTGGTTTGATCTTCTGAAACCAGGTGAAACAGTTACTGGTCAACGCTACCAACAACAATTGGCCAATTTGACAATGCACCATCACATCGAACAAAACAAACTCGTGTATTGGTAGATTCGTACAGCTGGGAAGCCCTCGCCCATACGGCTTATTCACCAGACTTGGCTCCATCTGACTACTTCTAATTTTCATCACTGGGGCACGCACTTTCTGAACAGAACACTTCGATTCGTACGAAAATGTGTAATGTGAAAAAATGGCTCGATGACTGGTTTAACTCAAAAAACGAACAGTTTTCTTCGCAAGGAATTCTCAAATTGCCCGAGAGATGAGAAAAATGTGTAGCCATTACTTTGAAGATTGAATAACCATTTTCCTTAACCATTTTCCTTAACCATTTTCCTGTAGTTTCATAAACCTTATCGGTTTCATACGTGTACGTGCAATAACTTTTTCTACTGGGTAGTGAGGAACTAAGTAACACAGACATTCTTACCATGCATAAGAACTAAGTTTGTGCTACTTTTGTTTTGAAAATTATATATATTTTTTTTTCTTCTTCCATTTTTCTTCTTTGTATGTGAATATTATGTTCGAAGTGAGAATAATGCACTAATTAATTGAACATCTTTGGGTAGGAAATTTTATACAAATTTTCCACTTGTGCCTTTTTTGATCGATAAAATGGAATAGATTATAATTAAAGTATGCCACTCGGGTATGTATAGAAATTAAGTACATGTTCATTAGCTGCTATGTGTAAGTTGAAAATGTAATGCCAGTGGAGACACGTTTAAAGCTTAAATATGTGCCATATTTCAAAATTGTGCATAGATTATTAACAATATTTATGTATGCAGTAGATACTTGTTATAAATTTTCAGCATTAGAATAATAGGGGATCTTTAGCCAATTACCAATTTTGTATATGGCGTATTTAATATTCGTCATAGCATGTTTAGTAACACCAACGCAAACAAATGCAAAAACACACACACACACACAAACACACACATACAAAGGCAGGCGGCCGACATGTTTTCGGCTCTCTATGCATGTGTAAAAATTAGGGGAACTGTCACAAACTCTATGGTATGTCTGTTTGTTGTGTGTGTGTGTGTGTGTGTGTGTTTGTGTGTGTGTGTGTGTGTGTATGTTTACATTTACGAGTATGTTTTGTAAGCATTTATTAATAATACATAATATGATGATAATGCATTGTGTGGTAAAAACCTCGTGGCAGTAGCAACTAAAGCGACTACTTATACAACAATTAAAATGTGATTTATTTATGCGAGTATGAGAATGTGTTTGGGTGCGAGTGTTTGTTTGTGTGCGTGTGTGTGTGCATTAGAGCGGGTCGGTCCCCATACAACAAGCCAAAGTATGAAAAAACCACCCCCTATCTGAAAGCTTATGTTGAGAGTATTTCAAACGAATTCTCTCCTTTTTTTTTTTTGGACCACCCTAAAAACCGTCCAAATGAATTTTTGTTTATAACTTTGGTAGTTGATGTCCGATTTTTAGACATGATATATTGGTCGCTGTGGCGTAGTGGTAGTGCGTTGGGCTGCTACGCAGAATGTCGGGCTTCGAATCTCGGAACAGGCAAAATCAAGAAAAGAGTAAAAAAAATAATTTTTCTACACGGCACCACCTCTTGGCAGGCAATGGCAAACCTACAAGAGTAAAAATTGCTATGAAAAGCTTTTCACTTCGCCGTTCGGATTCGGCATAAAACTGTAGGTCCCTTCCATTCATGTACAAATATAACACGCACAACATGAGTGGATGCGAAAAAGCTCGGCCTAGACCCTCCATGGGCTGTTGTGCCATTAAAAGTAAAGTAAAGTAATATTGTTGTAAAAGGCTCAACAATTGCAACATTTTCTTCTTGGGTGTTATTCATCTCCGAAGACATTTGTTATAGTTAGGTCGCGTACTCAAAGTTGTACCCCAAGGCAATTTTTTTAAATTTGAGGCTCTCAGAAAATCATTAAATTCTTGCCCAAGAAGTGTTCCATTAGGTTAATAAACGAAAAAGTTATAGATGCTTAAATTTTGGTGCAATTCTTATTTGTAGCAATGTAGCAATCGTTGAGCCTTTTACAACAATATACATATCATTTATAAAAATCGGACATCAACTGTCAAAATTATAAACAAAAACTCATTTTGGCGGTTTTTAGGGTAGTCCAAGAAAACAAAAAAAACATTTGTCTTCACATACTCTCAATATAAGCTTTCAAATAGGAGGTGGTTTTTTGGGTTTTCTTTTGGTGACCCGCTCTAGTGTGCATGCATGTTATTTTAGTCTTAACTTCAGTTTACCATAACTGTTGCTACAAACAAATAATTTATGATTGTGTGTATTAGCCTCCGTCACTAGTTAGTCTAGTAATCTAGACTAGTTTACCATATAAGCGGAATTTTTGTTTTGAAGTATTACTCTTAAATGCATACGAATATATTTAACTATTAATAGTACACATTTATAAAACGATTAACATGTGTTGATAGATATACGATGAACATCATTCACAAGTCAAACTGTTGATGAAGTGTTGAATAATTACCATACATACACACGTACTTAGGTAGGAAAGTGTTTCAAGGTATGTACCATACTATATATGGTATTTTTTATCTAACGCTATCCAGCTTAGAAGTGTTGTAACTAACTTTTTATTGTTGGACCACACGAGCAAAGGTGAAAGTTCTGAACACAAAAATCAGAAATAAGGTACTGGAGGATATCATTATCATATGAACATAGCCTATGGTATAATCTTACTTTACTTTACTTTACTTTACTTTACTTTTAACGGCACAACAGCCCATGGAGGGCCTAGGCCGAGCTTTTCGCATCCACTCCTGTTGTGCGTGTTATATTTGTACATGAATGGAAGGGATGCCGAATCCGAACGGCAAAGTGAAAAGCTTTTCATAGCAATTTTTACTCTTGTAGGTTTGCCATTGCCGCCTGCCAAGAGGTGGTGCCGTGTAGAAAAATTATTTGTTCTACTTTTTGATTTTGCCTGTGCCGAGATTCGAACCCCGGACACTCTGCGTAGCAGTCCAACGCACTACCACTACACCACAGCGACCACATGGTATAATCACTAACCTCAATATCGATTATCTAATTCTCGGATTATACTTCAGAAGGAACTTCGCCAAAGCTTCCAACTAGGCCATATTGCAAGCGCAATCTGGTTGGTAGAATTTTTAATAAATAACTTTTTTTTATTATATTTTTTTTTATTGATACATTCTACAAACTGGGTTTACCCCTATGAAGGCAGAGCATGGTGTTGATTGGAAGGAAGATTGATAGGCGGGAGGAAGAGGTAGGGAAAATGAGGGAGAATGAGGTAGAATGAGAGAGGGAATGCAATCACAGGACACCGATAAAGCGATAGACAGCCATTGTGGCAATTGTTATGCCTTTACTACAATCAACTTCAGTTTTATCAATGTCCACTATGACCTCATGTAGCGCCAAAGGCCAAGTTTCGCGCATCCACTCATGTTGAGCGTGTTGCCATATATTTGTACATGAATGGAGGGACCTTCAGTTTAATGCCGAACTTTGGAAGAATGTAGGGCGACAGACAATCTTATTTTGAGCTGAGAAAAGTAAGATATCTTCACAGTTACTCAATACCTAGACACACAAATAACAACTTCAGAAGTGCTAAATCCAGATGTGGAAGAACTTATCTCTTCAAGTTCCATCTATTGGTAATGAGAATGGAAAAGTATTAATTAGGTTAGGACACTGCCATTGCACCTGGGCATATTCCATTTCTCTGATCAAGGTTATTCTCTAACTACTTGAAATTTATAATCCGAACGGCGAAGTGAAAAACTTCTCATAGGCAATTTTTACTCTTGTATGTTTGCCATTGCCTGCCTGGTTCTGTGTAGAAAAATTTCTTTTTTTTCTTCTTTTTGATTTTGCTTGGGTCGAGATTTGACCCCAGACACTCTGCGTAACAGTCCAACGCACTACCACTACGACACAAGGACCACTAACCTTCAAAAGTAAAAATCGCCTAAGATCGCCTTTTCAATTTGCCGTTCTTATTCAACCACAAAATGTAGGTCCCGATTCCATTCCTGTCAAATGTCTCTAGGCTTCCAACACTCTGCACGGAGTACTGACTTATGTGAGTATTAGTGCACGACCAAGATCTGTATACCTCACAATACCCTCTGTCGCTATTTTCAAAGAGACGTGAGGGTAAATCTTACTCTCTTTAAGCCCTCGATCCTGCTCTAGCTACGTACGTTCGTTGCTCGTACACATCATGGCTATTTAAGTCATGGGTATTAAGTCGGCAAGTTTAAAAACTCCAAGGCATTCTCTCGATTTTTAAATATGTATGTTTTAAGTTCAAATCTTGATTTCTAAGATAAATTTCGAATTAGTTTTTATGATGAATCTCAAAAAATTGGCATTTTCTGAGCTTATTTTAAATGAAACCGGCTGAAAACTCAATTGCTCTATATAAAAATTAAGTTTCCAATCGAAATAAAAAACCATCCAAGTCTGAAAGAATATAAAACTATAGCACTTCCAACTAGATACCTTCTGCCTTGTAAAATTTATTTGACTGAGTAATATCAGTATGAAATGACTTTGAGTGGCAAAATGTCGAAATATAAAAATGAACTTGACTGTTTTGTGCTAGTAAAGTAATGAAATTAAAGTTTACTGAAGGAACTTACATTCTCGGTGATACAAAGAAAGATTAGATAGAGAATATTTAAAATGGTATTGATCATTGTATCTGACTGTTTCATAAATTGTACTATTTTTATCAATGCTAAAATTTCTTATTTTGAAAAAATTGTTAATAAATCTGAGGGGGGGTCTATTGCACGTGCGATAGTTAACCCAGTTATCGTGTTTTAAGTTCCAAGTTAGTCAGTAGAGGATCTGGGATTTGTTTTTCGGAAGACCTAATTTTGCTAAATTCTCAGAAAAGAAAACTAAAATCGACATCTAGACAAAAAGCTGATCAAAAGCCAACCAAATATATTAGATCAAAATTCAGACCAAACTTTGATTAATATCAGTCCTAAAACCGAACTGAAAATCAGAATAAAAACAAACCAATATTCAGTTACTTAAAAGACCAAAATCAGACTAAAAAACATAACAAAATTCAGACCAAATATTTAAAGATAAATTCGGATCAAAATCCAGACTAGAAATCAGAACAAAAGTAGAGGAAAAGTAAGACTAAGTCCAGGCCAAAACTCGGCGAAAAAAGTAGACTAAAGGTCAGAAAAAATGTACACCACAAATCAGAATAAGTTAAGATAAACAATTCAACGTACAAATCGAACGGAAAGTCAGACGAAAATTCAGATATATTAAGATCAAAATTCAAACCAAATTTCATACTAAAAATCAAATAGAAAGTTAAGTCAAAAGTAGGACAGAAAGCCAGGAAAAAGGCAAACCAAAACTCGAGCTAAAAATTTTACTATGGTACATAAATTCAGATCCAAACTCTGAGCGATATATAAGGACCAAAATTCAAAAGATAAACAGTTGCTCTAAGTATTCGCATTTTTTTGGGAGGGGCTGCCACCCCCCATTGCTCACAATGAATGTGAACTCAACGTTTCAAAAGCACATTTCATCGGTAAGTAGCTCATAATTATTTTTATTTATGTCCAGCTGCTTCTCAGTATGAAAATAAGGTTAGTATTATAACTATCTAAAACACTCCCCTTATACCCTCACCCACCTGCAATTCTAATTAATTAAAAACATGACCTATGGTTTTTGTTTCCAGTTGGATGCGTTTATGTTTTTCTGTGGAGAAAGGTGGCAAAATTCCCGTAAAAGTTATAGCGAAAACTTTTGCCTCCGGCAAAACGGAGAAATTAGTATATCAGTGTATTAAAGATGTTGGCTTGCCGGACGATAAAAGTGCTACGATGACAAAGGATGAATTTACCTTTGATAAATTCTACGCGTTGTATCATAAAGTTTGCCCGCGTAATGATATCGAAGAATTGTTTACATCGATGTGAGTGTACTTAGTGCACAAATAAATTTATATAAATTTATTTATTTCCGATAATAATCTCTCGTTTGCAGCACTAAAGGCAAATCGGATGTCATTAGTATGGCGCAATATGTGCAATTCATGAATGAGAAACAACGTGATCCACGTATGAATGAAATCCTTTATCCTCTCTATGATGAGAAACGCTGCACGGAGATTATTAATGAATATGAACTGAATGAAGAGAATAAGAAAGCAGGTAAAGTAAAATTTCGATGTGAATGAATTGGTTGTTATTCTATGCTTAAGCATACATATTCTAATTGTGTCTAGGCCAAATGTCTTTGGATGGCTTGAAGCGTTATCTTATGTCTGATGAAAATGCTCCAGTATTTTTGGATCGCCTTGATATCTATATGGAAATGGATCATCCCTTGTGTCATTACTATATTAATAGTTCGCATAATACGTATTTGTCGGGTCGTCAAATTGGTGGTAAAAGTTCAGTCGAAATGTATAGACAAACGCTGTTGGCAGGATGCAGGTACATCACATACTTCCCACCACGTTTCCCAGTTTCCCAGTTCTCCTAACTCTATTCACTTGTTTCTATACTTACAGGTGTGTTGAATTGGATTGTTGGAATGGCAAAGGTGAAGATGAGGAGCCTATTATTACTCACGGGCATGCCTATTGTACTGAAATCTTGTATAAAGTAAGTTCATCAAGGTTCAGTGCGCTCAGCGAATATTTTCATTAATAATTTTTTGTACTTCCAATCGATTCGGTTTTTAGGATTGCATACAAGCGATAGCAGATTGCGCCTTTGTCGCATCGGAATATCCTGTAATATTATCATTTGAAAATCACTGCAATCGTGCGCAGCAATATAAATTAGCTAAATACTGTGATGATTTCTTTGGTGAACTATTGCTAAAGGAACCGCTGCCAGATCATCCGGTTTGTATTATTGCCTCTGTGTCCACCGTGTTGCTAATCGAGTTGTTTGTGCTTTAGCTGGAACCTGGTTTGCCTCTCCCACCGCCTTGTAAATTAAAACGTAAAATCTTAATTAAGAACAAACGGATGAAGCCCGAAGTTGAGAAAGTTGAACTAGAGCTATGGCTTAAGGGTGAACTGAAAACGGATGATGATCCCGAAGAAGATGCTAGCGCTGGCAAGCCGCCAGAGGCTGCGCCACCGCCGGAAGCAGCAGCTGCACCGCCTGCCGGTGAACCAGGTGCAGATGGTGCTGCGCCCGAAGCAGAGGCTCCTGCAAATTATAGCGGCTCAACGACAAACGTGCATCCCTGGCTGTCATCGATGATCAATTATGCCCAGCCCATTAAGTTTCAGGGATTTGATAAAGCAATAGGTGAGTGTATTTTTTTTTTTAATACATACTCGTACCTTAACTGAGTACCGAACTTTTCTTATTTTCCTCTCTTCTTTTCGTCATTCCTAGAGAAAAATATCGCTCACAATATGTCCTCGTTTGCTGAATCTGCGGGCATGAATTACCTAAAGCAGAGCTCCATCGATTTTGTCAATTATAACAAACGTCAAATGTCTCGCATCTATCCGAAAGGCACACGCGCTGATTCTTCCAATTACATGCCGCAGGTATTCTGGAATGCCGGCTGCCAAATGGTCTCACTTAACTTCCAAACCTCCGATTTGCCAATGCAATTGAACCAGGGTAAATTTGAGTATAATGGCGGCTGTGGTTATCTACTCAAACCGGATTTCATGCGTCGTTCCGACAAAGAGTTCGATCCCTTTGCCGATGCTCCGGTCGACGGTGTAATTGCGGCACAGTGTTCGGTGAAAATCATAGCTGGCCAATTCTTGTCCGACAAGAAGGTCGGCACCTACGTCGAAGTGGATATGTACGGTCTACCTTCGGATACGGTCAAGAAAGAGTTTCGTACACGATTGGTGCCTAATAATGGATTGAATCCAGTGTATAATGAAGATGCATTCGTATTTCGTAAGGTTGTCTTGCCCGATTTGGCTGTGCTACGTTTTGGCGTCTATGAAGAGAGCGGCAAAATGATTGGTCAACGTATCTTGCCGCTGGATGGTCTGCAGGGGGGCTACCGGCATGTTTCACTGCGTACTGAAGCGAACTTCCCCATGTCGTTGCCCATGTTATTCGTTAACATCGAAAATAAAATCTATGTACCTGATGGCTTTGAGGATTTCATGGCGATGCTGTCGGATCCGAGAGGTTTCGCTGGTGCGGCGCAAAAGCAAAACGAACAAATGAAGGCAATGGGCATTGAGGAGCAAAGTGGCGGTGCAGCTCGTGATGCGGGCAAAGCCAAGGAGGAGGAGAAGAAAGAGCCGCCGCTTGTGTTTGAACCGGTTACATTGGAATCGTTACGCAGCGAAAAGGGCTTCCAAAAGGTGGCGAAGAAACAGAACAAGGAATTGGATACGATGAAGAAGAAACACACTAAAGAGCGAATGGGTATGCAGAAGACGCAAAATGCAGCGATCGATAGATTGATCAAGGGCAAGAGGTTGGTTGTTTAAAGATCAAAACCAATAATAAGGTCATTCTTAAATCATATCCTTTAAATCCGTTTTTCTCCTAATTTATTAACCACAGCAAAGATGAAATACGTAACGATTCGGCTATTAAAAATGCAATAACCGAACAAACTCAACAGTGGACTGAAATGATTGCCAAACACAAGAAGGAGGAATGGGACATGCTGCGTCAGCATGTACAAGACTCACAGGAAGCGATGAAGGCTTTAATGATCACCGTGCAGGGAGCGCAAGTAAAGCAACTGGAGGAACGTCATGCTAGGTTAATACATACATAATTTGTGAAATTTATTATTTACCTTTGAATATATTAAATCGTTTTCTATTTTACAGAGATGTCAAAGAATTGAATACCAAACAAGCCAAAACATCAGCAGATACTGCCAAAGAGGTGCAAAATGATAAAACGCTTAAGACGAAAAACGAAAAGGACCGTCGCCTGCGTGAAAAACGTCAAAATAACATTAAACGTTTTATGGAAGAGAAAAAGGTAAATCTCACAAACTGATCGAAATGGGGCAAATGTATAATAGCTCAATAGCTTATTGAGAACCTAGACCTATGGTATTTATTAGATATAGAGAGATATACTTAGCAATTATCAGGGCAATTTAGTGTCATACTGAATATATTTCTGGTAGTAGAACCATTCATGTTAAAAGTTAAACCAATAATTTAACACAGTAACTCGATCTCGGAAGAGCTAAACAAGTAATTTTAGTGAATTTTAATAATACACTATCTCATATAATGAAAGATATGAATATGGAATATTTTAGTTACAAGGTCAGTCCATTTGGATACTTTCACCCTTGCTGAATACCAAAACCCCTTCTTTATTTAAATTTTCATCAATTCTGGCTTCCTAGGACTGGTGACCCTGATAACCTTAAAGCTGACACACACATTAATATCAGAAGATAATTTTGAATTGTTGAACAGTTGAATTATTTTTACAAATTAAATAGAGGCCTCAAAAAGCTCCATGGTCAGCTTAAATGGGTATTTTTCAAACAGTCGAGCTGTTCTGTTTTTGCGAAACTAGTATTAAAACGGTACACGTGCCTTCAAAGCTTCTAATCTGCTAAATTTCAGGATATTCTCACATAATAAGATTGCAGTGGTAGACGAGCTTGTGAGGTAAGCTCTCTACTTAGGTCTGCTAGGTCTCAGGTTATTCTCATATAAACCATTCTTGTGATAAACGATCTTGTTAGGTAAGTTGCCTTGAAACAGAATTCTCTCAGCGTTCGGTTAACTGATATTTACCACCTCAGATAGCACCTGAGATAGCAGATGGAGGAAACTTTATAGCAAAATTTTAATTTCAGATTTCACTACCCTTTAAAGAAAATAGTATATGTAGCTATCAAAGTTGTTA
Organism: Palloptera scutellata; assembly: GCA_958295655.1. Classification (NCBI taxonomy): domain Eukaryota; kingdom Metazoa; phylum Arthropoda; class Insecta; order Diptera; family Pallopteridae; genus Palloptera; species Palloptera scutellata. Next base: position 104,094,445 of record OY282449.1, read on the forward strand.
TTGGGCATTGTTTTTTGAGGTAGGATAATAGTTATGAGTTCAAGTCTACAACAGACTGAAGCAGCACTAAAAACGGGGGAAGTTTACGCAAACAATTGCCATAAAAATGATTGGCGGAGTAGATGAAAACCTTTGAATAAACTCCCTTCATATATCGAATTGATAGAAAATAAGATTTACGTGGGTATTCATGGTTAAAATGCATCACAAATGGTCACTAATCTTCAATGTTCAACCGGTTAGTGATTGCCCACCGTTTTGATATTAGAAACTCAGTTGATTATTGGTGTATGTGGTTTTCGGCCATGTAAGAGAACTAGATTCAACCCAAAAACGTTTACTTTACTTTTAATGGCACAACAGCCCATGGAGGACCTAGGCCGAGCTTTTCGCATCCACTCATGTTGTGCGTGTTATATTTGTACATGAATGGAAGGGACCTACGAACGGCGAAGTGAAAAGCTTTTTCATAGGCAATTTTTACTCTTGTAGGTTTGCCATTGCCTGCCAAAAGGTGGTGCCGTGTAGAAAGTTTTTCGTTTTCTACTTTTTGATTTTGCCTGTGCCGAGATTCGAACCCTGGAAACTTTGCGTAGCAGTCCAAAGCACTACCACTACGACACAACGACCAAAAACGTTTACGAAATATTTTAATTTATTTATACATACTTCAGATTTTCGCCTTGGTATTTCCCTAGAGCCTAGACTAAACGCTGCAAAAATTAATTATGGTTCCTTTTCTTCCGGATGTTTGCAGCTAAGCCAGTGGTTTTTGCAGGGTATTCTCATTGTCAAAGTGAAAAGTGTTAAGTTAATTTCAAAACACGATTCACAAAAAATTTATCAGAATATAGACAATATTAAACCTAAAGTCATTGCTTCATGATATTTCCATTCAAAGCTAATCAAACTGGACTCAAACATAGTAATACACTTAAACTGTAACTCTATGTAACGTTATTGCACAACAATAATGACTCTTACTCTCTCTTCTACTCTCAATCTTTTTCAGCAAATCGGTGTTAAACAAGGTCGCGCTATGGAGAAATTAAAAGTGGCGCATAGTAAACAAGTTGAGGAATTTAGTACTGATGTGCAAAAGGTACTAAATGAAACACTGCAGCAAAACACCACAATTACCAGTATTGAGACTGTACTTTAGAACAAACAAATCAATTACATTGTAGTGAAATCAATCAATCAAACAATCAATCAATCATATTGCATACCATAGAGTCACACAGTAAAGAAAAAGTAAATAGTAGAAAATGATTCATTCATAAATAAATATGCATAAAACATAAAAGAAATTATGTATGTGTGGAAAAAGAACGATAAGAAATTGGAAATTGTCTAAGCTTAAAACAGCACAATTGTTAAGCGTTAAAGCTTTATAATTTACAACATAAAAAAAAATTGGTATTGTGTGTATCAAAATCATGGTTAGATACTCGTGTATATATATATATATATATAACATACATACCATATGTATAATAATAATTTTTACTTTTATGTTTTTGTTTTTTTGTTTAAGTTACATGTTATGTTTTTGTCTGTAGATAAATAGTATTTGTATTTATTTATTATTTATTATTAGTTATTATATTTTTAATAAATATTTTTATATACATATATTTATTTATTGTATTCTATTTCCTGTTGTATTTCATCGTTTCTCATCGTATTTTTTCTATTTCCCTGTGTCACATGTATTTACTATATATGTATATGTATGTGTGTAAGTGTGTATATAATTAAAAAATATGTAATGTGTGGAACCTGAAGGTAGGGCATAAAAGGAAGGTCAATTTCAGAACTTAGTGGGCACCACAAATATCGTTTGCTTTAAGAATTAATCGCAATGAAGAATGATTCTTTAGTGTACACCGACATGGCTACAGCCTTTTGAAATGAGCGAAAATTGGGAGGAGAATGAATAGATTTGCCATATAGGAGTCACTGCAGGAATTGTGGCAACGAGAAAGCACACGAAACACTAATAAAAATTGATACGAATTCCCATTCCTGGTTCACGTACGGGAATAAGCATCGTACAAACAATCTGTGTGTGAGAAAGTCCAAAAGACTTGACTGATATTACTTAAGACCTACTAAGCTTTCTAAAAATCACTAATTGGTCAATAGTCAAAAGTATATGTAGATACTTTCTATAGGCAACAATTTAAAAAAAAAACTAAAATAGTTTATAATCGCAAGTGATTGCATTATATCACAGCTTTGAGAGTGGTTATGGCGGACTAAATAGGAGAGACGTCCAGTCTAACGTCGAGAATAATACGAGAAAAAATACAAAGCTTATTCAACCCGAATAAAAAAGTCTCCATTTACACGCAGAAAGTTTCTTTGCCGGCAAGTCGACATGGTGAGCATAAAAGAAAGACGAAAGGGAACGGATACAAGTTTTCGTATGTACTTCCTCTCTCGCTCAAAAAGTCGCTTCTCTGGCGAGAAATGATTCCTTTGTATAAATGAGAGCTTAGACATGGGAACAGTAGCTGATGTATAGCTTTCGGATGGGGAGTTTTAGATTGAGAGCAACTATCACAATGGCTGAATTATTTATCAGGAAGGAGGCTTCCGAATGCGCTAGTTCTTACGTTCTACGAGCTATACCTTTTATGTTTGCACCTAACTTCTATAGTATTCGATGTGACTATCTAGAGAGATGTGACTAGAGAGAGTAATAAGTAATCGGTTTAAAATTTTTTTTTTTAAGAAATATTTCCTATAAACTGAACATCTTTGTCACAATTTTTACACAGCAATTTTTCGTGGTCACACGAAAAGACTTTCGTCTTTCCTCATGCTTTTACATGAGGAAAGACGAAAGTCAAATTTCGTCTATGTAGTATCGTCCAGACTTTGGGCATTTCTTTATGTTCCGAACGAAATTGCTCCAAATATAATGTCATTTGTAAATGTAATACCAATAGAAAATACTTAAGAAAAAATGGTGTTTTAAAATTGGGACTTTATAAATCGATTACAAATTACTTTTTCATAATTTTTGTTTTATTGTTTTTACCTTTTTTCGTTACCTTTCATTTTGGTAAAGTGAATTTGTGCTGAAAAACGCAAATGCATTGAATAAATAAATTTCTGTACATATAATTGAAAATGTTTACATCGCAAAATTATATTGTATATCACAAATAAAATATTAAATTTCTTTTCTACATTTTTAGTTACTGGACATGTACAAAATGGAAGAAGAGGCCTATAAAATACAAGGAAAATCTGAATTCTTTGCCTAGGACACGCCTACCGAAGCTGAACCAGCTGACAAATAACATCAGGCACTTTCAGTAGCAGCAGTAATAAATGATGTAAAAATAAAATAAAAGGCAAACATTCATGGATTTTGAACTCAAAGAGAATACGAAATACCATAATAAAAAAACTGGCGTGTGAATTCAATGTGAAAAAGAAAAACAACTTTTATAAAGTAAATTGCCGCACGGCAGTGCGGCCAAAAACCACAAAAATGCAATCGAAATATTAAGTATTTAATACATAATTAAACAACTAAACAACTAAACAAAAACAAGTCTTTATAAAAATATATAACTATAGTTTATACGTAAAAAAATTAAAAAAATAAATTAAAACTTGCAGAGAGAAATGTGAAAACCACAAATCCAATTGTAATTTTAAGTAATAGCAAAAGCAGAAGCAAAAGTAACCAACGTAAAAAGTTGAAAGAACAAATACACCGACTAATTATTTAAACTGTCAGCAAAATAAAAACCAACAACAATAAAATATTTTTAAAAGTAACCATAAACATATTTATTAAATTATATGGTATGTTAGTCAACAAGAAGTCAATAGTCAACCCAAAATATGTACTTGCAAATTTATAAAGGAAAAGTTTAATACTAAAAAAAGAAACAAAAAACAAACAAACAAAAAACAACTACAATGAAAAGTATTGAAAATATACAATAACGCAAAGACCTATCAAAAAATAAAAGCAAAAATAGAAAATAAATAAAAAGTACTAATAATTAAAGTAACTTGTGTTTCCGCCTTTCCACCTACAACAGAAATTAATTATTAAGAAATTATTCGCAATTCCTACATACATACATTCATACATACATACATACATACATACATACATACAACATACATTCATGCACTCAAGAAAAAATATTATTAAAAAATAATATACACATAATAACAAAAAATAGTTAATTAACAATTTCACAGTAAACAGCTCAAGCATTTATTTTTACAGAAAATAAGAAAAATTTGTAAACTACCAAAAACCATTTTTCAAAATAATGAGAAATCAATATATTTACACTGGATTGTAAAACATACGCTACACATGCTGAGAATGTACATTCCATATACAAGAAGAAATAATACGCATATAATTTAATGTTATGGCCAAGAATTTTGCTTTATTATAAAGATAAGGATTTGCCATTATGTTTTAAAACTATTTCGGGTAAGTGGCCGCCGTGGCTGGTTTGAATAAATTCCAACAGAGGGGCCCCATTTTCGACCACTTTTCGTATAACACGCTGAATATTCTCTTCCAAGGCGTCAATCGTCTCGGGCTTATCTGCGTGGACAAGCGACTTCACATAATCCCACAAAAAATAGTCCAGCGGTGTTAAATCGCACGATCTTGGTATCAATACCAATGAATTAGCTTCCAGAAATGATTAGGTTAACATATCGGCTGCCAATACACCGATGAAGAGTAAATACGAGTCCCGGAGAAAAATAGATTATTCAATTTACGGAAATGTTCACAAATGTTCAGCTTAGCCTTCAGGCTTTACATGGTAAAATCCATTTTTGAGATTTGGTAAACAACTTGATATAGAAAGCATAAGCTCACAGGTCTCGCTTACTTTCGCAAACGTTGAAGAACAGCTCCCGCGAAAACATCAGGAACCGAAAGGTATGCCCCTGTTCCTATCTTCTCTAAACATTCCACTCACGACTGAGAACCATTCACAGTGTTATACTTTGTTTTCGTTTGTCACTTTCATTCAATCTTCATTGTTGGGCATTTATTTATTTGCACGCGTTCACAAATCTCTTGAACATACCATATGCGAAACAATGAAAGCTTGGAATTTGCTATGCTCATTACTGTACTGGATTTTTAGATCTTCCTTCATTAGATTAGAGTAGTAGTCATTGTGATACAGCATGATTACGTCTACAGTTTAATGCCGGTCCCAAACGACGCCGTGGCAATTGGTTATTACTTGGTGGTTTGGCCATTGCATGCCAAGTGGTGTACTTGTACACTTTCTTATAATTCTCATTCACTTCATACCGGTAGAATTATAAGAAGTTTATGAGAATCAAACACCATTGTGAGATTCAAACCCCCAACCTCCCGGTGGAAAGTCTAGTGCTCTATTCGATTAGGTCTTGCATTAGTAAATAAACAAAGCTTTTTGTTTGAACCTGACTTAGCCAAGGTACCGTTGTATACAGTTTCAGTGTTTGATCAACACTAGGGTCACCACATTATTTCCGACCTATTCATGAAGTTTCCGGACATATTCTTTAATTTTTTACGATATTCTTAAAATCCCTAAAGCAGCTGCAAAAAGTTAAAGCATTGTTTTATCAACCCTTCACTTGCCTAGATGTTGCTTGAAAATTTATCGATAAGTTTTTCGGAGGCCTGACTCTAATATTCAACTTTACATTTTCAAGTGCTCAGAAAATTAGAATGTCTACGAAAGTTTTACTCTCTTTTATACATATTGAACTCCTCTGTACTATTTAATGAGCTTTAGATCTGTAGGCGGAATCTCCAGTAGGTCTCCGAATAGATCTTTGAAGCATGAGTTTTTAAATATGCAAAATTATACAATAATTGCAAGTGTTGAGAAATGTTTACTAAGCTAAGCTTTTTCACAATCAGTAGTCTTGATTACCTTAATTAATAGCCTTAGCTGCTAAGATATTGGCGAAAATAATGAATTCTTTACAAAGAAAAGAAAAACTGGTCTGGAAATAAGTTTACTAGCTTGGAAACTAAGAACAGTCCATGAAAGTGAGTTACCATTTTGTACCAAGTTTATCAAAAAAAACCTCTAAAATAATTTACTAATATATTAAGTTTGTTCATAGGTCATCTGTTTTCAGAATTATCGTTATTTTATGTACATAGTCTATCTCTAAGTAAAAAGAGAAAGTTGAAATTTATGTATTTGTGCTATATGTATTTGATTTCTATTCGAATTTGGAATTGTAATAAAATACAGTATGCAAATCTTTTGAATGGGTGTATAATAATGAGCTTCCATATATCTCTTGACCCACATGAACTGAGATCAGCTTAACACGATACAAATGACTGGAATATTTTCTTCTTCGAGAAAAATCGGTGAAACTCGAGTATCTCTATGCCGCCCCACCTGCAGTGACAGAAAATAAAGCACGAACTAACTTAAGAAGTATTGGTTCCTTTATCCACACAGCAAGTTTTCTTGAAAGTTAAGTTTGTAGGCGAGATAGGAAAGACGAGAGAGGAAACACGAGAGGGGCGAGTACAGTCTTGTTCGTACCGCTAAGTTTTGTGCTGTTCGTTCTTTGACATGTCAAACAAAGTAGAGACATGTAAAACAAAGTAAAATTGATTAAGAAATCTGGAAAACTTGCTGGGTGGCAAATCAAGTGATAACACCAAAAAAGTTTTGGAAACTTGTATTCAAGAAAACTTTCCGTGTGGAAAAGGGGATTGACCCACTAATTAAAGATTTTTCGATAAACTTATTAAAATGATAAATTATTGTACTGGAGTATTTGTAGTTGCGAATATACTACCTTTTAGAATTATTTCAAGACCCATTTTTTATATCCAAAAAATTTTTATATTTTTTTGCAATAATCTCTTAGTGATTTTTTAAAAGCTTGGTTTTTGAACGAAGTGAATGAAATTTTTATTTGGATCGATAAATTAATTCCTGCCATTTACTTTTCAAAGATAATTTCACTTAAATGTTGCCCGCGGCTACGCTTCAAGTGGTCCATTCTGAAGGTCCAATTCTGGCACACTTTTTCACACATTTCAGCCGGAATCTCACCAATGACTCGTTCAATGTTGGCTTCCAAAGCAGAAATCGTGTTTGGCTTATCCCTATGGACAAGAGACTTAGCATAGCCCCACAAAAAATAGTCTACCGGGGACAAATGTCATATAATATGATCTTGGGGGCCAATTGACTGCACCAAAACGTGTGATTCGTGTGCAGTGTGGCATGTGGCGCCATCCTGCTGGAACCACATGTCGGCCAAGTCCAATTCTTGTATTTTCGTCAAAAACAAAGTCTTTTATCATCGACCGATACCTTTCTTTCTTTCCATTGACCGTTACTTTGCGGCCTTCATCGTCTTTGAACGTCTTTGAAGTATAGCCCAATGATGCCGCCTGCCCATAAACCAAACCGCACCAAACAGTGCATTTTTCGGGATGCATTGGTAGCTGCTGAAATGCCTCTGGCTGGTCTTCACTTCAAATACGAAATACGGCAATTCTGCTTATTCACTTATCCATTGAGCCAAAAATGAGCCTAGCCGCTGAAGAAAATTTTCCGATAGAAAACGGATTCTCATCCAGCTTTTCTAAGATCCTTACTTACTTACTTACTTTTAATCGCACAACAGCCCATGGAGGGCCTAGGCCGAGCTTTTCGCATCCACTCATGTTGTGCCTGTTATATTTGCACATGAATGGAAGGGACCTACAGTTTAATGCCGAATCCGAACGGCGAAGTGAAAAGCTTTTCATAGCAAATTTTACTCTTGTAGGTTTGCCATTGCCTGCCAAGAGGTGGTGCCGTGTAGAAAAACTATTTTTTCTACTATTTGATTTCGCCTGTGCCGAGATTCGAACCCCGGACACTATGCGTAGCAGTCCAACGCACTACCACTACGCCACAGCGACCATTTCAGAGATCCATTCACCGAAAATTCGACGTTGTGGTAGGTCGCCTGGCTTCAATTCTTGAACCAGCTGTATTTTGTATGGCATTAATCCGAGATCTTCGAAATTTGATCTCAATGAGCTGAATCACCTGCTCTGTGGGTGGATTATGACGACCATAAAATGGACGTAGCTTGCGAAACACATTATCACAGAGCACGAATTTTGATAATAAATTTCAATAATTTGCAAACGTTGTTCGGGCGTAAGTCTATTCATGATGAAATGGCAAACCAAACTGAGCATTTTTTACTGTGAGACATGTCAAGAATCACGCGTGAACCGTCAGAAATATAGACATCAAAAACCAAGTAGCAAAAAAATCACCCTTTACAACTGACAGAGAAGAAATTAATCCTTATTTATATGGAACCAAGTCAAACCCGGTTTAAACCACCAGCCGATTTAAATCATCAGTCAAACCTTTACTATTCGCAAAGATACCGTGAGCCTTGAACGTTTCACGTAAGGGATTGTTTCAGAAAATTACTCCTAATAATGAGTTAAAATTTTTTTTAAGAATAATCAACATCGTATAACATTTCCTTAGCAAGTACTATTTCTACTTTTACTATATCAGGTGATAGCTAGTAACCAGGGCAATTCTTTCAGATATTGGATATCCAAAGCCAAATCAGTGCTAACATAGAAATTATACACGTACTTCGAGAAGAGGATTTAACATGTTATTGATAGAGCTCTTGCCATGCAAGAGCAAGGGGAATTAGGGTGTAACATCACTAACTTCGACCTCCTTAATTCGGAGTTTAGTGCATACTTAGTTCAAAAAAAGAGATTAGTTAAAGAAACTGCTGAATTTTATCGTCATACCCGAAATTATTTGAACTAAAGATAGGCTTTTTACCAAAACTATTTGTTTATTATTGTATTGGTAACGTATTTCTCTCAAACAAAAACGAAAACGAACACATCTATTACATAGTATATACATCGCATACATACATACAATTACATTGCATAAGTACATACATGCATACATACACATACATATATATCAAAATGGAAGATCTAAAATAAATATAATATTTATTTAAATAGAAATTTGTAATACTAAGTGAAATGAAAAAAGGAAAAATTGTACATGTGATATAACTGTTTTTTAGATACATACATACATACATACATCCATACATACATACATACATACATACATACATACATACTTACATACATACATACATACATGCATACTTACATGAGAAAATTTGAAATGTTTTAAATTTTAAACCCTTCAAAAATCACATTCAATTAAAAAAATAAAAATAAAAGAAGAAGAAGACGAAGACGAATACGAAGACGAAGACGAAGACGAAACTATGTAACTAGCAATTTCAATGTTGATTGCAAGAATATCTAATTTATTTATGTAATTTAATTTAATAGTTTGCTTGAGTAAAGAAAAAAAAAGAGCAGGCGCTTCCTGTTCTAAAACTCAGAGTTGAATTTCGAGTCGAAATTAAAAAGTGTTGCCAATTGCAAGTTTAAAACTTACTGATGATATTCCAGTGCTCCCTAACGAAATGATTTTAGCACATCAGAGACAATTAATTGGCTTCACTGGTGTAAGATTAGCGCGAACGTGAAACATTCTCTATTATGGTATTTTAAAAGTATAACACTTCTTGAAACGAAACAGTCCTTATTTTTATCCTTACTCTAAGATAAATGTTTGTTGGAATTTAATTAATTTCTAAGGTATTACAAATGCAGCAAAAATAAAATTTATGAAATTCAGTAGCAGTTCTAAACTGCAAAAAAACATGCAGGCAGACCAGAAACTTTGCATCAAAACTTTACAGTGGAACAAATTGTTTAAAACAAAATTGCAAGCAAAGAAAAATAAGTAGTAGAAATTTGTGTTAGAAAAGAAAGTGAATATTTAGCTTCATAGTTGGCACATTCACAAGATGTCTTACATATTCTCTTGCATTGTTATGATGGCGTAAAACTTTTTATGAAATACGACAATTGCGGCCGACACCTTGTGAATACCCCTATTTTATTTATGGTAAATGTGTTACTTATTTATTTTAAATTTATGTACTACTATTTCTAGGTAGTAGTAAAAATTCGTATCAAAAGAATACAATATGGTGGTATAAAAAAAATTAAATCATTGAAGAAAAAATAACAAAAGAAACAAAAAAATAAAAATTATAGAAAAATCTAAAAACTAAAAACTAACTCGTAACTAACTGCGCTGCGTATGAACTTATGACGGAAATTATTAACTAAATTATTATTTTACAACTTTACCAAACATTTTTGTGTTTACAGTATTTATTGCGAAACACAGAAACGAAAGTATTATTTCTGATTAACGCATTACATAAAAAGAATTTCAAAAATGATTTTAAACTAAACAAACAATAGCGATTTAATAATTTGATAAAAGAAAGAAGCAAAAAAGGCAGAAAAAATGGAAAAAACTCCCTGAAATAATGCAATTATTTTCTTTATGTACCTACTCGATATAAATTTTATTTATTGAAAATAAAAGAGCAAATAATTATACCACATACTTATACAAAAAAAAGTATAAGTATGAAAACAAAATAATGAAATCTCAGAATTATTACATTATAAACAACATTAAAATCAAATAGTAATGCTAGAGTCTAAGTAGCAACAAACAAAAATTGTGTACGTCAGTGGGATGCGCTACAGAAGTTTACTTCTTCAGAACGAACGTTTACGTTTTGGGTTTTCAGGTTAGGTTTAGTAATTTGGTAAAACCCAGAGTCTATTGCAGACATTGAAGACGTGGCTGGAGGATATTTTTAACAAATATATTATGAAATTGTTTATGTGCTGATTTATGCAAACGATAAGCCTTAATACAATAGTTCAGTTTGATGATTTTCTGATCCCAGGTGTGCTACATCTGGATTATCTTCATTTTGATCGTTTGCATGCAACGCGCTCTGCAAAATGATGATTCTCTGATCCCAGGTGTGCTACATCTGGATTACCTTCATTTTGATCGTTTGCATGCAACGCGCTCTGCAAAATCATCATCTCCATCCAAATATTCATAGTCAAAGCATGCGAATTTATTTGCTACATCATTATGGTATAATTATATGGTAAGCATCATCATTATTATCATCATCATCAAAATATTCAGGTTGTATGATCTCAACAGGTGAAAAATTTGCCACTTGCCGGTCTGAGAACTCGCATATGCTATGAGGTTGACTAGATACTTGACAAGTCTCTGAGGCAAATTTTTAAGTCTCTTTTCTGACTTTCTCTTTCACTGAAAAGCTTGTAATTCGGCCACCTCAATGACTGCCTGGTGCTGTATAATCTGAAGACCTTTGTCGGGACTCAATGAGATGAGTGTTGATGCAATTAAGTCGGGTTTCAGGTTTTTTGACAATAGTAGAACTTTTTGTTTGGCCTCCATTTGTCGACGAAGTCTACATTCTCGCTGTCTTTCAACCGCAGTTTTTGCTGGGTATTTTATCGTAACACAATCGCCATTTGTTTGTGCCTTACGTGTGTTTTTGTTTAGTCGATACTCATTCATTCTTTTAGCTCTTTAGAAATTTCTAACAATTTTTGTTTGAGATGTAAAATTTTTGTTTGAAATGTCAAATTTTACTAGAAACCGATGGGCAGTGCCCTCTATCAATCGAATATGATGCATACTCAGCGCCCCCTTTCAATCGAGTATAAATCATACGCGAATCAGTGCCCTCTATCAATCGCTAGAGGGATAGAGGGCGCATAGTGGATGTATATGTGCTGTCATCATTTATGTGTATATACATATACATATGTACATCCCCATTTGTTCATACTTGATTGATAGAGGGCGCTGACCTTCATTTCCGTGATAATTTCCATTTTACCACGATCATCTTTTACCTCCTCGTAAATATAAATCCGATTTTAAAGAAGTAAGCTTCAGAAAATAAAACCAAAAAAAAATACACATTTAAAAAAATTTCAAATATAAATAAATTATAAAAATAATATACATACATATATCAAAATTATCAAATAAGTTACTTAAATTATTTGACGAAAGTGTGTAATTATGTTGAATTTATTTTTTAAAATTGACTTGAAATATTACTGAAAAATGTTGAATTATTGAAATTTATATAGCGGTTTGTTAAATTGTAAGTATAAACAATTAAATCAAGAAACTAAAAACCGAAATCTGTCATTCAAATTTAGCAATTAATAAAAAGTATACAAGCAAAGCGAAATGATCAATGTACAGTAGTTAAAACAAAATAATTATGACATAAAACTTGTAAAAGTTGAGTTAAAAAAGCAAATAATTTAATATATGAATATAAAAATAAATTACACTTAAACAAAATGGAAATGGATTAAAAGAAAATAAATGAAACTATCTAAAAAACTAAAATAAATGGATATTTTATATTTGTTTATGGTGATTACAGATATTGATAGATGCCTCGGATAGATACTGTGACCCTAGAAAAACGCGTTTGTGATCACAAAAATTATTGTGGTTGTGCAGAACAAAATAAAGAAATAACAATTCGTCTTCAATCTAAGTGCAAGGTTCAATGATGAAAGGGTTCAAAGATGATGAACAGATTAGTTTTGATGAAACTTCCAGACGCGCAGATGTCCACTCACGAAATATTATATGGTATTTAAGTCATTTTATGTAGGTACACATATGCTAGAAAACTCAGCTGAAGACTCAATATTGAGCAGAAGGTTAGGAGAGTCTGTTTAGCCCTACATACCAGAAGGACAATGTTCGATGAAATTCGGATGCTTTAACCTGGACATCGAAGCACGTAAACTCGGACGAGTACCCATCTCTGGCTGGAACGATTTTTTTTCCTTCCTGAATGATTTCAATGAGATATCAAGGGCTGAGTGTAGTTGGTAACACCAGGTCCCGGGTTCAAGTGTTGGCAGTAGAAAAAACTAATATTCTACACGGCAACCCCTCTTGGCAGGCAATAACAAACCTATAAAAGTAAATATTGCCTAAGAAAAGCTTTTAACTTGGCAGTTCGGATTCGGGATAAAACTGATTTCTTTTCCATTCATCTACAAATATAACATGCACAACCTGAGTGGATGCGAAATGCTCGACCTAGACCCTCCATGGGCTGTTGTACCATTAAAAGAAGAAAATAAGAAAGAAAAGAGTTAAAAGAAACTAGGGAAGACAAGGAGTGGATACAAACAAGAAACTTATCAGCCCAACCAATGTAATGTAACATTGTGGCTTTTCAGATTTAATTAAAACACTCTACCATTGTCTAACCACCCGAACATATCAAAATAGTGGTCGAGGTCTCAGCGGCATTCCTTGTACGGCCCTAGGCAAAATATTTGTTTTAACATTTTAACCGGTATTTGGTATTTATTTATCTATACTGAGATATAACAAACTAAACCGGTATTTGATGCTCACTGGCCGCCAGTAAGCACAACAAAATCAAGTATTAAATTGGATGGAACTGTACTAAAATGATTATCGATGTCTGTATTTTGTTGTACTGTAAAGATAGAAAAGTATTAGATGGTTAGTCCGCTCGTGACAAAAAAGCCCCTAAGTTTCTAAAGGCCAATTTCTTAATATTTTTGTATACCAGAGTGACGTACATGAACATACTTTGATCATTCAAGCGTTGGTCAGGACATGTGGCAAAGGTGAGCTTTCAAACTTGTATGAAAATCCGCGAAAATAAAACGGTAAAAAATGGCAATATCAAAGGAAATAGTGTATTGTAAGTAAGCGTGGTTACTGCCCAATGATGATAATTTTCTTGAAAGTTATTTCTGAGGCTTTTTCAACTGTGATTTATATATTTTGCTGATTCTATTTGTATTGGATAGCACTGCATTCAAAATATACTTTTTTTCAATTGTGATTTATTTTTGTTTAGTAAAAAAAAAATTACCAGTTCTGTGTTATGAAAACTTGAGGTATTTCAATGTCCATAGCTGTACATATATAGAGAGAGAGAGAGAGCGGAAAAAGAGAGAACATATAAAACGAAGTTGAGAAAATATTGAATGTAACCAGTGTTACCAAATTAACAGATTTTTTTATTATACATTTTTACAATTATATTATTTTTGCAATAATAGTTAAAAATGGATTTACCTTAAATGCTTTTGCCTGAACTGCAAAGTGCTCTTATATATTTTTTATCAAAATTATACAAATTCAATAACAATTAATTTGATATTCATATAAAAAACTAATGATGATGAAAAATTCCATTAAAATTATTCCAAAAATTATCCCATGAAATATTAAAAATAATAATTCAATAACTTACTTACTTATGGTAGCTGGCACTACGACCGATGATCGGTCTTGGCAGCTTCTATAAAGCTTTTGCCAGTCGCCTTTGCTATGCGCCAAGTGTAATCAGGTCGCCGTGTACCTGCTCTTTACAACGGAAATTAGGACGTCCTCTTCTGCGTATTCCTCCATCGTGACTCGAATAAAACACACTTTACTTTACTTTACTTTTGATGGCACAACAGCCCATGGAGGGCCTAGGCCGAGCTTTTCGCATCCACTCATGTTGTGCGTGTTATATTTGTACATGAATGGAAGGGACCTACAGTTTAAAGCCGAATCCGAACGGCGAAGGAAAAGCTTTTCATAGCAATTTTTACTCTTGTAGGTTTGCCATTGCCTGACAAGAGGTGGTGCCGTGTAGAAAAATTATTTTTTCTACTTTTTTTTTGATTTTGCCTGTGCCGAGATTCGAACCCCGGACACTCTGCGTAGCAGTCCAACGCACTACCACTACGCCACAGCGACCACACTTCTAACATTAATAATCTTCTTTCTTTTAATGGCACAGCAACCCATGGAGGTCTTAGGTCGAGCTTTTCGAGCTTTTTCTTAACATTAATAATAAGAAAGGTAATTTTATTAGTTCTTAAATGTATACATATTATTTTGTTAAATACGGATACTGCGTCCATAGCCTTTCCATTACATATCGCTTGTTTGCTGCAACAATGAATACTTTTGTTTTCAAACCTAATGAGCAGTGTGAACAAAAACAAAAAACTACAATCTACTACAAAACTTATCACATGATGCGATAAAAATTCCGTTTACATTGCCAAATTTCATGCAACGTTTATTATTGCTAAGTATGTATATAAACCCTCCTTTAGTTACATGTTAATGCACTCATCGGTATACAATATCAAGGCAAATACTTTCAAGAAGTGTTCATGATATGCACTAAGTAGATAACTGTTTAAATATGCAAACAGAAAATTTATTTCATATAATTACCTGAATTAAAATAAACCCGAAGCTATGCAATGTGGAACATATTTTATAGATTTTTATACTTAAAACTAGTTGTAGAAAAGTATTAGAAAACAGAATTGGAAGAAAGGGTGTTTTGTCTAGAAGTGTGGTTTTCAATCTGGTAATACTTTTTTCGGAGTTGGTCTTTTTGACAGCTGTCACTTGATTTATGCTCAGTTTCATTTCAGGTTTGCCATTTCATAATGAATAGACTTACGCCTGAACAATGCTTGCAAATTATTGAAATTTATTACCAAAAGGCATGCGCTGTGAAAAAAGTGTTTCGGAAGCTACGTCCATTTAGCGACGAGGCTCGTTTTTGGCTCAATGGATACGTGAATAAGCAGAATTGCCGTATTTGGAGTGAAGACCAGCCAGAGGCAATTACCAATACATCCCGAAAAATCAACTTTTAGGTTGATCATTGGGCCGTACTTCTTCAAAGACGATGAAGGCCGCAACGTTATGGTCAATGGAGAAAGGTACCGTTCGATTATAACACCTTTTTTTTGCCGAAAATGCTAGAATTGGACTCGGCCGACATGTGGTTCCAACAGGATGGTACCACATGGCACATGCCACACTGCACGCGAAACTATGCATCAATTGAGAGGCGAATTTGGTGAGCAGTTAATCTCACGTTTTAGAGCAGTCATTTGGTCACCAAGATCGTGTGATTTGACCCCGTTAGACAATTTTTTGTGGAGCTATGTTAAGTCTCTTGTCTATACCGACCAGCCAAACACGATTACTGCTTTGGAAGCCAACATTGAACGTGTCATTTGTGAGGTCCCGGCCGAAATGTGTGAAAAATGTGCCAAAATTGGACCTTCAGAATGGACCACTTGAAGCGTAACCGCGGGCAACATTTAAGTGAAATTTTCTTTAAAAAGTAAATTGATTTATCGATCCAAATAAAAATTTCATTCACTTTTGTAAAATTTAGGTGTTTTTTTTTTTCATTTTCAAAAACTAAACTCTTATAAAAACACCCTACACCCTAGAAAAAGACACTAATAGTAAAAGTAGCGGAGAATAGCAGTAGAAATAGTTGTACAAAAGTAGTCGAAACAGTAAGGCTGTGGTTATATTCAAAGTATACTCGGCAAACACCATGCAATTGATGTTGCCCGAATACGAAAAAAAGAGCTTTTTCTCACTCTCACACCGAACACGATATGCTGGGTGAAATATACACCGAGCACGCCGAGTATTCAGGGTTAGCAATGAGATATTCTACAAAAAGGAACACAAATGTATGTAAAGTTGAAGGAAAACATGCAAACTTGTACATCACTATTTTCATATGCAGAAAACTGAAGTTGCGAATATTTTTAGTTTTTAAAAGTGAATATTAAATATATTATTCATAAAACTATTTGAAGAAAATCATATTATATTCATAATTTTTCAATTATATTGTTAATTTCACTCTCCCATATTGATAAAATCGTTTAAAGTTTTTTGGTATACCATTTAGTGTTGCCGTTGCGAACAAAATAGTATTACAAAAAGAAACTGAATTTCGACCAAAATCAACTCTGTAACGAACACCAATGTAACCACTACACCGAGCACGAGAGTAAAATATGTTGTGTTCGTCGAACAGCGAACACCAAAATAACCAGCACCTAATAGAAAATAGTAACACCACAAAATCAATCCCAAAATCCAACACCCAACACTTTTTCATTTAAAAAAAAAAAAAATAAACAGAGATGATAAAATGAGTGACTGGAAAAAGTTTGGCATTGAAATTTATGAAAATACCTGCCAGTAAAGATGTTATCACAACAAACAGTAAATGCTTCTTATCAGTTTTTGGAACAAAATATTCTATAAATAAAACGTTTTATGCCCGCAAAGTCGTTTACATTGTCAAATTGCGTGCGAAATCCAACTTTGCAAAATACAAAAATTTATTTTATAAACGGGCCATAAAAGCATTTACTTCTTTCTATTCACACAAGTTTATTGAGTACGCAGAATATTTTGTTGTTTGTAAGGAGAATTCGAAAAGAAATCGGGGAATTTCTGTGCCTCAATTCTGTGGGGAGTTTAAAAATTTGGGCTGGCATCCCTGGTTGTCAGTATCCGATTCACTTATGTATGTACGGCACTCAATGAAATAAACAAAAAACAATTCAGTACACAAATTATGGTCTACGTGTCGGGAAGTGGGGCTGCTCATGTAGATACGAATTAATATTTATTAATTGAAAGAAGTTTAAAGACATTATAGTTCATAATTAAATTGAAGAATGTCATTGTTTGGTGCACAATTCCAACAAGTCTGGCCAAAACCCAGCAGTTCTACGAAACTAACTGAATTTGGTAAAAGTTTATTGGCAAAATGTAAAACTGTGGAAAAACCAGATGCAAGCAAAGTTGATTTAAATGAATTCATAATGAAATCAAGGAATTTTCCGCTAGAGGTAAGGTAATTTCTATCGAGAATTCTGACGAAGATTATGGCTCATTTGTTTTTACTTTCAATTGCTCTAGTTCGGTACAAACACCTGTCGCGTTAGCAGTCAGCCAAGAAAACGATATTCCAACATTCAGCGGCAAATTGCCTCTGCATATCCGGTGATACATGAACGTGTCCTTGGTTTATATTTGTCATTTTTGGAGTACAAATGTCAATTTAGTGAGTTAATTTTGATTCGTATATGTGAATGCATTGAATTGGTATTTCTTAATGCGTTTATTTATGTTTGATCAGAGTACAATCAAGAATTTCATTGATAACAGAAGAGCAGAAAGCGAATTAGTTTAAGAGAGTGCGCTGTAAATAATGATTCTGAATTAGAGAAAGAGAGAGAGAGAGAGAGCTTTTGAAAGTTGAACAGTGTTGTAAACCCATTGTTTCACAAATATAAGCTCGAATTAAAGAAGTTTCGCTTAATTAATTAATAAGAAACTGTCATTGAGCAACTCTTTTTTTATTATAATACAATAAAATTTACTGATTTAATATCATTTAAAGGTAATCAAATTGAAAATTATATATATTGCCAACTCACTTTAACTGGCTTAATACAACGTCTGCTGACAAAACGTTGTGCGTATTTTATTGGCGGCAATGACTCGTATCAGCTTATCTCTGGTGAAGTAGGTTTCGGTGGATTCGAAGATGTGGGCAGTCTGAATGAAAAAGCTCCTCTATTATTGGAAAATGTGTTGAGTTATGATGAAATTAAGGTAAGTCCGTTTGCAAAAAGAAATGCACGCAAACCTTAAATAATATTATATTAAAATCAATGTCCATACAGCTCTCTGCATTTTTATCAGTTTCATCACATTCGGAATTCATAAACGATGGCAGTTGGTATAATGAAGGAGCGGTGGAAGCAAATAAATCAAGAATTACACCTGAAGGAGTTATTATCGGTCTAATCGGTGGACGTTTCGAACGTAAAAATGTTATGGAATGGCAAGATATATTAATTACTAGAACTCAAAATATCAAAGAAAATGGTTATGGTGAGAAAATGTCAGAAATTACTGCGACAACGAGTCAAAAAAATCTTGCACAAGAGTATCGGCGTTTATGGAACGAATTCTACGAAGATGAAGATTTTCTTTATAAAGACGTAGAGAGAACTGATGTTGTACCACGTTTCTTCAAACTTCCTCAAGCTCAGATATTTTTTGATAATGTCGCTATGAAAAAGCGTTATGCCATATCATTTGAGACGTTACTCTTAGAAGCGCAAAGCAGAGCAACTGCTGCTTCCAAGCAAGCTTATATACATGTTGTGGGCATTGGACTGGGTGTATGGAGAAAGGTTGACCATCAAAGTCGAATATTTCTGGAAACCTTTGCGGAACGTTTAAAAGTGCTGCTACCACAATTGTCACATGTCTCCGTAGTGCATTTCTCACATTTTCACGTGAGCGAGTGTGGTGATCTTCAAAATGGTGGGACATTCAAATCAGATACACATCCCGAGGGTGGTATACAAATATTTCTATCGGATAGAAATCCGGCAGATAAGTTGGTGAGACATTTATTTATGATTTCTTTTTATTATGAGTGATATTTAAGCATTTGTTTATAGAATGTTCCCGGGCACGAGAATATGTTGCTGATTGTGTCATATGCTTGGGATGGTAATGCCTTACCGGGCAATGAATTTTGGGCGGTAAAAAACTATAAACATATAGAAATAGAGCCGTTTGTTGTAAAATAACTATATTATATTTTATTATTGTATGTTATAGGGGAGTCTATCGGGTAGTGGAGATCCAGCAGCAGCTTGTAGCTCTCTCATAACCGAAGTGCATAATCCATTCATCAATACTGATTTTGTGAGCGGCAAAAATTTGCATATAGCAACGGATAGATACGGCGTTATACATATTGCTGATTATGCCAATAAGATTTCTCAATAATTTTGTGCTATTATGACGCATATTTTTAACAAATAATTTATCTCTTGGAGTATAAAATACGATTAAATAAAGATAGAAGGTCCTTTATTGATTACGAAATTTTCGCAAGACTTCTTATGTGAATGTGTATTTGAAAATAATTTTAGAGACGGCATTAAAAGTAAATGCATGCTAATAATTTGTAAAAAAAATAAAAATCTAGCAGCCTCTCCATATTTTTGCCAAGTATAGGAAAATTAGCCTATACAAAATAACGCTGTCAAAAAAAATTGGCTGTCATAACTCAATAAACGTTAATTTAGAGAAAAGCGAATTTAAAAATTTAAATTTATATTTGTATCTTAATAAGACAAATACTATTCTCACGTGAAAAGTTCATAAGACACACAATATAAAGCACTAAATATCCATCCGTTATTTCTGCAGAAACTTTTATTTATGACAGCCTTGCAGTAAACGAGCAATATGTACATATAAACTATGTCCAGATAAAGACTGATGTTTTGCTTAGATACGATATACTTAACTCTATCAAAATGATAATGTACCTACATATATAAAAGGATTATTTTAAAGCGTGCAAATAATAACATCATAAAATGGTTCAGCTGTAAAGCTGGAATGGTTGCGCAACATTTACCGAGTTTGAATATTAGATTAATTAAAAAAAACTGGCATATTTCTCGTTCACTCTCTCGTAGGTCGTAGATATATTGAGAATTTTGCTCGGCGAATACAAATATGGAAGGTGGACTTCTTTCTCATTTCCAATTCGTGGGCAAAGTCGATTTTATGGATTTTTAATGGGGATTTTAAATTACATTTAGGAGGAAATGTGGATCATTAATTCTCAACACTGTTTTGATGCCCCTGAGGTAGCTGCCAAAACTGCATTAACCGTGCACTACTTCAACATTATTTGGAAGTGATTCTCAGAAAGAGAAAATATTATATTAGTTGAAATGCAAGAGAGTGAGGAAACCAAGAGAGTTAAAAATTCAGTAAAAAAAACGAATGAGCTTGTTTGCTCTTGCTTACGTGTACGTTCTCGATTGCGAAATATCAAGCAACAAAAATTGACCAAAACATGGAAAGAAATGGCAAGGAAATTTTATAAAAACCTTAGTAAAATTGTACACACTCGTGAATGCTAAATATGAATCAACGCAAAGATTGTTGTCAAAATAGGAGCAAAGAAATGTTGTGTTTTAAGTTTTAATATATGTAAATACACAAATTCTCTGCTTTCTTTGTACAAACTAAGGCAAATGTGTGGGTGAGTGGCAATGTTATACCAATCATGCGATCTTAACAACTGTAGCGTAAATCGTATCAATTCTTTCGGAAGACGAAGAAAAAGTGAGCGGTCATGTCGACGTAGTAATTATACTACATCGAAGCAGGTGGGCATTTAGAATTTGCGGGTTTAACAACAAAACATTTTGTATTTAAAGTTTACAGAGGAAAAAGTATAGAGGTTTATTTGGCCCGATTTCCTGGGGAAATTATATCGTCATAACTGAGTATTGAATTGTTGCTTTTTCTTTTATATTGTTAACTGTGTTTCATTATAAATTTGTTTAATATGCTGTAGTGGTCAATATTTGGTGTTTCTATAAATTCCGTAATAGTATTAGTTTGTCTCATACATATAATATTTTGTTAAAACTCAAAATTTCTTTGCTTCTGTTTTGACAAAAATCTTTGCTTGAAAGTGCCATAAGAACAATTGCACTCTGTGCTTTGTTGATATTTCAGCATTCACGAGCACACACGAATCATCGTAAGTAATTACGATGATTTTTCACATTTCTCTTTATTTTTTATATCGGAAGCCACTTTCGACTCCCTTCCCTCTTGCTCTCTTGCTTTTCACAAATTCTCTTAAGTTTATTTATTATAATTTTTTTAACTGGGCGCGCAAATGTATGGGAGTGAGACATCTTTATAGTATCAAGATCTTTGGTGGTATACTACATATTTCCTTACATATAGGCAGTGCTGCCAAATCAGTGGCTTTTCTACCAGATTTAGTGGATTTTTAAAAATAAAACACGTACAGATTTTCAGTTGTTGGTGGTGCTTTTTTGAAGTTTACTTTTTTAGAATCGTTTTTATATTTTCGACGGGGGTAAAAGATGATCGTCGCAGCGAAAATTGTAACGGAAATGATGGGCAGCGCCTTTTTCAATCGCGTATGACAAAAATAAGAAAGGCATATATGAATACACATAAATTATGGTCAAAAGTAGCGTATAAAAATGTATGTACATATATTGTACTCAATTTATAGAGGGCGCTGCCCATCAGTCTCTCATCAAATTTGACATTTCAAACAAAAATCGTTAGAAATTTAAAAGCAAACTTTCTGAAGAAGTAAACTTCTAGGGCATCCCACTGACGCCCAAAATTTTTTTTATGCTTTTTGTTCGACTGGAACACTCTCTTTCATTTGGTGGCACTGCTTTTTCGCGACTTTTTTAAACATTGCTTAGATAACTCATTAATATTTTTATGATCCGTTTTCATTTTCTGGTTTGCTCAGTGTTCATTTCTGGAAACTATAATTTCATTTGACTGACATTGAAATTACATTCAGATTAAAGTGCCCAATTCATTAATATTTACACTTTACTTTACTTTTTACTTACTTTCAATGGCACAACAGCCCATGGAGGGCCTAGGCCGAGCTTTTCGCATCTACTCATATTGTGCGTGTTATATTTGTACATGAATGGAACACTTTAATAAATAATAATCTGATGAGTTTTTTTTTTCAAATTGTATAGAAAAGGCTGGTATTAAAATCTGGAAAAACTGGTGGATTAAAAAACACCTTTTAGATGTGGTGGTGGATTTTTAAATATAATATTTGGCAACACTGCATTCTGATAAATAACACAGCAGAAAGAGCCAGCTTTATAAGAGAGTGGACAAGAGTTAGTAAAAGAGAAATGCCATAAAGGCAGCTGCATAAATTGTGGAGCAATAACAAGAAGCATTCAGTACGAAAAAATACGTTGGGAATAACGATATAGCATTTTTGCGTGCATTCAAAAGATAAACAAAAATATAAACTTGAAGTTAAAGGCATTAAAATTCTACATATTATAATAACAAGCAATCTGAAAAGAATTCGATTCATAAGCCATAAATAAACAATAATAATACAGCAATATGTCAAGTTTTGGTGCAAAGTTTGAAGAAATTTGGCCAAAGGCCGATGCACCTATTCAATTAACCGACTTTGGTAGGAAATTATTGGAAAAATGTAAATCGTTGGAAAAACCAGATGCAAGCAAAATTGATTTAAATGAATTTATTAAGAAATCTTCAAATTTTCCGGTGGAGGTGAGTAATTTTCAAACCAAATGCCCTCGAACGGTTTTTGCCAATTCTTGTGGATACCTACTTTTAGTTTGGTACAAACACCTGTCGCGTGATAAGTCAACCAAAGGAACGATATCCCATCATACAACAGCAAATTGCATCTGCATATCCGGTAATACATGAACGTGTACTTGGTTTATACTTGGCCTTTTTAGAGCACAAATGTCAATATGGTAAATACTGAATATTTTGATATGTTTTTTTTGTCGAATTTTTACTTTCATTGATTAGTTATGAATTTCACAATAAGTAAACATGGCCATAGAAGAAGATATTATGCATGTGGCACTTATTTACAATTACCATACATTTATGTAGATATAAGTAGTTCCCCACCTCAGTTCCCAGAAACAAAAACCAGAATGCAAAAAAAAAGTTCAAAGTTGTTTGTCTCTTCACGTAGATTCTTTTACGTTTCAATATCACAGATGAATTTCACCATAGCTTTAATAATGTTTAGTTCGATGCATTTCACAAAGTTGTGAATTTCTGTGTAAAACCCCAAGGCGGGTGGGTCAGGGAGAGGGCGATGGGAACAAGCATGTAATATTATGGTAAATTGATGGGAGCTTTTTCGAGCGCAAACAGTGTTGTAAATCAATTTGCTTGGCAAGGATTGATGTAGTGTACTAGTAAGTTGAAGTTGACGAACGGAAAACCATAAACTATGAGAGATGTATTAGTTATTTTATTTATTTAGCTTAACGCCAGCGAGAAAATTACTTAAATCTATACTTAAGTTAGGGGGAGGGATTTTCTTAAGGATGGGAACAACATATTGTTATTTATTCAGCTAAAATTATACTTAAAAATAGTTAAATACACGGCTTAGCAAGAGGAGGGAGGGGAGTAGGCTGTATACAGAGCATTCTTTAAGCTAAATTTGTTAGTCACTATAGTTAGCGAGACACAGCAAGTTTGTGGAGACATAATAAGTTTTTGGAATTTTTTTTAAAGACTATTGTGAATGGCGTGAAAATCACACAAAGAATTATTCAAGAGAAAGAAATTTTTTAAATTAGCTCCTATTCCACAGTGCAATTTCTAAATCTGCGCAATGACATATTACCTATTTCGGGCCCAAGGAATTCAATGGTTGCAACCGTTATCAAATTGTTTCTAGTTTTCGAAATAACGTTATTAGAGTTCATTGACACTTCATACTTTTCAAATGGGTTAAATCTTCACATTCATTTACTTCAACTTTTTTCAATCCATTGCATGGAAACATGCTATGCATAATTTAAGATACAACGACACAATTCACAACCCATTTTAATTAAAATGAAAAGTTTTTCATAGCAATTTTTACTCTTGTAGATTTGCCATTGCCTGCCAAGAACAGATTATTTTTTCTACTTTTTATTTTTTATTTTGCCTGTGCTGAGATTCGAACCCCGGACACTCTGCGTAGCAGTCCAACGCATTACCACTACGCCACAGCGACCACTAGCGAAATCACTAGTGGTCCTCAATAAAATCAGTAGCATTAGCATTAGCGAAACCAATTATAATGATAAATAAGTGAACATAAAAGTAGTTTAAGTGGAGAAATTCGTGAACATGTTTAGATAACTTGTTTAGAGCCCTACTGCTTCGAATCAATGTTGCCGGATGACTAACGCGCTCTTCCCCCATATGGAAGAACATTTCTCTCTAATCCCCCTGAAAAATTTATTTCACCGTTTATATGCAACGTGTCACGTGCGTATACTAGGGATGCCAATTTATGGGCTTTTACTAATCCAGAGATTTTTGGAATTATATAATGTAATCCCGGGATTAAACCCGGAATTTTATTTTACTTTAGTTTAGTCAATATTCAAAGTGAAAATTTATAATTAAATGGTACTTTTTTTGTATATTTTTTGTATTGTTTTTAACGTCTATTATAAAATTTTGAAATATGAATTTGAATGAACAAACAATATCTACAGTTTAATAATGTAAAACAATAAAACATAAAAGCTTAATTCATAAGGGTAAATACATTAGTTAGAAAGAGGAGTATTCGCCGCTGAGGCACATACGCCACCCCCATTTATCTCCAAACTTTCGAAAGCAAACGAAAAATTTCTAAGTTCTATCGATCATACTTTATCTCTCCAATTTTGAATTTTAGCTCTGCAAGTTATTGCGGGGAGTTGAATTTTGGTGTTTTTTGGGGTGTTGGAAAAATATTTCAAAGTAAACATATCATGTCTCCTTTCCAAATAGGCCTATTGACGTTCGTAAAGACATTTTTAATATGAATATAAAAAATCATTATTTTCTTCAACTTGTACTCGAATCCGAACACTTGACCTCTTCAGAGTAAATAATTGCTTTTTGTTGAAGATGTAGAGGGCAAAAGTTCGGTAATTGATCATTTTAAAACGTATTAGTGATTTGATTCCATCTTTTATTACCTTTGTAATAGTCGAACCAAACTTTACAGTGAGAAGGATCATTCGAAATAATTAGATGTTTATCGACTAAGAAAAACCTCAAAAAAATGGCAACATGGCATCAACATGAGAACTAGAAAATACAAAAGAAAAGATACAAACTTTTTTTTATGAGCAATGTTATGACTTTTTACCTATACCGATGATTTTGATTCAGTAAGAATGTCGTGGACCAATCTCAATGAGAAGTAATTTTTTGCAAGTTATGTATGTATATCTTATGAGTAATAAAGTTACTGATTGTCAGATTCCCTCGTACGCATGCATACAACTTGCTACTACTTGCCGTTTTTGAGACACTGAAGCACATTTTCCTGGGAGGTTAAACTTATATTTACTTAGCTAGAGAGTAAAAGTATAATATTCTTAGAGCCATAGCTCTTGCCGAGATACCACAAAGGTGTTTGACTTGGCAGAATGTTTTTAACTAAGTCCAAATTGGAAGTACAATTGCGGCAATTGGACGCAGTACAGAAAAGATTCTTTATTAACATTATGTAGCAAGTTAGCTCTAAAAAAATTGTTCATTAACAGTGTTTTAATTTTCACAGTATTTTATTCATGAGCTGAAGTGTAACTAAACTTGGTGCTGACCACTTAGTCCAATTAATTGTGTTCTAGGCCAGATGCTTAATTTCACTGTGCCACTAGTCATTTTTGGGATATAGGTATACCAATGTTCTGGCTCAATCTCAGAAAAGAAACTTCTGTTCTAACTAGAGCAGAGAAAGGGGGTTTTTTTCTTGATCCATTCAGATACACTGAAGAGAAGTATGGAATGGAGACTCATATAAACTCACGGTCTAATAAAAGACCTCGTAACGTTCATACAACTGCTGTCTAATAAATATTTGCTTCTGAGTAGGTATACAACCTATATATGTCCAATATTATAAATATTTCGATTAGTTGCAGTTTTAAATGCTTAAATGTTAGTGTTGTTGTTAATGTTAATGAAAAAATTCGGGCTCGAAATTAAGAAAATCGTTTCTAAAAATATTCATACATTTTTTACTTATCGAAATCAGGCAATGAGCATGAGCTTGAAGTCTTTTCAAAACTAACACTCGCCGATTTTGTACAGCGTCTTTTGGCGAAACGTTGCGTAACTTTCTATGGTAAAAATGACAAATTTTTGCTATTAACACATCATTCTGGCTGCAGTGGATTCATGAATATTGGTACAAATAGTGAATGTGCTCCTTTATTGTTGCGAAGTGTGCTCAGCTATGACGAAGTTAAGGTATGTATCCAATAAAAGTTCTTATGTAGAAAATAAAAACTCTTCTTCACCCATATTTCAAAACTTTAAAACAGTGATGGCGAATGTGTATTTTAGTGCAAAGGTTTAAAGGATTCAGTGCAAAAACTTTTTAAATATATACAAATGCATATTAAATTGGCCTATGAAGAATAATGGCCGTCACTGGTCTACAGTAACTAATTCAAATTAAAGCTTTAAAGATTCTATTTTGCGAGCTTTAAATAGCAAGCTTAATAGTATTACTCATTACGCATAATGAGAACCTCAGTGTACTCTGCCCAATCCATAAGAAAGGTGATTCCATGATATGCGCCAACTATCGTGGGATAAGCTTTCTTAATATTTCATATAAGGTTCTATCGAGCAAACTGTGCGAAAGACTGAAGCCCATCGTCAACAAACTGATTGGACCTTATCAGTGTGGCTTCAGGCCTGGTAAATCCACCTTTGACCAGATATTCACACTATGCCAAATCCTGGAACAGACCCGAGAAAAACAGATCGACACCCATCATCTATTTGTCGATTATAAAGCCGCCTTCTACAGCACGATTAGGGATTACTTGTACGCCGCAATGTCTGATTTTGGTATGCCTGCAAAGCTCATTCGTCTTTGCAAAGCGCAGTGAAAATTGGGACAGACCTCTCCGCACCATTTGATACCAAAAGAGGTTTCAGACAAGGTGACTCCCTATCGTGCGACTTCTTTAACCTTATGCTGGAGAAAATAATTCGAGCTGCGGACATCGACATCTCTGGCACTATCTTCTACAAGAGTGTCATGCTGCTAGCATACACTGATGATATTGACATCATTGGCAAAAACGCTCGAGCAGCATTCTCCAACCTGGAAAGGGAGTCTCGTCGTGTGGGTCTAGTGGTGAACGAGGACAAAACGAAATACCTTGTGTCAACAAACAAAGAGTCACGGCGTCTTGGACAAAATGTCACTGTTGACAATTACACTTTTGAAGTCGTCAAGGATTTCGTATATCTAGGATCCAGCATAAACACCAACAATAATGTCAGCGAGATCAAGCGGAGACTAACTCTTGCCAACAGGTGTTACTACGGGCTCAGTAGGCAATTGAGAAGTGGACCCCTTTCGCGACCGACGAAAATAACGCTCTATAAGTCCCTCATCCTTCCTGTCCTAATGTATGGCGCAGAGACGTGGACATTGACCATCAATGATGAGAGGCTGTTAGGAGCGTTCGAGAGGAAGATACTCCGTAAGATCTACGGTCCAGTATGCGTGGACGACGTGTATCGAATAAGATGGAACGATGAGCTGTATGAGCTGTAAGAGCGGTCGGCCGACACTGACATAGTCAAGCGTATAAAACTCCAGCACCTTCGCTGGCTGTTGAGCGAATGGAAGAAAGCGCTCCGGCTAAAAGGGTGTTTTATTCGAACCACGGTGAAGGAACATGCAGAAGGGGACGTCCTAATCTCCGTTGGAAAGACCAGTTGCAGAGAAACCTGACTGCACTTGGCCTCATCAACTGGCGCCAGCGCGCGCATAGCAGAGGCGACTGGCGAAGCTTTGTAGAGGCGGCCAAGACCGATCATCGGTTGTAGTGCCAGTTAAGTAAGTAAGTCAGCAATAATTATGCTACCAATTCCTATGCTAGCGACTGAAAGACTATTTGCTCAACGTTATTTTCCAATACTAGCAATCGAATTACTTTGATCCATTGAAGCTTTAATCGACACGTAGAAGGCTACAGATTCCAACTATTTTGCTACTTTATTTCTCTGTCCATCTCTCTCTCCCTCTCTCTGGAAAGCTCTCTGCATTACTCTCCGTTTCTTCGCATTCAGAACTTATTAACAATGGCTATCGTCAAAATTGCGGTGTCGTCGAAAAGAATAAATCGAATATCGAACGTGACGGTGTTGTTATTGGAATTATAGGAGCACGTCTCTCGCGGCGTGATGTCATGGAATTTCAAGATATTGTTATATCGAAAACGCAAAATGTCAAAGAGAATGGTTATGGAGAAAGTAACAGGTCGGAAGTGGATACGCGCGTTAAGGACTATCGGCGCATATGGAAAGAATTCTATGATGAACAAGATTTCCTTTTCGCTACAGTCACAAAGGATGGACAACGTTTCGCTGATGCTAGAGCTAAAAATGATATTTTCGATAATTTGATTATGAAGAAACGGTATACAATTTCATTTGATACATTATTGTTGGATAGTGAGGCAAGAGCAGCAGCAGCCGGAAAGAAGGCCTTCATACATGTAGTGGGTATTGGTTTGGGTGTATGGAAAGTAGCTGCACAGCAGGAGAAAATATTTTTAGAAACATTTGCACAACGTTTGAAGGTGCTTTTGCCAAAGTTGCCACATGTTGCGGTATTGCATTTCTCATGGTTTCACATGAGCGAATGTGGTGAACTGAAAAATGGAGGCATTTTCAAATCAGAAACACATCCTGATGGTGGCATACGAACATTCCTATCGAATCGTAATCCAGCAGACAAATTGGTAAGATAATTACGCTATTATACAATAGATTCCATTAACAATAATTATGTACATCTTCAATTTATAATTGCTAATAATATTTTAAACTTTTAATATTTTTCATAGAAATCTCCCGAGCATGATAATATGTTGCTGATTATCTCATATGCCTGGGATGGCAATGCCTTGCCAGGCAATGAATTCTGGATGGTAACCTTGTGCTAAATATTAGTAATTCGAAAATGTTCTAACAACTTGCATAACTTTATTATAATATAGAAAATGCTAAAATCGTCTGGAGATTCTTCGACTGCTTGTAGCACCCTCATAACTGAACTGCACAATCCACACATAAACACTGAAATGGTGAATGGCAACAACTTGCAAATAGCATCGGAAAAATTTGGCATTATACACATTGCTGATTATGCGAAAAAGATATTAGAGTAATAATCTCTGGAGATGTTTTATTTCGAATGTACATACATACATACTTATGTACTTATATAATATATCGAATTAAATATTTTTATTATTGTTATTAATATTTTGAATTTATCAGTTATGTATAATATTAAATAAATATTATTGTAATTTTGCGGCAACACAATTCGATTTGTATAATATATTTTGCATATGCTGTTGTGTCATTAAAGAAGAAGAGAAGCTTATATTTTCCCTCTGTGACACAAGTGAAGTGTCTAAACCATACTCGATTTGTAAATTTCAATAGAGAGCGAATAAATCCATCATAACTTTGCCCAAGGAACATAAAATGTATTGCGATTCGCCAGTGTCTAGGGTACATCCGAATCTAATTAACTCATCCGTCTTATCAGCTCCCTCAATGTTTCAACATGAGACTTAGACAAACATTTTCTTTTCTATATTGATCGACCGATTTAGGAGATATTACTATTGAGTCTAGTACTTTGATAGCAGCTTGACTACCGCTGAAAACGTTTTTTAATTATTTTTATGGTATATGCGTAATTGATACTAATATAACAACTCGTTTAGGAACAGGAGCCCTTAGTCTTGTAATGCCGACACAAGCATTAGAAGACTAATGTTGTGTTGCATTCTTTATCGTTTGCCTGCCATCAGGGGGTACATATAAATGGGTTTCATGATTGCTGTATATTTCCTGAACGCCTCACTATGTTGCAGACCCCATTTCTAACTGGGCCTCCTTTTACCGGTGTACTAGACTATATTAGCCGACTCTCTAGATCTATGCTTGATATTAGTTTCTATCTAAGTTTAGTATCAATTATGGATTTCAGGTCCTTGCAATTTGACAACTCTAAACAAAGTATCCGACTTGAATTTGTTTGATTTATGAGGCCGACTAAAATATACAATACGTCAAAATGGTTTAGTAATAAAGCTTCTTTAAAATTGGTGGATAAAATACCCACATGGTGTCACAATAAATCGCCTTTGGTCTAAATGTGTACTGATGGACAACCACTTAACTTAACCTAACCTGTGGCTCCCAGGTGCCTGACTTTCTGTGAAAGAGAGAGTAAAGTCAAACATATTGATTCCACACTTAGCGCCCACAATCACTTAAGTGTCTTTAGGACTGCTTATATAATTTGACTAACTACTTTTGGAAACAAAATTGACATTATGAACTCCACATCATATAAAACTTTGATTATCTACACATCGCTCTTTTGCTGCTAGACTGTTATAAATAAAAAATATAAATAAAGGTCTTCAGTTAATTATATGTACAGAAATACGTGTCTGCTATCTGTCTAATAAATGCCTCTCTAAGGCTTTGATTATGGTACAGTGTTGGACAATAAATAAGAACACCTTGCACTATAAAGCTTCCATTGGTTGTGGATGGTAAACATTTTTTATAGAGATGAAAATGGTATGGTATATACTTTATAAATTTCTAGGTGGCAACACTACATTTAAATATTTTTTGGGAATTCCCAAACAAAAAAGTTGAAAGTCGAAGGCGAACAATCAAAATAAGAACAGCAGACGAATGAATTTATATTTAAAAAAAAAATTTAATTTTGTTTATAATTTGTACTGGTAAGCATTTAAATGGTAGCATTGAGGGTAATTCAATAAATTAAATGTAAACTATTCCGTAATGTAACAGCAAAATGGGTCGAGCAAAACAGTGCAGCAAGGAGGAGCGTGATTTGGTGAAAAAACTGCGAAATGAGGGACAAGCATCCGCCAAATAGCTAAAACTATTAGCAGATCCTCGACATTTGTCTACCAATCTTTATTAGCTCAAAAATTTCATTGCAAGAGAGGCAGGCCCCGCAAAACTACAAGTGCAGATGACAATCGCATACAAATTTTGGCGGCACGCGATCCATTTAAGGCAGCTGCCGCAATTAGAGAGGAGACATTGGTTCAAATTTGTGCTCGATCAGTAAGGAGACATTTGGTGGGGGGAAAAAACTGTATGGGAGAACAGCACGAAAAGTACCAATGTTGACACAAAGACATCGAAAGTGTTCCATAGAGTTCGCTGAAGTGCACATTGAGTGGGATGGTTCAATTAATACAAAAAAATGGCCTAACGTATTATGGACAGAGGAAAGCAAGGTGAATCTTGTTGGAAGTGATGGCAAACGTTGGGTTAGATGCCCGAAAAATGCAGAATTGAGCTCAAAATATACTAGGAAGACGTTTAAGCACGGAAGTGGGAAGTATCATGGTATGGGGATGCTTCTCTTGGTATGGTGTAGGCCCTCTGTATTGGATAAAAGAAACGATGGACAGATTTCTTTATGTAAACATACTTCAGGAGGTGATGCTTCCTTATGCTGAATGGGAAATGCCCCTGAAATGGCAAATGCAACAGGATAACGACCCAAAGCACACCTAAATCCTTGCGCGAGATTGGTTTTCCCATAATGGAATTCCCGTTATGACCTGGCCTTCACAATCTCCTGACCTGAATCCAATCGAGAACTTGTCGAATACTGTCAAAGAGAAGATTGGCAGTACCAGAGCTAAAAACAAAGCCGAATTGTGGCAAAGCATTCAAAGAGCGTGGTATTCCATACCCGAGGCTACTTGCGCGTCTCTGGTGGAATCAATGCCTAGAAGGTGTAAGGCGGTTTTAATTAACAAATACTATTACACAAAATATTAGCATTAGTACACAATTTGCGTCAATATTTTATAAATTTTTTTTGAAATGTGATTTTATGTATAACATTTAAATTTCTTTTTTTACACTGAATTGATTTTGTTTTTGTTTTAAGAAACTTATGGAATAAATGAATAAAAGTAAATACCGTTTAAATTTATCATAAGCCTAGAGAAATATTTTTTAAGGTTTTTGGTTTCAGAACAAGGTGTTCTTATTTGATTGTCAGACACTCTATGTTATGACTGTCACCTACTTAAAATTGCTACTACTATGGTAAAAAGCCACTTAAAAACGCCTCCCTCAATACCAAGCTTGTTTAGAGTAGCCATAATGAATACGTTAGAAATACTCGTACATTCTTTTCTAAATAATTTTCATAATACATTCTTAAAAGGAATGAATTCCTTCAATCAAATAATAAATATTCTCATCACTCCGAAGAAGAGTGATGAGAATGAGAAAGGTTTAAATATTTCCGGTGAAGTTGAAAATAGTTAATTATAATCAGAGATCCAAGTAAATTCTTACTAGTTTCAATGCAGTTAGGTACAGCTTTTTCTAAAGACAACTATCCAGTAATTTCCTGGTTGATCCTATTGATTTTAATTTCTTTTTCATATTTTCTTTTTAGGCAACATATATGAACTGGAAATGTATAAAAATCTCACGGTGAGCGCGTTGGTTCAACGCTTACTAGCGAAACGTTGCGTTTTCTTTGCTGGGCCAATGGATGCATATACTCTTATCACCGGTGAAAAGAATCATGGTGGTTTTGAAGAAATTGGCACTTTAGATCAAAAGCCACCATTAATATTGCAAAACCTTATGAGTTATGATGAAATCAAAGTAGGTTTTTCCTGTTCTTCCTTGAAATGGGTCTCAAACAACGTGCAGCTTCATCTTCAACCGATTTGTTTAAATTTTTCTAGTTAGCAGCTTTCTTGTCAATTTCATCACATACTGAATTTATAAATAATGGAACTCGTCTCAATCAGGGCGTGGTTGAAATGGATAAATCAAAAATTATACCAGAGGGTGTTATCATCGGTATGATCGGTAGTCGGTTTCAGCGGCTTGATGTCATGGATGCACAGGATATTATGATCACATCCAGTCAAAATATCAAAGAAAACGGTTATGGTAAACCTGACGATGATGAATTAGCCGAACTGAATGCTGTTGCGAGATTTGTTATAGCCGCTTTTCAGCTTAAGAAGAAGGTGTGTAAGATGCATTCGGTTGCAATACATAAATATTTTCAATTTTATGGTAATTCTCAACAGTTTGACCGTGCCTATTCGTATCGTCGCATTTGGAATGAATTCTATGAAAACGAAAGTTTTCTCTACAAAAAAACTATCAAGGAAGCGGATAATCCTCGTTTCTATCGAATGCCCAATCAAACGAATATCTTTGATAATGTTGCTATGAAGAAACGTTTTGCCATATCAATGGATACGTTGCTCTTGGATGCCGATGCTAGAGCAGCTGTTGCCTGCAAGCGAGCTTTCATTCATGTGGTCGGTTTCGGATTGGGCGTATGGAAAGTGGTTGGTCATCAGGAGCGAATATTTTTGGAAACGTTCACAGAACGTTTGTCAGTTCTTTTGCCAAAATTGACGCATGTCTCAGTGGTGCATTTCTCATATTTCCAATTAAGCGAATGTGGCGAGCTGAAAGATGGTGGCATATTGAAATCGGATGTACATCCTGAAGGTGGTATACGAACATTTATATCAACTAGAAATCCAGCAGATAAACTGGTGAGCTTTCAAACAGAATTATGTACATACATACATACATGCTGAATAAACTTTTTACCGTATATGAGTACTTGTTTTAACAGGATATTCCAGGCCATGAGAACATGTTGTTGATAGCCTCATATGCCTGGGATGGCAATGCTTTACCTGGCAATGAATTTTGGGAGGTAATTGAATACTTACATACATGCGTTTTTACTTATGACTGTATGTGATATGTATGTATGTAAAACTCAAAAATGTTATTGTATTATTTTGCAGGGATCATTGCATACCAGCAGCGACCCAGCAGCTGCTTGTAGCACTCTTATAACTGAACTGCACAATCCGCATATTAATACGGAAATGATAAACGGTGAGAACTTGCACATAGCATCGGATAAATATGGTGTTCTACATATTGCTGAATATGCTAAAAGAGTCCTTATTCCCCGCTTTGGAGCGATCACTGGGAGCTAATAGATGTGCTTGGTTTGAGGCTATTCATTTTCTTGCACATATTTTTATTTTCTTATACATATTTTATACCTTTTTATGAAATACTCGAGCACACAGTACATTTGATCTTATATTCTTATACGTTCTTAGTAAGTTCTACATACTTACATACATACATATATATAAAGTACATACCAATTAATTAATCAATGAAAATATATACATACTTATAAAGATATTTTTCTAACCAACAGCGAATTCTTTTTTTCATTTGGATTCGGTAAAGGGCTGAATCTTGAGAGGAACAATGCAATAATTTTTTATGTGTAGAACTTCGGATATAAGATTTTTAGTAATGCACAGAAAAGTTTTGAACTTGAACTAGAAATGAATACAGGGTGGTCCATCTAACATTTGGAATTTGAACTATTGATTATTTTGAGTGGCAACTCTGGTGTCATTCGTATTATGACGGCAAATTAGTTTTATATAAAGGGTGATCTTTTTGATACTCAGTTTTTGACGTTAATATTTTGGACAGGTCACGCATGATTTTTGACATGTGTCAAAGTAGAAAATGCTCAGTTTGGTTTGCCATTTCATGAATAAACTTACGCCTGAACAACGTTTTCAAATTATTGAAATTTATTATCAAAATTCGTGTTCTGTGAAAAATGTGTTTCGCAAGCTACGTCCATTTTATGGTCGTCATAATCCACCCACAGAGCAGCTGATTCAGCTCATTGAGACCAAATTTCGAAGATCTCGGATTAATGCCATACAAAATACAGCTGGTTCAAGAATTGAAGCCAGGCGACCTACCACAACGTCGAATTTTCGGGGAATGGACCTTAGACAAGCTGGATGCGGATCCATTTTTTTTATCGCAAAATTGTCTTCAGCGACGAGGCTCCTTTTTGGCTCAATGGATACGTGAATAAGCAAAATTGCCGTATTTGGAGTGAAGACCAGCCAGAGGAAATTCACCAGCTACCAATGCATCCCGAAAAATGCACTGTTTGGTGCGGTTCGGCATCATTGGGTTATACTTCTTCAAAGACGATGAAGGCCGCAACGTTACGGTCAATGGAGAAATGGAGAAAGGTACCGTTCGATGATAACAGACTTTTTATTTGCCCAAAATGCAAGAATTGAATTCGGCCGACATGTAGTTCCAACAGGACGGTCCCATATGCCACGCCACACTGCACGCGAAACCATGCATCAATTGAGAGGCGAATTTGGTTAGCAGTTAATCTCACGTTTTGGTGCAGTCAATTGGCCCCCAAGATTGTGTGATTTGACATTTGACCCCGGTAGACTATTTTTTGTGGGGCTATGTTAAGTCTCTTGTCTATAGGGATAAGCTTTCTGCTTTGGAAGCCAACATTGAATGCGTCTTTGGTGAGATTGCGGCCGAAATTTTTTTTAAAAAGTGTGCCAAAATTGGACCATCAGAATGTACCACTTAAAGCGTAGTCGCAGGCAACAATTAAGTGAAATTATCTTTATAAAGTAAATGGCAGGAATTGATTTATCGATCCAAATAAAATTTTCATTCACTTTTGTAAAATTTCTGAGTTTTTTTGATTTTCAAGAACTAAGCTCTTCAAAAATCACCCTTTATATACTTAGTTATCGAAATGGGTCGATATATGCTTGAACAACGTTGTGAAAAACTAAAACTTTTCAAAATGGTGAATCTCCTACTCAAAGTGTAAGAAAATTACGTTCAAAATTCGCTACAAGTGGTGTTTTATTGATCGCTGTGCTGTAGTTGGTAGTGCGTTGGCTTGCTACGCAGAATGTCAGAGGTTCAAATCTCGACACCTCTTGGCAGGAATGGTAAACTATATGAAAAGATTTTCGTTCGAACTCGGCATAAAAAAAAACAGCCCTCCATGGGCTGTTGTGCCATTGAAAGAAAAAGCAGAAGAAGTTGTTTTATTGGATAAAAGAGCACGTTCTCGTACTCCTACAGTTCGCGAAACCGAAAAAACCGAAAACCTAAATTGTGGTGATGTGCATTCTCCACCACGCTGTTGCGATTTGACTCCGTTGCACTATTATTTTTAGGGAGTCGGCAAATATAAGTATGCAACAATTAAGGGTCTTAAAGATGAAATTGGTGTAGCCATCGGTCAAATACAGGTCCACACAGTCGATAATGTATAATGAAAAATTGGGTAGGGGCTACTGCAAGGCCAGCCGAGGAAGGCAGTTGATTGAAATAGTGTTTCACAATTTACCGGAAGAATTGATCGTACTTTCGAATAATAAAAACAACATTGAAAAAATATTATTCGTTTCGTATTTACACTAAAATCATATTTCAAATTATAAATGGTCTACCCTGTACTTGGCAAATACGTATGTATGTAGTCGTATGTCGTAGGGCGACATTTCACAATTGTTTATCCAAGTGGCTTATCAACTTCGGTACGTTACAGACGTATTCCCAAACATCTGGTGTGGTATATGGGGCAATGACACAGTCACCTTGCCCGTTCTTAGTCGCGAGCTACAAATGCAAACTAACATTTGTAAAAACTCGAATTCTTACTGATGTAGTTACATACCTTTTTAGCAATTGGTTGGCACAATGGCTTTGAGATTTGGAGTCGCTGCACCTAACTACTGTAGGTAGTTGCAAAAATGAAAAGGAGAAACTGAAGCCATCCTCCTCCTCATCTGTGAATGCGCTAATTTTCTGCTCCGCAGACACAGTTTCTTAAGAGGCACACTGTTTGGAGAACTAGAGGACCTGGCGGAGATCCGGCCAACAGAGCTTACCTTATAGTAAGGTTCATCAATAGCACTGAGTGGTTTCAGGATGGATAGATATTTAGAAAGACTTGATTCGTGGGTGTATAGGATACAATGGACCAATCTTTCAGCCTGTGAATGCTCAGATATTTTTTTTCTTAACAATTCCCTTTAACCTAACCTTACCCACAGTATGAGACAATTGATGTGTTGGTGTTATTACTTAAAAAATCCTATACGTTTATCGTTAATTGTTGGTTATTCAAAAAGAAAGAAAATTATTTTAATATCTTAAATTTTTAAGCTTTGCTTATGACACTGAATCTCTCTTCATACCAACTATTGGCTCTAAAGGATGTTACTCATCTCATCCTCTGACTCCGATAACTATGCACCATCATACACTGCAGTAGTTGTGGACCGCTCATCATACTCTATATTTAAGTATAACCAAATCGAAGAACCATTAAAGAAAATCTACTAAAGCACGACATAAATGTTTTCTAATCTGATTTGCGAATTAAGATTTGATCTCATCATTCTTCGCCGTATTGCCATATAGGAAAAATAAGAAGAAAGTAGAACAGGCTTGCTCGTATTGACAACTCTTCAGCAATTCGTTTTGTTGACTTTTTGTGTGGTTCGTTTTGCTTTAAAAGAAATGCTCTAAAGAATTGCCAATGTATACGTTAATGACAAGTTCATAAGAGAATCGATAAGAATTATTTCAATTTTGACATGCCAATGTAAATTAAAACTAGCAATGGCTAAAAATCTAAAGAAAATGGGTTTCCTTGCAGTGTTTTCTGGCCAAGGAATAATTATCTCAACGTGCCCACTTTATTCACATCAAAATACGGGGTCTTTCATAATCATTCTGTGTATTAGGCTATCGGTGTCATAGACGCTTCTCATTTACATAAGTTCTCAGTATATTCTCATGCAAAGATTTCCATTTGTTTTTACTATTTTACTTACTATTCCTCAGAGCTAAATCATGCTAAATACGAAGAAAAAAAAAATCATTTTGAAGTTGTTTGGAATGTGGTCATCAATTAATTAATTAGTTTCTCATTATAGAACGAGCCAGACACGAACAATATTCAATTATTAAATCAATTTTAAAATAAATATTCCAGCAAATATATAAAACGATAAACTAGAACAAAGTTTCATTCTTGTGTCCTACAACTTGAAGCATTGATAAGCTAATATGGTACAAATTTTCCCTTGGAAGTTCATTAATAAGTTGCGATTTCGCGCAGTGTAGAGTAAATACTCCCTTTAAAATGAAGGATATCAGTGTGCCACACTTATCGAAATGCCTGTTTAAGAAACATTGCAAATGTTTTTTCTAACATGTTGAGTATTTTATAGTCTTAATCGGTTGCTAATGATACAAATCAATTTATTGCACCCACCAATTTTCAACGTCTATCCTTAGCTTTGATGATGTGCCTTATCGCCTTATCATATTTCTTCTCATCTTAATCCAAACAGCTTTAACTCATTATTTAGATGTGATTCTGTTGACGCTAATCTTGGATTCGCGATTACAAATTAATAATTTAGATTAATTCAAACTACATAATATATAAGATTAGTTGTCTAGTGTGACTGCTGGAGAAGCAAGCCATGAGTTCTGTAATAATTGAGCTATAAATGCGTGTGCGCAAATAATTTAAAAATCAAAGAAAAACACTTGCGGCAGCAATGTTGTTTGTCTCTTAGTTGTGATTATATTAAATTTTATGAATAGTTTTTAGGATTGTTCAATTATACAAAAGTAATCATCGCGTGAAAATGATGTTGGGGTTGTTTGTTTTAATGTTCATGTTCATGTTGTTTCTTTCTTTCTCATTCCTGTTGAAATTACATTTTTATTTTTATTAATATAATGTACTCTCTCTTTTTTCAAATCATTATTATATGCTTTTTAGCTTATTTTATATAATAATTATATATAATGTATGTAGAAATTAAATAAAACATAAAGATAATTACTACAAATAAATCTCAAAAGTAATAAATTATATATAAATTAAATAAATTTAACAAAAAAAAAAATATATTAAAAATAAAATTAAAGTAAAAAAATCAAATTCAATTCATCTCAGATGAAATGTTTTGTGGCTGTTGTTGTTGGTGTTGTTAAAGATGCTCTTGATCGTGTGGTTGATGTTGAAATTTTCCCTTTCTGTTGTTGTTGTTGGTTGCATCGCAAGTGCCTCTCTCCGCATTGCCCATACGTGAAAATAATTTCATAGAATTATTTCCATCATCATGATTGTGTTTTATGCTGTTCTTATTCTTCTTATTGTTGTTATTATTATTATAATATTTTCTCTTTACTTTAGAAATTATATTCAATATAAATATAATTACAATAAATAGAAGATGATTTAAGTAGAATATATTGGTTTTCTTTCTTGATAATGCCCTCTCTCCTTCTTCCGATATGTATCCCAGTTATGTATGGATGTTTGTGTGTATGCATGTACATATGTATATGCTCAATGTATGTGTGTATGATGTTTATTCGTTTGAGTTTGTGTTTGGATATGTTTACTTGTTCGTTACCTGGTGTTGTTGTTATTGTCTGTCTTTTGTTAGTGTAGTAGCAAAGTAGACGGTAAGGGTATATTTTCAATTGTTAGTATTAAATATTGTTGTAGTTGAAGTAGTAATAAAAATTTTCAAACGCATTGTTAATCAAAGAACTCCGATTTTCTTCGCTTTACGTTATTGTGTTACTGTGTAGGTACGTAAATATTCGATAGTCTAGTTAAATGTTAAACGTTGTTCTTGTTATTGTTGTTAGGAGCTAGTATTGTTGTCATTTCGTTTCGACGGACCATGACCAACCAACTCCTTCCTATCGGAGTGTGGTGTGGCAAATTATCCGCTATTATTTGCTATTATTGTGGTTGGTGTTATTAAGTTTTGTTATTGTTGTTGGCACTGTTCAATTGTTTACAAGTCGGTCTCGCCATACAGAGCTGTGCTGAAGGACATGTAATCCAGGGCACCGGGAATACCGTTGGGGCCCTTGTATGGTGGCATTCTCTGAATACAGTATTCGGCTTGATCCGGAGGCAATTCACGACGGAGTTCATCGGGCAAGATGTAAGGCTAAGGTGAAAGTGAAGGTCATTCACAATTACAGTAATTTGTATATTTTAATTTGCATGACAATGTCAACTCACCTTATCGGCTGCTAGAATTCTAAAGGAATCAATAACCTGTTCGGCGGTATCAGTATCGGTGCTTTCGCGCGTCATAAAATCGAGGAAGGCATCGAAGTGCACATAGCCGGTGGAATTGGGATCGACAACGGCCAAAATACGCTGGAAGTCCATATCGCCTTGACGGTCCTTACCAATCGAGTAGCCCAACGATACCAGGCACGACTTGAACTCTTCGGGTGAGAGACGGCCGGTGCGGTTCTTGTCGAAGTGATTGAAACTGGATCGGAATTCATTCAATTGCTCCTGGCTGATGCCCTTGGAGTCACGTGTGAGTATCTGGTTTTCGACTTCATTGATATTACGATTGATCGAGGTGAGCAATTGCTCCCAGCCGACGCGTAACGTTTCCATGGTGTAATTGGTGTAACGATTCTCGAACACCATCGACTCTTGTACAGCCTGGTGAATCTTCTCTAATTCCTCAATGTTCGGCTTGTAGGCATACACGGCCTGTTCGTATTCCTTTAGACGGTGCAATTGATCTTCGAGCGAGCCCTGCAGTCCCATACCAATAGCTGTGACGGCATCCATTTGACGTTCAATCCATGGGCCAACAACGTTAGCCTTTTCGGCGAATTGTCTGCGCAACATTTCATTGTTCTGTTGCTTACGCAATTCATTGGCCAAAGTTTGATCACGTTGTGGCACCAATTGACGTACGTCGCTCCACTTTCGTGTCATGTCATGAGCGGTGAGCGTGGTGTAGGGATTCTCTAGACCACCGGGGATTTGATGTTGCTTCACAATCGATTCAACTTCACGCACCAAATTCACAATCAAATTGAACTCCTTATCAGCCTCACCCAAAGTGGCTTTGA
The DNA here is from genome assembly GCA_958295655.1 of Palloptera scutellata. Taxonomy (NCBI): domain Eukaryota; kingdom Metazoa; phylum Arthropoda; class Insecta; order Diptera; family Pallopteridae; genus Palloptera; species Palloptera scutellata. The sequence continues at coordinate 104,135,898 of OY282449.1, forward strand.
ATTGATCGTGCGCTTGAATGAGACCTTGAATCTCTTCCATAGTGTGAACAATGAACATATCCACAAGATCTTCACGAGTTCCATCCAACCAATTGTTGAAAGGAGCTGCACGTTTAGCGAACTCCAAATGTAATATATCGATCTTCTCAAGAATGCGTTCGGCTTCATCCAATGCGGTGCGACGACGTTGAGTGAGTGCACCCAAGCGATCCCACTGATCGCAAATACGCTGGCAACGTGAATTAACCGAAATACAGTCGTGATATTCAAGAGTGCTTCAAAGATACAAATGGAATTCATTAGATACAGATACAATGTACTGTAGATAAAGCAAACACGAAATGTGAAATAAAGCGGAATACACTGAAAATTATGAAGAAACTATGTATTGTACAATGTATGACGGTGTCGATGTAGATGCACATGAAATGAATTCATATTAGACGAAAAGGTAATCGGTGCAAAATACGAACGAGTCCACCCAGCAAGTAAAACAAGAAGTTTAAAATACAGCGAAAAATAAAAGAGCCTCATCTGAACGTTGGACAGATATTTTTGAATGTTTCTACAATTTCAGTTTTCGAAAAAGGAAATAATTTACGATTTCGTATTTCTAGGACTCTGCGCAGGAATATTTTGTTTGCCGTCCCTTCAGGTTAATAGTTTGCTCTTCAAAATGCAAACAAAAGAATTGGACATGATATTAATGAACATGATGATGAAATGAAATTTGACAAATTGTAATCAGAAAACAAGGAGAAACAAATCATTGAACTCAAAATGCATTTAAACTCTTAACCTAACCTCACACTGCACGCCGAAAAGGTTTTGCATGAAAAAGGATTAAGCAAAATACACAATTTGAATTCTTTAGCCGATCAACTAATTGCATATTATGCTTGTATGGTATATGTATGTAAACACTCTTAACCTACTTCAACTCCTGGGCAATAGCGGCAATTTGCTCAACACGATCTTGATGAGCGGCCAAATCAGATTCGAAAGCTTCGTGCTTCTTCTTCAAGGCCTTCAATTCGTTCAATTTGCACTGGCGGAAATCTTGTGACTGCAACATCTCCTCTTTGCCACGTGTCCAATCCTCGTGGGCATCAGCCTTAAAATTCCAATGGAATTTTGTTAATTAACTCTTTATGCATTTATAAAATGTTACTGCCCGCCTTGTGCTTTTACCTTATGCTTGAATTTCTGGGCCAAATGTTCCAAACGCTCCAAACGCATAGTCTCCGCCAGGAGCCATTCTTCAAAAGCTTTCTCAGCCAACTCAAGACCCTTCCAGGAGTTGGAGATGTCAGCAACAGTTTTGCCTTCGGTTGGCAAATATGCGGGCCGATTTGATAGGCGCAACTTGGTTTGCAAAGTGTTGAAATTCGTTTCGAGTTTTGCTTTCTGCTCAACACGTGGGGGCTTATGCTTGCGACGATAAGTACGATATTCTTCGAGTTTCTTTTGTACGCCAGCCAACGAGTTATCCGCCTGGCGTGAGTTCAGCCATGGCATAGTGCGACGAATCCATTCCAAAAGCTGAACAGCAGAATAACCAGGTTTTTTAGAATTTTCACAAAATATTTAAATAAAATATGATATACTCACATCACTAGCGAGACGCTCGTACTCTTCCATAAGGCGCTCATTTTCTTGATTGACCTTAAGTACTTTGCAGATGCGATTTGCTGCTGTTTCCGCCTGATGACGAGCACAAAGCAAATTAGAAAATACGAATTAGTATCAATGGCACAATTGGTTTAATGTGAGTTTCGGTTTATTTTGTAAGAACGAAAATTATTAATTAAAAAAACAACAAATTCAGGAACAAACAATAAAAAAAAACAAATTTAAAGTAAGGATGCAATGTTATTTATTGAGCGCATTCAGGCATACTTTTGACAAATATTAAAGTGGTAAGGGGAAGCACTTTCAAAAAAGCATTAATTCATACAATTTCAATCAAATGAACCAACTCAGTTAAACTGCAAACAGTAAATGACTGCCCCGGCACAAAATAAAAGAACATAATATCAATTAATGGAGTCCAAGTAATACGAATATAAAACAATGCACGGAGTCGGCCTCACATTCCTTATGGAAATATTCGGAAAGAGATATTGAATTACATTACTCTACCATGTGCTGAAGAGTCAATCATTTTAATTTTCTTAACTCCAGAGCTGTCACAGAATTTCTTACTGAACACTGCACAGTTAGGAAACATCTTAATAATATGGGAATAACTCGGGTCGAATTCTGTAGATATTGTGAAGAAGACGAGGTAATAGCAGAGCGCATTCTGTGCCACTGTGGCAAGTGTTAGACTTCGTCACCTTACTATTGCATACCCAACTACGGTTGAAGTGGGCATTATAACTCTCAGGGATATCTTAGCATTTTTAAATGCTACAATCCTAGGAAGTGTATCTTGGGATATTCAATGGGCTCTTCACAATAGACCTTTTTAGGCCGCAGTGATTTGGTGCCTTGTGTTAGCCCCTGTTTCAATCTTATCTAATCCAGCAACTAAAATGATTACCAGAAATCTGGTCCAAACAAGGTCAGTTACTCAATTTAAATCGATCTGCTAAACAAAGCAGCTACGACAAGGTTTACAAAAATTCCTGATATAAGATTAACAAGGAGTTCGATAAGAAACTTATCTCAAGTATACCGAATAGTGTTTAAAGTTTTTGGAAAGACGCAGGATGATCCTATCCGACTCAGACTGGCCGTAAACAACAAGATAAAAAGCTTTCTCTTACGCATGAAATACGCAGGAGTTAAAATATGGTAAAAGAAATATAAGTTTTTGGCCACAACAGCAGAACAAGAGAAATCTGAATACAGACACGGAATAAGCGATCCCGATACACCATTAAGCAATTAAGTATACATTTGTCAATTTATTTTGTAAGGTGTCAAAACTAAACGTGCATACTGTTTCAAAGTAACCCATCAATTTTCGAGCTCTTATCAGTATGTATTAATGCGTTATACATTTTTTTTTTTTTTTTTGAAGTGCTTCTCACTTACACACCATTAATAAAGAATATAAAAATTCCATTTTGAAATATAGTGATTTACATCGAGACGAAAGCAAACCGACCTTTTGGGCGCCACTAAAACAATGATAGTAGGATGACACATACGTCATGACTGCCCTTTCGTCTGGCAATGCGGTATTCTGCAAGTCTGTTAAAGGCAAAAGAAGAAAAAGAAAGCAACAAACAAAAAAATACAATTGTTAATTTGACAAAGCAAGCAACAAGTTAGAAGGAGTAGTAGACAATATATTATATAAATATTTATCTGTTTATTATTATTAATATTAATATTTTCATATTATTTATTGCATTAAGGTGGCCTGAAAAATTATCAACAACAACAACAATTACATTCATTCCAGCAAAGGATTTAAAAATAAAATCAAAAAAAACATAATTAGTTGCATGCAACACAGTAACGTAGCATCTGAAAAAACTTTAGGGCTTGTGATAACAAGGCTTTGTCCAATCAATCCATCAATCAATCAACTAATCAATCAACCAATCACAATTAATTCCCAATTCAGATAAGGAAATATTAACGTTTGATACAATATGATGCTAGCTGTAGACATTGGGTCAATGCTGTATTATATTGTATTGGCTCCATTATCAGTTGAATTATTATTATTATCATCTGTATTATTGAAGCTAAGTAACTTTTAAATAACATATGGTACATAGTATACATAGTAGTAATTAATAAAATTAAATAACACACAGATAGTGTTCTTTTTAAACTACTGATTCTAATATAAAATAATAAATTTAAAAAAAAACATAAATAGTATAATTAAATTTAAATGATTATTAAATCAAATTTATATATACATAAGTATATATGAACCTATATCTATTATAACTATAAATAGATGTACTATATTTAAAAATTTGGTGTATCATTAATATTAAGAAAAAATTTATTTAAAAATATAGCCTTCATAAACATAATTTTATTTAATATAATATAGACACAAGTTTGTTTTCTTTAAATGAAAATGCATACACACGAGTGTGTACGCACATATGCGTGTGCGCTATATATTTATTTGTAGACCAATAAACTAAAAAATAAATACAATTATATTATATTATAAAAAAGAGTTTCTTTGCAGAAGCCATAAAAATGTTCATATTTTATTTTTAGAATTTTTTTTTGGAATTTTTTATTGCTTAGCCTATTAAATTTATTTAGTATATAGAAGTAGTACATACATATATATACATATTTATATATATTATATATATATAAAAGAAGAAACCCCGAAAAAAAAGTGTGAACATCTGTGTTACGTGTGAACGTTTCGTTTTTACACACACACAAGTCAAGTAGATAAAAGTTTAGAAATCATAAAATAGAAAACTAATTTATTCCCAATGTTAAAAAATTATTCAAATCTATTTTTAGGATCTAAAATCATTGTACATAAAGTACAATATTCTTTGTTGAATAAGAAAATAAATATAATTTAGGCACATAGACTCATACATACATATATTTTTTGTACTCGTATATTACACAATAAATAAGACGTACAATACATATGTACATATGTATATACATTAATTAAGTATGTATGTATGTCATTTAAAATTTGATTACATTTCTGGTCTTTGAAAATCTTAAAGGATTGAAAGCTAAGAAGATTTACATAAATTTAAAAATTAAATTTTTATTTTACCACACTCGCACTTTTGTCTTCAATTCAATATTTATAAAAATTCCTAAAAATTGTTTCATTCTAATAACTACGAGAACTATTCCAAAAATGAAGCCTAAACGTTTTTTGGCAATCCAAGTTGCTTTAGTTTCAGCTTTCCCTTTTCATGCTTATATCCTGTTGTTGTATCACCAGTTTGCAACACATCTTCTTACACTTTACATAAAACTAGCATGACTTTATCATATCTATTTTAGTAATTAGTGTGAAACTGTAATAAATTTTGCGAAGTTTTCCAATATTTGTTATTTATAGGACATACTCGTATTAGAAATGGCTCAAGAACGAATTTTTCTTCATCGAATTTCATCGATGGCAAAACTTAAACTTTTTTAAATGTGAATTTGATTTATTTTCACAGGCTTCAACATTTATATAACAAAATGTTGTTGGTTGTGACACTTAGACCCAGCAAACTTACTCTGCTGCTGGACCTGACTAAACTACATATGTATAACCACAATGAAGCTTTCTTTGTAATCAACAAAGGTATCACAAAAAAGAGTTTTCACCCTATTTAGTTTATCTGGGCTTAAATGGAATGAACTACGTAATTCAACCTGAGCTAGCATTAACATTAAAATTTTCCATATCAATACGAGGAAATGGAATTACATAGTGACAATTAATAAGTGTATACAACTTTATTCGCGCTATATGTAGAAAAAACATTGTAATTGTTCTACGATTTTCTTCATTCTTGTATTATTGTACGTAATCGAGAGTGCATCTAATTTAATTTTTGTGTGGTCTAGATTTAATTTAGTTTTATTTATTTTACAATGTCAAAGAACCGGTCAGCTGTTATAACATTGGCAGCTTCGCATTGCTCGTTCGTCAGTTTCTCGTGCAGTTAAACGGTTTAAGGAGCTGGATCGTGGAGGAGATGATCGTCCAGTAAGAGGCAGAAAACCCACAGTCAATACTTCCAAGAATTAATTGGATGGGAAAAAATATTTTTCACAGATAAAAAGCTAATTACATCCACTGTTGAACAGGCGCATAACCGTCATAATAACATAAGATGGTCAACAGAGGCTCCCGGGATTGCGCAAATGGCAAGACACCCTTGATTTTTCTGGCACAAGGAGTCAAAATCAAACAAGAAGTGTACCTGTGCTAAACGTCATCAAAATTTGTAGTCCGTGAAACAGTCGTTGCGTCGTGAATGGCACCGAATAACGGTGGAAGCTGTGTATTCGTACCAAAGGTGGCCACTGCGAAACCGGCTAAATATATTTTTACTCATTATTCATTCTGTTATCTTTTTCTTCGGTCTTAATTACAATAATTTTATATGTCACCCTGTACTTAGTTTTGCATTTATCAATGATAATAAAAAATTAATGTGCCGCTTTATTTAAATCGAATCATTTCAAAATAAAATAATTAATTAATTTTCAATACAAGGTACATATGTTTAACCTCTCATAATTCGAAATCTCGTTATATCGAAATCTCGTTAATTCGCAAAAAATTGCTGGTTCCTTGCGATTACGAATTATCGGGATTCTACTGTATTTGATAATATACAATTAATACATTTTATATTAACAAAAGTTATCCTTTGGGCAAACAAATAATATATCTTATAACTATGTATCTTAAATTGTATCTTTACGGAGACAATAGAATTTTTAGTATAGAAAAAGCACTTGTGTCGCTGGAACTTTTGAAGTTTCAAACAATAAGGGTAGCTCAGTTTTATGACACACCCACTATTCTAAAATATTGTGTCCTTTCGGATTTTTACCAAATATTTTATATACTTCAATCTCTTTCGTAATAATCAAAATCGGGCGGTTTTTGTATTTATGTTTTACTTCATTCTTATTTGCGTATTAGGGATTTTTCATTAATTTGTATTGTACTTTGGTGGTTTTCATTTAAAATTCACTTGAAAAATACTTAAACCTCCAAACTGTTAACAAAGTGCGTATTTGGATTCAGGTTCAGGGAAAAGTGGGTTTGGATGCGGGTTCAGGGTTACTTCATGGGTTAGTGCTCTGCGTTGACAAAGACTCAAATTGGTTGGTGAGCCTTGCTAAATTTTACAATCTTGTATCCAGGTTGAACAAGATCTGTACTTTTGAACAACTTTGTTACATCTGTTGGTTAAATTTTTACCAGTTCATTAAGTTCTCTAGACAATGATGATCTGAATATTGCAGATTCACAGAGGATATGATGCTAGGTCTCAGCTTATCCTTCATTATTGCCTGCCCAGTTTCCATGCTTATAAATAAACTTTTTTGACAAACAATACCTACATAATAAGTTTACGCTTAACATTAGAAATACATAAAACAATTCTTAGTTTAATCTGAAAGACTGCTCCAGTTTTGTTTAATTCAATAGAATACTGCATTGGCCCAATTTGCTTTTATGTTACGTGAAACTTGTTTTTTGTTTTTAATTTGCCTTTTGGAAAATTATTTCTTCTTCGGAGATATCCACGCTTCAATGTTCCGACAACACATGTATGTATGTGTAAAAATGTGTAATGTGTAATTGCCGCAATTGCCGCTGCTACAGAACAACTTAAGTCAAACTGTGTGTTAAAACAACCATAATTGCAATTACTACTTATAAATAATTCTTTTTGTTTCTCTTCATAGAATCATATACTATACATTGACCGATTGGCAATTTCTTCTCAAGATTTAAATTTTAAATTTCATCCAAATATAAATTTTTATTGCGTATGCGAATCAGCATGTTCTACTTAAATTGCCAGTTGGATCGATGCACATGATTGAATGAACGAACACATTCGAGAGCACAGCCTTGCATTCGCGCTTGCCATTATTAGAAGTGGAATTATTGCATAATGGGAGGAGGGTTGTTTAAAGATAGTATTGGATAAAGGATTCAATATACTACAGTGTTAAGTTAAACCAAAAATATTTTAAGTAGGTAAATAAAATGTAATTTCGACAGCAGCATAGTAAGAGATTTTAGGCGCGCGGCGCAGAGCATTATAGTATTGTATTATGCAAGTATCTAGTGGCGGCGTATGCCTGGTAGATACTACTTAGGAAATACAAGATACAATGTACAAAGGTACGGTTTTTCCAAAAAACAAACTGCAATAGAACAAAATGAATATAAGTGTATTGATGTGAAGTTTAGTCACATTGTAATTATTCGGGACGTAGGTGTATTTTCTTGTGGGTTCGGGTACATGCGTCACATTTCCAACCTGTTGGGCTCCCTGGAAGGCATGGTAGTAGCAGGAGACGTATGTCATGATGGCACGTTCATCCGGCTTTGGAGTGTTGATCAAATCTGTTGGTTATGATGGTAGTGGTGGAATCGTCGTTGGAACATTGTAATAATTGTGTTTTTGTTTAGATTTTTGGTTTTGTTTTGTTTGGATTTTGTGTGTTGGTAATAGAAAAATTTACAAAAATATTTTAATTATGAGAAACTAATTAAGTAATAATAAAAAGAAAAATGTTGTGCAATTCATAATACAAATGTTGGTAATGAAATGATTCTTTTTCTTTTGGCTACTTTTGTGAAAATTTGTTTCAATTTAAAATATATAAATATAAAATTACCATCTGGATCCAACATTCTTGGAATATCGAGATATTTTTCAGCAACATCAAAGGCAGTGTTGAGATTCTCCAATGGATTGTCTTTGGAGAGTTTGGAATAATCGATTAAATCTGGCCTGTGACGGTGAATTAAAGCGCAGAAGGCTAAACCATCCTGTAATGATAAAGAAGAAATATTAGCTTCTTATTTTCATTAAAATCTGCATGCATCTACACACTAGTTATGTACCTTGAAAGAAAGATGGAAATTCTGAACATTGACGTTCTTGTAAGGGGCAGTTTTGCGTTGGCACCACAACAACAAGCCCTCCTTAGCGGTCATCTCTTCAACGGAAATATCCTGAATAGCGAAACGCAAAATAATGGTCCAAATCATGCCAAGTGTCATCTTTAGATTTCCATCAACAATTTCCTCGGCACCAATCGATACTAAATGAACGCCTTTCGAGGCAATGAAGTCTAGCGCCTTATTGACATTGGCAATTTTGTGGAAACGCATTTTGCCTCGATCGGGCTTGGGCAGAGTCTCGCCCGAAATAACCTCAAGTAACAGCATCAATTTCAGGCCATTGCGAAAGTCTTCATCAATGTTGTCGATAGCGGTGCCGGCCTTACGCAAATGGCTATTACACCAGGCTGTAAATGTCTGTAAAGAGTGCAGAAAAGAAATCAATACATATTAACATTAAGCTTCGTAAATGATATTTCTCAAAGGAACAATTGAAATGTTGAGTAAAAGGGGCACGTTAATATTCCAATTCATTCCATAAGTAAAGGTTATCTTTGTACTTTTAAAAATATAAAATCAGGTCGAGTCAATTGCCTATGCATTGACTGTTCGCTGAAGGTTAGCAATTACTTGCTTTGAGAGCACGAGCTGGGTATCAAAAGCCAGACAATTAGCATCTGTTACTTTCTTTGAGGTAATATTACAAAATCTGCCTTTCAGATCTGTTATTATTTTAAAGAACGATAGCTTAGAAATTCGACTAAGTACCATATCAACAATGAAGTCCAAAGCATCACCTCGAGAGTCTGCTGATCGGAACGTTGCAGCTAAGGATTGTCGATAAAACTATAAAAAATCGAGCTTCTAATGACTGATAACGGTTGCCTCGAGGTGGTAATTTGAGTTTTGGATAGAGAAAAAAGTCAGCCGGAGCCATATCATGGTTCCTAATCCATGTACTCGTACTACCTGTGAATGTTACTGATTGTTGTTGTTTGACGAAAAGCTATGGAAATGGCGGTTGAAACAGACAATAATAATATAGAAATACAAAATAAAGATAAAAGATATTATAATCCCGGAATTGTTGTTGTTGTTTTACTGCCGAGCAGTAACTTTTCACTTTTCTCTCGGTTTGATGAACTAATCATAGCTGAAATTGATTTCATTTTCCTGCAACAACAATTCAAACTGAACTGAGCTGAACTGAACTCTTTCTCTGGAAATTGGCCTGAGTCGGCATAATCGAAACATAGCAATTTGTAACGGTGAAGATACTTAAAGACAAACTTCAAGAAAGTTTCATTCAAATGCAGAAATATGCAACAGCTGTTGCATGATGCTTCGGATATTGGTACGAGTATCCTCTGCATACGTCAGCATAGCGCAAATATTAATCAAACAGCCAGTAAAACAAACGGCAACAACTCGTGGCATGCAGATAGAGACGTACTCGTCTACATACAAACATGCGCTACTGCGTTGTCCATATACATAATACAACCAACAAATGTTTATTTGCAATTCAAGTGAAAATTGCACGTTCATCTCGGTACATTCGAGTACATATGGTATGTACATAGATATCTACCATATGTACACATGATCATACATAGGTAGTTATGTACATATCCGTACGAGCGTCTATCTACCAGATGGATGCAGTTATTCGCAAAACGGGAACAAAATAGTAAAACCTGATTGCTATACGATCGGTACAGCTTTTACCTCCGTCTATCAAGAGGAGCGTATGTATGTATGCATGTACATACATGAATATGTATGAGTGTATGTATGTGATTAGATTTGTTGGTAGGTTGTTCGGCATGCATAGGAGAACGAGTATGTGGAGGTATGAATGTTTTGCGGTTTCCTATGTCTGTGGGAATGATTCACGTGTAAAAATGTTTATTGTTCCCGTATTTGTAATTTTTTTATATTTATTTTATTAATTTGCATTCATACAATATCAACAAAAGTGTCAAAAACAAAGCCAATTTATTGACATAATGCGTTTTACCTACGATACTTTTCATTGCAACACATCAACTAATGTTAATAATGTGTTGAAATTTTGAGATAATAAATGATATATGTATGTACATTCTGTCAAAAGTCCCGGGAAATTATCATTTAAAAATCCCGCTTAAAATGATTGATGTTTTTGTCTCTAAATTGGCACCATTGTCTTTTGTCCCGACGTACAGTTTGTTTACAGTACTCACTTTTATCAGTTCATCTCAAGTATGTTTTGAGATTTTTACAATGAATAAAAATATCGAACAGAGAATTTCTCTCAAATTTTGTATTGCAAATGGAATTTCGTATGCCAAATCGAAGTAAATTTGACAGAAGGCTTACAGTGAATTGACTGTATCAAAGTCGATACAGTGCATTCAAGAGCGGTCGAGATGTGGCGAAAGGTTTGCCATGCTCTGGTCGGTAATGTCGAGTGTTTTCTTTGATCATCGCGGTGTTCTGAACTCGGAATGCTTGCCAGAAGGTCAGACGGTAAATAAAGAATATTATATGGGCGTTATGCGGCAAGTTTGTGGAAAGAAAACTAATGGATTTTGCACCACTACAACGCACCATCTCACAAGGCTACCACGAATTTCTGGCCCAAAAACTGAACAAATATCATCGAAGAACCTACGTATTCACCTGATATAGTTCGGGCTGACTTTTTGCTCTATCCAAAACTCACATTACCACTTCGAGGCACCCGTTTTCAGTCTATAGAAGACATAAAAGAGAATTTTCGAGGAGAATTCCGGAAAATGTGTTTCAAAAATGTTTTGATGATTGGATTATTCGTCGGAAGAGATCTACTTTGAAATCGATACATTAAATTTGAACGAATAATAAATATTTGATATTTCATTGACAAATTCCCGGTACTTGTATATATTATATAAATGATCAGCGTTTATAGCAAAGTCAATTTAGCAATGTCCGTCTGTCTGTGGACACGATAACTAGAGTGTAAAACACAAGCAATCTCAACCAAAATTGGAGCATACATTTTTTATTGTCAGGAAGAGGATAAAGTTTTTATTTTTGGGCTGAAATGGATCATTGTCTTTTCTTTAGATCTTCCAACTTGCCATTAAGCACAATATTATAAGTGCCTACAAACATTTTTATTCGACTAAACGATCAATCCGGATTGTGGTGAATCAAACAGTTAATTTAAACGATTCAACGCACAGCTCTAGTTTCTTCTTTTAAAGTTTATTAAAAAATAGGATACTTGCTATAAACAAGTACGAGTTTTTTGTTAACAAAAAGCTAGTCAGAGGCTAACAGCTAAAGATAATAGCTAACATCATTATGAAAAAATATTGCTGTCAACATTTTTAATAAGTTTTACAGTATGCCCGAAGAATCTGTGTGTCGATACAAAAATATATTGATACTCAGATTTGGAAGAGTATGGAAATATGAAGGCACTCACACTCAACCAACATACTGCCCCCAAAAAATATCATATTGGTTTGAGGCAAAACATCACATGGTGCTAAGCTAGGAGAATACGTTGGCTGCGGAGCAATATGGGTAGATGTTTTTTTGCGAAATAGTCTCTTCGAAAAACCATTGCAGTGTAAAACGGCGCATTAAAGGGTCACATCACATGGTGCTAGTCAGGGTCACGTCTGCGGCACAAAAAATCTTTTAAAATGATGCGGTAGATCCTTTTGAAATATCAACAAGATCTCTAGATGTTATTCGACGATTTTTGACCTTTATCGTCCCGCTTCGTCTTCTACGCGAATCTGTTTTCCTTTGTTTAACTGTTTATACCAATCAAAAACTCTTGTTCTCGACAGACACAGGTCGCCGAAGAACTTTCATAACATTTTAAACGTCCCAAAATACCATTCCGCAACCAAGATTTAATGCTAACTCTTTGCTTATTAAAATCAGACAGTATGAAAATCGTCGAATGCACCTTCTTGATGTTGAAAAACCAAACGAATCTTCTACTGAAGCAATTGCTAATGAAATTTGCTGCAAATATCAAAGACAGAGCAACCAACCTACAAAAAATTATTTATATGATTTCATAATCCGTGCGAAGTTAAAATTTACCAATCTCGATATTACTTGGTAAGTTTCAGTTGCTTCTAAAACCAGCCAATGGTTATAAAAAAAAAATGTATATGTTTGCATGCGCTATGTGGTTTGCATGGATGCCAAAAAATATATCTTGCAATAAATAAACGTAAAAATAGTCGAGTTCGATTTGCCAGTAGAGAAAACAACGCTTTTATTTTGATTTTATAAATATTCAAGTTTGATACAAGTTCTCTCTTCATAATCTATTAAAAAAATTGAACGTTGTGCGGATTGGCTTGGAAAACTGAGTTACCCAACACCGCCTGTGTATGTATAAAGATTTCTATGATTTCTTTTCGTCTACCAAGAAGCCAGCTGTTTACCATAAATGACAGTCAGACTTGTAAATCTTTGTCATTTCTTTTAATTTGTCCATAACTTAGCATTGCATACTTCTAAATAATGTTAATGTTAATAAATTGTATCGTTAAATTTAACGACATGAGTAATGAAACGATAGGCGTTAGCCTAAAAGTAATAGCAAAAACATCTGTGATATTAAAATTTCTATCGATACGGAGTGAAAAAATAAATTAAATATGTAAATAAAAAATAATAATAATAAAAAATGTGTATTTTAAAAAGTGGTTCTGCAACTTGTGATACTTCTTTACATTTCTATACAATTCTTTTCTGAGCCTTCCTATTCATTTCTCATTTTCCAAACTTTCCAATTTAAAATGATTAAGTACTTCTACTATAAGAGAATAACTTTTGATCAATTGAATCCCACACAAGCATTTGACAGGAAAAACGTAGGTACAGTAAACCTTTACATTGATAATGAGTAACGACCCATCCCAACAAACCAAGAAATGTACGAGTATACTACGATACATCTGCTTCACTGGTATGAAAGCAGTATACCATATTTATATAGTTCTTGTGAACTAAGAAATGGATATTACCGGCTGGAAGTATGTAAAAAAAAAGACGAATCCGTTTTGTTGGTATGAAAACGTCATGTTTCCATTGGGTGCTCCATCAAACATTTGGAATTTGAACCACTGGTTATTTTGAGTGTGGCAACTCTAATGCAATTCGTATTATGATGGAAAATTAGTTTTATATTTCCGGTGAACGAAATGGGTCGATATATGTATTAAAAATTTAGTAGCAATATAGAAAATAACCAACCGAAAGTCTAAGAAAATTACGTTCAAAATTTGGTAGAAGTGTTGTTTTATTGGTCGCGGTGTTGTTGGTAGTGTGTTAGCCTGCTACACTTAGTGCCCGGGTTCAAATCACAACACAAGCACATATCAAATAAGTAAAAAAAAACAAAAACAATTTCTACACGGCACCACCTCTTGGCATGCAATGTCAAACCGCCGAGATTATAAATTAACTAAGATAAGCGTTTCACTTCGCTGTTCGGATTCAGCATAAAACTGTAGGGGACCTACATTTCATGTGCTTACAAATATATTAAGCACAAAATGAGTGAATGCGAAAAGCTCGGCCTAGGCCCTCCATGGGCTGTTGTGCCATTAAATAAAGGAGAAGAAGAAGAAGTTGTTTTATTGCATAAAACAAACCAAAACGTTCTCGTAACTCCTACAGTGGGCACAACCGAAAAAAAAACTGCTGCTGTTGCTCGGAATGTGCAAGAAGAACCAACCACATCAACTCGCCATCGTTCTCAGGAATTGAACATTTCAAGGACTTCTTTGCTGCGAATTTTGCATAAAAACCTCGATATGAAGCCGAATTGGTACAACAACTGAAGCCACATGACCAACCGCAATGTTTGCGGTTCGTTAATTGTCCTTCGAAAAGCTTGGAGGGAGAAGAACGTTTTTACTTTTTAACTCACTTTGAACTCGGTGGTTACGTTAATATGCAAAATTTTCGCATCTGGGGCTCAGAGAATCCATGCGAGATTGTTGAGAAGCCTATGCAACCTCAACGAGTAACTGTTTGTTGTAGTTTTTGGACCGGCGGTATCATTGGGCCATTTTCCTTTGAAAATGAGAAAGGAAGATGCGTTACAGTGAATGGTGTGCGCTACCAGATACCAACTGATAACTAATTATTTGTGGACTATTTTAGAAGATATGGAATATGGACTTAGCCAACATTTGGTTCTAACAGGATGGCTGAATGAAATACTGTTCCACAATTAACCAGAAGGAGTGTACTTTCGAATAATAAAAACCACATTGAAAAAAAAATTATTCGATTCGCATTCACACTAAAATCAAATTCCAAATTATGAATGGTCCACCCTGTATATCTTGGAGTCGTTAACGCACACTCGTTAAAAAAAAGGAGGATGAGAACCCGGAATTTATACAGTAATTCTTTTCTTGTTCCAGATACATGATGTATGATTTAATGTCGTCCAAGAGGTGCAATTCCTGTACCTTTTCTCAAGCGCTTTTTTACTTGTACTCTTTTTGATCAGTACGGATTTTTATTTCATACGTAATATGATCCATTTCCCTGAAAGTCGTCGGAGGCAAAAAAGTGTAATTTCCATGCCGAATGGTTTGTTGGGATGCTTCCTACAATACAATGCAAAATTGTGCAATGAAATGAGCTAACTAATCAGTTTTAGAAATTTTCTCAGAATTAAAATTCAATATGAATGCAATGTTTTTATCAAATGATACCGCTTTTAAATTTAACTTAATAATTATGAATTAAATATGATTAGCAATTACTTAGTTTTCAAAAGTCCAACTCGAATTTTCCAAATGCTTCAGGAGAAGCAAAAAAAAGAAACATTTTGAAACGGTAATATTTCCAGTATTATTTTCCAAAATATTGTACATAATAAAATATTGAAAATTAAGTCAGCGATATGTCATATCTAAGTTTATGTTTCTACAAATGCCAATCTATTTAATTTGAATCAAAAGAAAAATCTTCAAATTATACATTCAATATTTTTGTGTGACACCAACACCAACAGTTAAGGTTGAAAGTTGATGATCGAAGTTGATGAGATATGAAATGTTGATAAATTGGTGAGAGTGTTGAAGACACTGAAGACGGAAGTGCAGAAGTGCTGCAACTGTAACATTTTAAATGCACGTAGCATGCAAATACTCGTAGAAAGACATACACACACACACTCACATACCGACTTTCGAACTGCATTCCGAAATGCTCATTAAAGAATGGTAACAACAACAACAAGAACAATAAAAAGTATAAAAAGAAGATGACAACGACGACGATCTTCTTCCTCGCAACGGTATCTAATAAACATTTAACAGTTTAAATTTGTGCTGTGTGTACGAGTTTGAATACGTTCGTAGAAGCAGTTGAAACCTGACAGATAATCAGCCGAACCGTTTGCTTGCCCGCTATGCGGAGGCTGTTCTACCGGCTTTTTGCACGTTACTTATGTACATATGTACGTACACACTTGTTGCGGCGAGCGAATAGAAGAAACTGCTATTTAATCCAAATGTAATGACAGACAGCAACATCCCCACCAATCTAACCGAGTTTTTGGTATAGCTTTTACTATTTGTCGCTTGATAAGAAAGTTAACCACTTACTGGACGACTGGAACTGAACTGGGTGCATGCAACAGCAAACTGTAAATTCACCACACTGTTGCAGACTGATTGAGAACATTTAATGACACATTCAGAAACAACAATAACAGCAAAAAAAAAAAAAAGCGTCAACAATATGTCGCGACAACAGCAGCAACAGCAACAGCAGCAACCGGAGCAACAACTGCAACATAACATGAATAGCACCAAAGTAGTACCTAACTCGTATGTACATATGATATGGTATGTATGTACTCACTTAAAGACAATCCGGTTTGTTCTTAAATTTACCGTTTTTTGTGAATAGATTTGGAGCAACAGGTTATTACAATATTAGGTATGAGGCATGTATGGCGCATATTCAAGAGTTTGCGTTTCCACATACACACATACATACATACTCTCGTACATTCGTACAAAAAATCGCAATGCCCTCATATATTTATCCATGAATATTCATAAGTAAGCGTAGATAATTGAAATTCCAAGATAACGACAAACAATTAAACCATAAAAAATATGTATGTAATAGCAAATTGATCCTTTGCCATAGAGAACCGTAGAGATTTCAACATCGAGTGGTAGGTAGAGCGTTTTAAGAACTTTGGAATATTAAGCTTATTGATTCCATATATGTATGTACATATAGTGCAGATGTAAACGTTTCTAATTAAGATCTTCAAATAGAACTTGAGAACGTCTTCTCTAGGCCATGATCTAAAAGAAACTCAACAGGTAAAAATTAAACCTTAGTAAGGCAACTACACAAGCAATCTAGAAACAAGAATCTATTAAGTTTTGTAGGTATAGTTTAGTGGTAAAAATATTACCCTTTGGAAGCTTATTGGGTATAAATCTAATACAATTACATATTAGGAGGACGCTCTTCGATGGTTTATTTGTGAAAAAGGAGAATAATTCATATGCTAGAAGTTTCATTTCAATGTCTGAAACTATCAACTGTAATACTATTTACGTACAAATATATTACGTACATTTGTACGTAAGAATTCAAAGATCGATTATATATGCCAATAAAACTTGAAGCTGATGACCGATAGTAACGATTTTGGCTGAAGATCGGACAATAGCGATTACAAGCAAAGGGAACTAGATGTCCAATAGCACTTCAAAAGACCACTGAAATAAGCCGAACCCAAATCCAGTGCCCAGAAGAATCCCAAAAGCAGGCATATAAGAGAGGGTAGCGGATAATAACCGGCCTTTACTTCAGTCAATAAATAAAAGAAAATGGCTACAATTTGCAAAATAATATAAAATCTATAGCACAAGCGCTAAGAACAGAAATCTGATACGTTGAGGCAACATTTGAATTCGAATTAAGGTGACAAGTGAACGTAAAGACGTTCAGCTGCAGAGAAAATATCCAATATAAAACTCTTCTGGCATTGCTTTAGACGATGATAAAGTGAAAACCGAATGGAATACTGAACAAAGAAGTGTTACACACAACAAGCACAACCTTCTGAAACGAGTTCGAGTATAATTGATGGAGGATGGGTTTTTCACTAGGATTATGATCTGAATGTACGGCTTATTTAAGGCAGGCCAGGTTAGTCCAAGAATGTGAACCTTCTCAAGATTATAATGATTACTTAAGCACCCACGATCGAAATGTCGTTACGACTGGTATCACATTCCAAATAGATCAGTGACAATATAGGCTAAAAATTGAGCCTTAAAATCTTCAAAAGTTAATCATCAGGATGCCACGGTTGTACTGAGAAATCCTCAAAAAACATGAAATTAGCATTAAGCATGTGCATAGGTTACTGTCTATATTAAGTAGAGCTTATACAAGGTGGCGTAAAAGTAATCTCCCGATTCCCTAAAGCTATAACTTATTTTGTAACATTTTCAATGGGTAAAATTTTATATATTATTGTGTATATTTTAGGCTTTTTAGTTCAATTAGGATTCACAGCCACATTAAGAATGAAATATTGGTTGAAATATTTCATAAAAAAAATATATATTTACGAGTTTGAGTGTTTGCATATCGAAAATAACGGCTCAGAAATAAGAGCTGATTGAGCAAAATGAAGATCAGTTTTGGAATTAGCGTGCCTAAATTACTCTAAAATAGTTATTGTAAAGGGTGTGGTTTTTTAATCTGGCAATACTTTTTTCGGAGTTGGTCTTTTTGACAGCTGTCACTTGATTTATGCTCAGTTTCGTTTGCCATTTCATAATGAATAGGCTTACTCCTGAACAACATTTGCAAATTGTGCAATGGTTCGGTTCGCGCGAGCATTTTGTTCATTAGTCCATATTTCTTCAAAGATGAAGCCGATCGTAATGTTACAGTCAATGGGGAACGCTATAGAGCACTGATTAAAGACTTTTTCGTGCCTGAATTGTGAATTGGAGTATGTTGATGTGGACGACCTTTGATTCCAACAAGACGGCGCTAAATGCCATACAGCCAACGGAATAATCAATTTATTGAAGGAAACTTTTGGTGAGCGCATTATCTCGCGTCGTGGGCCTGTGGCGTGGCCTCCAAGATTGTATGATTTAACACCGCTGGACTATTTTTTGTTCGGTTATGTGAAGTCGCTTGTCTACGCAGATAAGCCCGAAACGATTGACGCCTTGGAAGAGAATATTCGGCGCGTTATTACTGACACACGGCCCCAATTGCTGCAAAAAGCGGTTGAAAATTGGGCTGGAATTTATTCGAACTAGCCGCGGCGGCTATTTGCCCGAAATCGTTTTTAAAACATAATGGCAAATCCTTATCTTTATAATAAAGCTAAATTCTTGGCCATAACATTAAATTATATGCGTTTTATTTCTTCTTAAAAACCACACTTCTAACAAAAAAAAACACCCTGTATATGCTGTTGACCAATGTAAATGATTCAATTCAATTAGTGACGTCTTCTAAGGACTGATATACAAATATCTTACACTACTTATGTATGTACTTATATCACATATATATATTTTTTACAGAACTTAATATATTCCAATAATATCGCAAATGTATTATAAATTGTTAAATAGGGTCCCAATCCGTAGCTGACTACTTCGTAGTTATGAATTGACCTCAATACTTTCAATACTTTAATTCGATCATTGAAATAAAAACAAAAGAAAATAAGTACTGACCTAACTAATCTAAATTAAAAATTTGAATCAACGTTTAAATAAATCAATTTGAAAATAGCAACAACTGTGTACAACAACAACAAATAAACACTGTACGATTAACGAAAAATCACAAATTTTCCAACTGATCTCACTTTTCTAATTATGTGCGAGTTTTCTTAATTTATGCATTACATACATACATAAATACATGCATACATACATATATATGTACATACATACATATGTATGGTATATAATTTTGTGAATAATTTCGATCTGAATTGAACTAAGTACATGCTTGACTTTTATTTATAGAAATTGAAATTGTTCGATGATGAGTAATACATTTACAACAATCAAACCAACTCAAAAACAAAAACACCAATATATTATATACAGATATAGTACATACATATGTATTTATGTATGTGAATACTCGTGCATGATAAAAATGACGCTGACTAGTAGCGTATATATGGTATAATATTAAGCTGTAATTGTCTGTACGATTGGATATTTTCTTCCACCTGTGTACTTCCAAAAATTTGCGAGAGATAAATAAACAATATTTATTTTTAAATGAAACTCATACAAAATTCGTACAATTTTTAAAATAAAATGAGCAATTTCGGACGAAATGTAGGCGCAAAAAAAACCGCCAATAGACAGAACAACAAGAACATCAACATTAAAAATACTTAAAATCTGGCACACAATTGGGCGAATGAATATTTGGGTATTGTCCGTTCGCCGCTGACATATACAATAGCATTTGGCCGAGTATTTATATATCTAATCACATGTTCGTCGTTCCGTTGCATTCCATTCCGTTCCGTTCCATCCATCCATCCATCCAGCTCTCCCTCCCCTCCCCCCTTCGTTGACCACATCCTCTGTGTCATTGTCTGTTTATTTTGTCACTTTGTCCGTCTTCATATTCATACATATATCTCTCTATCGCTTTACACATCAATACCAACCATCATCATCTGCATCATCATCATCATCATCGTCAGCTACAACAGCAGTAGCAGCAGCAGCATCAGTAGTTGTCGGCATCATGTGTATCTATGCGAACCAAACTAAATCGAACGCGATTCATTTCCTTCAACATTAGCAAATAAATTTCTCAACTTTTAAATGTATGGATTTCTTGTGCGCATGCGCAAAATAATCAAATGTATAATAATATTTTTAAATAATTTCCTACATATATACAACTACATTTGTTTGTGCTGCTGCTGTTGCTGCTGCTGTAGCTGCTGTTGTTGTTGCTGTTGCCTAAAGAGCTTAAAGCTCAGACCGGCGCAAACATCAGCGAGCGCTATCCATTTTTGGGTGAATGTAATTTGACGCTTCCCATTGTGAGATTGTTGTTCGGCGCTGATACGACGAGCAAGCAGGCAGTTGACTGATGTTTCAGCTGTTCAGCTTGGATCAGAAAACAATTTAAAAAAATTCAAAATTTATATTAAAAACAAAAAAATAATGTACAAGCAACAACAAAATATTCTTTTGCAAATAAAGAGACAATTAATTGCTGGCAAGAAAATAGCACACAACTACCAAATTGACGCAAATATTTCAAATATTAGCGAAAAATGTCAAAAGTGTCAAGTTAGAAAAATAGAAATTTTGAAACTTCTTGACAGTCAATGGCAAATGTCATTTATTTGTGAAGAGTACATAGATCTTTGTTGGTAAATGAATGAGAAACCTTGAAATTAATATCATTTACACAGATACACACACACACACACACATATATATATATATATACAACTATAAATTTACAACAATAATTGCACATGCAGATATAACTTCATGCTTGACATTCGTACCACTTATCGCTGTGCTGTGCCGCTCGTTTGCACTAACATCAACAACAATAACAACGGCAGTAGCAACAGCGACAACAACGCGGCAGCAACCACATGAGATACTTATTGATGTGTTGCATCGATGAAACCACATCACTCTCACTCTTCACATTCTTTAGTAAACGAAAATGTGGCTCTCTTCTCAAAAAAAAGGGGGCAAAAAATTTCAAATACGTAGATAAAAAAAATATGGTACATGTAGATACAAAGTTATAGGTACTAGATGTATACAATGTATAAATATTTGTAGTTACCTATATAAAAAAACAAATGACTCTGTAGATACAATTTTACCTATATTAGGATTCATTATTCAAAAAGTAGAACAAACTAATTTTCTACACGGCACCACCTCTTGGCGGGCAATGGCAAACCTACAAGAATAAAAATTAGCTAAGGAAAGCTTTTCACTCCGCCGTTCGGGTTCAGCATAAAACTGTAAGTCGGCCTAGGCCCTCCATGGGCTGTTGTGCCATTAAAAGAAGAAAGAAACATTCAGAGCTGGGCATCGTTAATTAAAAAATTAATGCCATTAACACGAAAAGCATTAACGAAAAAGTTAAATTCGTTAACGTTAATTCTTTAATACCGCAAAAAAATAGCGGAAGTTAACGTTTAAGTTATGGCAAAAAAATTTAAATAAATATTTTTTCTCCAAAAACCGTAAACAAAAGTGTTACAACTATGTGTAGAGTACAGACGTTAAACTGCAGCAAAGTAGGGGATGACTGTGTTATATTTGATTAAAAAAAATTCACCCAACACTTTCTCACTAGAAAAAACAGCACCTGTCACTAACTCCGTGGAAATTCTCTTCAGCCAGTCATCAACTAAATCGTGAGTAACGCTTTTAAACGACCTGTTGTTCTTCTTGATTGTTTTTTTTTTTTTTGACTGGGTGACAGCATTAAAAAAAAATTATCAGCATTTCGTTATGGCTGCTGGTACTGCATTGTACTTCATCGAGATTGTGGCTTCCTTGACCGTACGCACCATACTTTTCTTTACCTTACCAGCAAAGAGGTGATGCCCTGCACACATTTATTTTAACTCTGCCAAGTCGCGATCCAGGGGCCCAAGTACTTACATACTTTGGTAATATATCTAACCACATCAGCCGAAACTTACGATGGAGTCATAATTAATGGAGTTGAGTTAACATAAGAAATCTAATGGAAGTTAATCAAACCGTTAATGATTTTCGAAATTAACGTAAAAGTTAATCGTTAACCAAAAATTTAAAGCAGTTAATTAACGATTAACGTAGTAACGATTTTCTGCCCAGCTCTGTTAATATTTAAAATTATATATAATACTAATTTTAATAATGTTTTAAAAATGGAACTGTCATATTAAAACGATAAACCTTGCGTTTCTCAATGATACCTAATGTTTAACTAGTTATGTACGTACGAGTATGTAGTATTTAAGTATCTATAATTAAAAAAACGACAAATTAATAAAAAAAAATAAAATGAATTTGTGTGTTTTCATTAACAATAAACATTATGTATGTGCAATGAACTCCACCAGAAAAAAAATTTGGGCATATATTTTTTAGGCTCGTATTCCCAGCGGGAAATCAGGTAACATTCAATACCATTAATGTCTAATTCTTTAACTAAAAAAGAGATATGTACCGATACATATTATATATATATATATAATATTATGGGATTATTCCCAGAATGTATAAATTCTTAGCCATAAATATTCAGAAAGTATTAAAATCAAAACGACATTCTTAAGTAAGCGAAAACAGAATCATTTTTGATTCCTTTGTGCATTGCATGGCAATTTCTTAACTTATTATCCATTATTTACTGGAAGAATGAGGAAGTAAAGTATTTACTTTCGGCAAAGTAGCCAAATTTAGATAATTTTTTACTTGATTACACATTACACTTTCCCATTGGGTTATCATTGTGTAAATAATCTTCTTTTGATAAATTTTTCATTAATTAAAAACACAAAAAACCGGTAACCTGTACCTGTTTATATAGAAGAGACAATATACATATGTACATACTAATTCCTGATTAAAAGATTTAACTAAATATCATTTTCATTTTTGAATGTGGAAATATTTTTTTGTAATCTTTAGACAAAATATTATGAAATATGTTGAAAAATTTGGCATTTTTACAAAAATTAAAAAAGACATGATTATTTCCTGAGTCAGATTGGAATTCTACTTACCAGAGGAATACAATTTGCTATTACAGAACTTTTGATTTATGATTGATGCGAGTCTAATTGCAAAACCAATTCATCACCGAAGTTGAAAATTAGATATTGATTGACTACAAATTTTCTGTTGCACGGAAAAGTTTCGCAAATGATAATCAGTAGAAAATATTAAAGAAGCGAATCACTAAGTTCAGATAGTACCTTTAGAATTCGCGGAAGATCGATTCATACATACAAAGTACTTATAATGAGTAAGTTTCTTATCACTATTTCTATTACTACGTACAGTAGCAGTCAAAACTATTCACAAGAAATAATAATGGAAGTCATGATAATAAATAAATTTACAGTTTGTTAAATCCGTCGTATATCGTTAACAGTTATTTGAGGAGCTGCAAATCAAAACGCAATAAACGGACAAATGAATCAATGTGCCTTTATTACGTTTTTATTTGAAGCTCCTTTTTTAAATTAATAACGAAAATATTAGGTGATATATTCTCTAAGTCTATTATATCACTAAGTACCTTTATTCCTCAACCACCTATCTCTATTTTGGACGAAATATAGTATTTTTTGCTCAAATAGTATGAAATCACCTAAGAATCCAGATAGAAAAAAATTATCAGCAAGTTAGTAAAAAAAAAAAAAAAAAAAAAAAAAAAAAAAAAAAAAAAAAAAAAAAAAATTTAAACCTTTAGTTTCTTCTGTTGTCGCAAAATGGTACTTTTGGAGAAGTGGTTGAAGCATAATGAGTAGAGTACTAGAGTCTCACTCGTCGTGGTCTGTTGATTAATTCTCATTCATAACCTTACTTACATTCCTACCGATATGAAGTGAATGAGAATTATAAGAAAGTATACAAGTACAGCATTTACAAAAGCAATGGCAAAACCACCAAGTGAAAACAAATTCCCACCTAGCCGGTCAGAACCGGCGTTAAACTGTAGGTCCAAGCAGGGAAAAGTACAATAGTCCAACCCCTGTAGATACTTCTAGACCCCCATTGAAATTGTGTACAGAAAATTATACCCAAATAAGTATCTAAACAAAAAATAAAGAAACGAAGTATTAAAAGAGTTAATGACATTTGATAATCTTTGTCTCTTCATTGCATGCACTTAGGTGAAAAATGTGAGACGTCTTCACAGTAGACAGAAATGCACGGTCACAGATTTTAATGTATCTCTCTCCCTCTTACATACATTTTCTTCTTTACTTTATTCTTATTCAGATTTGAAAAGTATTTACGCATACACATTACACAAGATCCAGAATATTACCATACTGAAATTCTGTGAACATTTATATTAATTTTAAAATATGGACTAATATTCGATACATCTTTCGAATTGGTTTTATATATTGCAACAATCACAAACAATACAAGTGTGCAGGAATTACGCGTAACCTTCTCACTTTGAAAAATCTTAAAATTCAATTCGAAATTTTGAAAGATCCGATCGACATTTGTTTAAGCGCAGTTCAATGAATTTGAGGAAAATATACTTTAGATTTTTTAGATAGCAGAGGAAATAGACATTTTTGGACTCAGATTAGTCGCGAAATACCACCACTACTTGATTGCCAATAGCTAACTTCCAAGGGTAGTAATAAATACACAAGACAAACTTATCTCTTCCCCGCTCGCAATCAGCAAAAAACTGTAGCTGCCATTCATTCGTTTAAAAATATAACACGCACAATATGAATGGATACAAATAACTGGGTCCAGTCCCTTAATGGAATTTTGAATGGCAGCATAATATTAAATGTTCGATAAAGTTCATTGAAACTCCTTATCCTTTGTTCAATTTTCATTTCATATGAGTGGCTTACCCATTATGTTTCTTAGAACTTTTAACTGCTAATTTCATTCTTCCTAATGTAGCGCAAACTTAACTAGTGGGTGTAAAAATATTGCATATAAATTTTGACAGATCAATTATTTATATGGTAATATTGCAGTTTACGCTGTTTACGAGACTTGTGCGCATTATCATGAATCACCATTTTATTCTTGATGCAAGGTAAATTAATAATAATGTCGGAAAAATTAAATTATACAATAATTTATTTAAATAATTACTTAAATTAAATTAAAAAAAAAGGAAATAGCACATGCAGGAAAACACAAAGGAAAAATGAATGTGAGAGCGGAAGTTACGTAAAAAAAATTTCAAAAGTTTATAAGAATTCAGCGAAAATCTTAAATTTTAACCAAAATATATATATTTTTTTCCTGTGAAATGTCAATATGGCAATTAGACCCACCCTTCTTTTCATCATCCAATTATCGAATGTACCGCTAACCGAAAAAAATGCATCCCTTCCTATGACATTGACACATTTAGTACATACTTAGTACTACACACTACATACATAAATATTTTACTATAAAATTATTTAGTTTTAATAATTGATCAACTTAAAAATAGCATTAGTTAATGATCAAACATAAAAAATTTATATTTTTTTAATATAAATTAAAATTTTTGTACGGTAATGAATACAATTCCTAAAAATAAAATTCTTCAGCTTTACTATTATGAAGGAAAAGCGAAAAAGTTTGCAATTGTGTGCCAGTGAATTTTGAATTTATTTTGTGCAGATCTAAGCGATTTCATATGAATTTTTCTTGCTGATACTTTGAAACAAACGAAAAAAAAGTAAGTATTTATAATAATAAAAATTGCACCCATTAAATGAATACAATTATTCTTTCTTGTTCTTTCTTTGTTCAGTTTTAATTTGTGTTTGCTCTGTTTTTAGATACTTAATTTATTTTGCTTTGATAAATAAAAATATTCTTTAATGTTATTGCATCTCATTAATAAATTATGGGTTGACATTTGAAATTGGCCTTTACATACTAGGGATGGAAAATTGCTCGATAACTACCATACCGATATTGCCGACAAGTATCGATAATCGTTGGTGTTAACGATAATTGTCGATAATTCCAAAACATTTTCTCAGTTAATTTTATCAAAACAAAAGCATTACTTTTATAGTGGCTTGTTTCGGTATTTTTATTTAATTTTTTCTTTCATCTGAATAAGAAATTCTAGTCAATTATAATGGTCGCTGTGGCGTAGCGGTAGTGCGTTGGACTGCTACGCAGAGTGTCCGGGGTTCGAGTTTCGGCACAGGCAAAATAAAATATAAAAAGTAGAGAAATTAATTTTTCTACACGGCACCACCTCTTGGCAGGCAATGGCAAACCTACAAGAGTAAAAATTGCTATGAAAAGCTTTTCACTTCGCCGTTCAAATTCGGCTTTAAACTGTTGGTCCCTTTCATTCATGTACAAATATAACACGCACAACATGAGTGGATGCGAAAAGCTCGGCCTAGGCCCTCAATGGGCTGTTGTGCCATTAAAAGTAAGTAAAGTAAGTAAGTAAGTCAATTATAATAAATAAATTTGTGTTACATTAGTGTTATTTCAATGTAAATATATGGTAAAGCTCTTAGCGGAAGGAGGGGTTAAATCAGGTATACCTTTAAATTTTATCAATCTAAATATTTTATACTGAACAAATGTGATTCTTATTTCTGATTAATTTTATATTTGGATGATTAGCAAATAAGTATTTGCGCATTTAATGGAATTATTCATGCGTTATTGAGCATAAAAATTTAAAATTTGTGAGTTAAGTAAAATGTGAGCTTATACATAATTTTCCAAAACGTTTCATACAAATGGTTAAGAAGACTTCACTTAGCCTGTAATTATAAAAGGTTTGTAGTTCTTAGAGTTCGACTGCTATGCTGAGTTTAAATATGGGCATAGCAAAAATAACAAAAAGTAGAAAGTTAACAAATTTTTTACACGCCAACGGTAAAACTCCAAGAGTAAATGTTGCCTACAAAAAGCTTTTCTCTTCTGACGTTCGGATTCGACATTAAACTGTACTTACGCTTCGTACAAATATAACTTACACAAAATAAATAGATGTGAAAAGCTCGACCTACATGGGAAGTATTACCATATGTATATGAAATTCTTTTTCGTTACTTATCGATAATTGTCGACTATTGCCTCAGCCTTATCGATAAACTGTCGACAATTTTTCTTTAGGATATCCCCATCCCTATTACATACATACATAGATATTTTTACATATATATGGCCAAGTAAAACCCATTTGTATCATCACACAATTAATGTTAAAAAACGACAACTTTTAATCTTTACAGGTGGGAACGAAATGGAAAGGATCGGAAAGAACGAGAGAATCACGAGTAACTGTAATAAGCAGCAAACTATTTTTAAAGAATGAAAATGCTAGAAAGTGAAATTCTAATACTTAGAATGATGCTTACTAAGTTGAGCAGAACAAGTTTGAAGGAAATATTTAAAGAACCTTGAATACGTCTAAAATTACTAAACTAAACTAAAATTTTGTTAATAAATTATTACATAAAGCAAAAGTTCTATTCCATTCATGTACAAATATAACACGCACATCATGAGTGGATGCGAAAAGCTCGGCCTAGGCCCTCCATGGGCTGTTGTGCCATTAAAAGTAAAGTAAAGCAAACGTTTAATTAGAAATATTGGTTAAGAAAGACGTATGGTCTTTTCTAATGTTTAAAATATCTTCATTTCGACAGAGTTTTATTTAAAATTTACAATTTCTTTTCCTACTTTTTGTTCCCAATCTTTATTTTCCTGCAATAATTTTCAGATTTTCAGATTCTTCTTCTTATTCTTTGTACTGTTCAAGGTCACTCGAAACGTAGTAGTGCGCTGCTCGCACTTATCGCGGGTTTACACGTGAAATTAAACAGCTACAAGTTGAGAACACCCAAAAAACCAAGAAATGGTTACTACTGACAAAACGAATACATCCACTGTACTGGTATGAAAGCAGTATATTTCTGTAACTTCTTGCAAACTAAGAAACTGGTTGCAAGTAGGTAAAAACAAACTTATTCCAGACGTTAAAGCACAATCAAAAATAATAAATGAAAATAAAAAATACATAATGAGAACTGTAATTTATATACTGCAATTCTAATTCCAATTTCACGATGAACTAAATTTTTTCTATTATTTTCTATATCTATTAAAAAGTCCACTTTCAGAAGATTAGTCAAAATATTTTACATTATGTATTTAATTAAAAAAAAAACATATAGTACATACACTGGCGATCACGAAAACCGCACCACTGGCAAACACTTTTTTAATATGTAAAAATTTGGGTAATTTACTTATTTTTTCTTGCTACGATAAAGGGGATTTCCCGGTTTAAATTATTCCAAATGTGTTAACAACAGAAATTAGTTATTCTAGTGCATTTGTTTAACGCAGAAGGGTTTTGTATGAAATAAGTGCAGTAATGAGTGCAAAATATAAGCAGCCTGACACATGACAAAAAAGTCGCTGTACTTACATTAATGGACCAAGGATTTTCCTACCGGAAAATTTCTGAACAATTGGGTTGCTCATATTCCACAATTATACGTTTTAAAAAGAAAAATACTATGGAGTCCCTGGAGAGGAAAAAAGGATCTGGTCCTAAACGTTCAACCAGTAACGGAATTGATAGCCTTATAAAAAATATTAGCACAAAGGATCGATTTAAAAGTCCTACTGATATTTTTTTTTTGTAGCTTGATGTTAGTTCTAGAAAACCACTTTAAAGACTAATAGATACTGTTTAGTTTTGAATATTATAAAAATAAATTACATTTCCTTAAAAATTTCGTTTTTGTCAAAAATAATACGTTTTTGAGCTCCAGTAATATTTTTCCGTTCTTACACTTTGCATAATTTGAAAATCATAATAATATTTAAAAAAAAATAAATATTCCCCAACATAAAAATCATTATTTTCGTATTTTCATGTTATTTTGAGGTGGTGCGGTTTTCGTGACCGCCAGTGGAAATAAAACTGTTTTTCTTAATATTTTTAACGATAAGTTTTAAATTAAGTATATATTGACCAAAATATAAATGTAAATAGAATAGTGAAAATGTAAATACTTGAAATATTAAATGACATGAAAATAAAAAAAAAATATATATTTTATATATAGTTTATTATAGTTCCGAATTCACAAAGAGTCTTATAAATAACTAATCATTCAAAACGCCCCATCCTTTTGGAGATTAAGATTTATGATCAATACACATACAAGTAATAGAAGAGTTAGCAACTAGAGTTGATTTTAAGGCCCCAGTACAATTCAGAGTAGAGTTTAATCTTAGAAAAGTCTTCTATAATAAATATCATTTCTACTCTTTGATTTTTTGCCTGTGCCGAGATTTGAACCCGGCGGAAAAACGACGCGACGTTCCAATTTAGGTATGACTGCCAGGAATCAAACAAAGCTTTTCTGAACCGTATTCACTGTAGAGTAACAAAGCTAATAGAATACCATCGTATGCTAATGTGAAATGCGATTCTTCATCTATGTTCCAGAGCTGCAGAAACTACAAGCCTTAAAACAAATTTAGAGCCAAATATCATAACTAAATACTTCTCCCCCTTCCCTTCGCGCTATTCATTCGAAAATCAAACACAATGCCTGCATTAATGGTACTAACTGAATACGAGATTTCAGCTTCCTGTATCTCTAAATTAGTGTTGGCCATGCCATATCAGAACCAGTCGATCACAACAAGCTTGTTTGTGCGGCCACCACCGCTGTAAAGGATGAAAATTGCCCCCATTATCCTTTTCGTTTGTAGAAATAAGAGTATAAAACATTTCAACTCATTTATTAATTATATTTTGCGCATATTTAGGGAATCGGGTTGGGTTGTAACTGTGATTAATGAACACAATTGTCACTATTGAGAGTAATATCGTCGCATATTCCTTCCCTGCTGCATATGTTTGCAATTAATCACTCTTTTCACAAATCACCAAAAGCCAGATAATTAAATCATTGCAAATACTATATAGTTTTAGTTGATTTATATGTTTATAAAATTAAATGCGACGCACGTGATTGATTTTCGTGTACGCCTCATTTAAATTTGATATACTCGCCTTGCAATTACCATAAACATGAAGACATGAATATATTGCTTTCATGTTCTGAAAGAACTTGCAAATTATTTACAGTCTCATTAAATCATTAAAATATTTTGTTAAACAAATATTGATCTCAAAAAAATTAAGAAAATCGTAATATTATTGCTTTAATTAAGACAAAAAAAAAAACTAAAAAACAAAGTTTGTTTAATTTAGCAAAGCGACTTTTATTGTTATGTAGACAATGAAGGTTCGTTGGAGTGTGTATCTTCTCATATATACGATATCTAAAGAAAAAATATTTAGAAAGAAAGACGAATGTTCTACGCTCCTTTCAAATTAATATATACCCAAGTATGTATGTACTTACAAACGTACGAGATTCTGCCATGTTAGCTACTAAAGATTCAGACTTTAGCTACCCGCAAAGCATACGGTTAACGTCATTTGTTTGTGTGGTGCGTTATCAGTTAACGGTTTCTTATCATTGAAGAATTTTTAATTAAAGCATCATTAGCGCACAGTATGCAATAATAATATTATAGAGAATGTATCATCATCACCATCATAATGGGAAATGTTTGCATGTTTTTCTCTAATGTGTTTTTTTATTCTTTCTGCTGTGGCGGCTGGCAGTGGCAAGAACATGTCTTACTTGCTATTTAAGTTATTCAACGAATACACCTGTACACCTGTACTGAATGTAAGAAGATGTAATGGAAATGAAAATGTGTACTTCAATTGATGAGCTCAATCAATTTATAATATCTAAATATCACAGTTGTTTAAACAACATACACATTTCTTATCTAAGAGATTTGTATTGTGATCATTAAAAAAAATATTTTTCAATAATCGATTCAAATTGCCTCGAATTTGTCATGTTTTCTGGTTTTTTTGAGAAACATTTGTAAGTAAGAACAGAACATTCAATTGGTTTTTGTTTGAATATCGTTAAAAGTATCATACATAGAAGAGTACATAAGAAATGCTACTGAAATATTAATTTCATCAATATCACGATGTCTTATGGATTCAGAGAAGCTAAAACAAGTGGCAAGTGAAAACTCAATAAAACATTGTTGTTGTTGTTGCAGTAATATCCAAATCATTATCTGTCTAATATATTGTTTAAGTCGGTCAGTTCCAAGCCCAGGAATTAGCCAGCTTACCTATACATCGGTCTGGTCCATAGAAATATTTGAACAACTGGGCATTCTAATAGATGAAATGTAGCATGTGGAATTTGGATGCTCTGGGGGCAGTATCTAGTCGCAACATGTAAGGGTTATGTCTTTTGCGCCAGCCTGAACGAAGTTGTGCTAGTGTGTATCTGGTCGTTCGTGGAAGAAGAATTTCTTCAGCTGCAATTAGTAGTGTATCAATTGGTTGTCTGTTAACTAAGGCTACTACTACCGCCTCGTCGTGCGCTTCCTTTAGAACTGTTTGGTAGGTAGTCGAATCAAATGGATCGATAACAAGATGATCTATCTCACTTTTGACCATGTTCAGTGGTTGCTGCGACAGCTCCAGGAGACCGTGATTTGAATGTGAAGGTTGGTGTCATGCTATTACATTTTACTGTGTGTTGGAATACTTTCAATGGAGATGATATTCGTTTCGCATCATATGACAGCCAGTTATAGTTCGTATTACTGGGATTTGTGTATCCTGCGGGCAGTTCCACTGTGTACCATTGAGTAATAGGGATCAGACGAAGGCTGAGTAGTTCGCCACTGACCTACCGATTGTTTTGTATGTGGTAAGCAGCGTCTCTTTGTCTATGGCCCATGTGCTTCCAGCGACCGATTTCAATAATTTATTGTAGGGCAGTCGCTTGCACGATTACATAACATTTTTTGAGCATACAATATGCAATATGAGTACATTAAAAGAGAGAATATCTCTACGCTCCTTGCCATAAATTTCAACTAGACTTGATTGTTCTGAGTAAATGCAAAAGGAAAGGTTTTCAATAATCTTGTACCTTGATAAACAGGTGGATACCTGAAAATTTAAAACGATTTATCGAAATTGAAAACCAATCTTATACCATACATATCAACTATCAGTTTAGCTTGAAAAATACATAAATTTTGTTTGTAGTTTGTAACACTTTTAGAGTAGGGATCGCATACTCCACATCAATTCAATTGTCTTCTTCTTTTCAACCATTCCTGCAGAGTTTAAAGAACTTTTGAGTGTCTCCTTTCCGATAATTTTCCTAAATTATTGAGACATTTTCATTCAAAATTTCATTCAAAAATGTAAGTTTAGGGTTGTTGTGTAGCTTTTTTTTTATAGAAATTACTATCCCATTAACCTTGATATATGGTTTAAATTAGTATTTAGCAATGGTTTAGATATTGTTTTGAGAGCTTCAGTAGTAACACTCCAACAACGCTGCCGCCTCTTTGGGTATATGTTTTTTATTTTAAGCTTACCACCAGGCTATAACTCAGTATAGTAGTATTGGCTATATCATGGCAATGTTTGTCAATTTGGAAACTAAACCCAATGTATGGAGTTTCAGTAATTTCTAGCTTATTATATAATAACGAAGTGTGAAGTTAAATGACTAATGTCTATCTATGATGCAAAAGGAATCTATTATGTAGGCCGATTGCAACTAATTAGTGAAGTGACTCAATCCAAGGGGAAATAATAGTTAGTATGCACTTACTTACAAATATTTGTTAAGGAAGATTACAATTTCTAGTATGCTATTTAACTTTATGTTTTCGAAAAATAGATGCAGTAAACCCTGATTAAGTACCTCAGCGATATTTGCAAAAGTAGCAAATTACATGCAATAAAGAGGGAATGTCACATAAACGAGGAGATACTTAACCGGGGATTACTGTGACTATGTTTAATTGAAATTTCTTGCCTCTATTTAGGTATGTACATAGGTGTATATACTTGTTGACAAACGTTTTTCAATGAAGTTGTAAACAATTGTCCAAGAAGCTCACATGAACTAGAAGATGATGACTCTATTCATTCCACATTTATTTGTACTCGTAATGTGATTGAAATTTATGTTTGCATATGAAAGGCGGAAGCAAATGAAGAAAAGAGGAACTGCCGCTGCTTCTGCCTGCCCACCACAATGTGTCTTGGGCATAGATATGTAGATATTATAACTTAAGATAAAAAATCAAAAATCTCTTAGTTAAATCTATTTGCTCGGGAGTTTTTCAAAAAATTTAAAAATCACTTGTACACGGTGTGCGCGTACCATGTTAAAATCTATTTTTAAATTAAAGCTTTTTCGACTACAAATATTCAAACTTTATTGAAATAAAAAGATGAACAGCAAAAATACAAGAAGAAACAAAAAACAAATGAAAAGAGTAATATTTTTCAATGCATAGACAAATATTATACATAGATATAAGTAGATAGATATTTGGGCTTTATGAAATTAATAAAATATATATATATATTTATATAAAAAAATTCAAGAACTTAGAAAAAAACCAAAGAAAAAGTGAAATATATTTATGCACGCACAAACAACAACAAACATTTGAACATTTGAAAAATGAAAATGAAAATATTTATTAGAAACAAAAATTCACACACCACAACAAAAAATATGGAATTTTTTTTCATGAAATCAAGAAAAGAAAAATTATTTTAAGATTCTTGATCACATATTTTAACTTCTTTTCTTTTTCGTACAATAACAACAATCGTCAAGATCTCATTTCTTTCGTGGGCAACAACGAAGGTGGCCAACACCAACAACCACAAGCCACAAGATGGATGGCAGGCAATGGATGCTTGGTTGATTGGTTGCTTGCTAGTTAGGTAGTGTGGGTGTGGGTGGCAGTGGCAGTGGCGACAAAATATTTTTTATTTCAAATTTTTCTTTTCTTTTCTTTCCTTTCCTTTTTTTTCTTCTGTTATTATTTCAGAAGTAGTGTGAATGTGTTGAGGTTTTTTTTCGAAGCTAACCACAAATGTTTATTTGAAACTAACTAAGCACGAAGAATCCTATCAACGTGGTGATTGGAATCAATGAACGTAACATAAACATCAACTTACCTTCTTTTGTTGCTTCTCCCATGCAGGATCCAAGAGTCCTTCGCGCTCCCATTCTTCTTCTTGCTCCATGTATCCATCTCCATACTCCATGGAGAGTCCGTT
This sequence comes from Palloptera scutellata, assembly GCA_958295655.1. Classification (NCBI taxonomy): domain Eukaryota; kingdom Metazoa; phylum Arthropoda; class Insecta; order Diptera; family Pallopteridae; genus Palloptera; species Palloptera scutellata. The sequence continues at coordinate 104,170,432 of OY282449.1, forward strand.
CTCCATCATCATTTTGAGTTCGTTTTATCCGTTAAAATTCGTTTTCAGAAAGGATTTTGAACTATGAGTTACACGTGAATTTTTGGATATATTTATTTTTTTTTTTTTTTTGTATTTTCGATGGTTGAGTTTTTATTTTTTGTATTTTTGGTTTTGGTATTTTAAGAAGTATTAGCAAATCATGAAAAGAATTTTTATGAATTTTTTTTTGAAATTATATGTTTAGTGTAAACTTAAAAAGAATGTAATCTCAAAGCAATAATTATTTCGTTCGCAGTATCCTTAAAATTAAATCTGAAATATTACAAAGAAATTAAGAAAAAAAAATATATACAAATTAACAGTTGAACTGTTTTTTAAATTATGTATGTTCTCTTCTCGTTTTTTTTTTGGTTGATATTTTGTTTTAAAGTTTAAACGAAGTTAACTTTACTTTAAAATCTCTTCAATAATTGTTTTTCTTTTGTAAAATTGTTTCTGTTTCTCTTCACATAAAAATAAAAATGCATATTTTCAACACAATCTCAGTTATCTCGAAGCGTTAAACAAATATGTATGTAATTAAAAAAAAAAAAAGAATTGCCGTCAATTATTTTAAGAATATAAGAAATATTTAAAAGTTGTATAACACAATTTTAAAAATAGTTCATTTTCTTCTCATTTTCTGTCTGCGTAAACGTAAATGTGTGTATTGAAATTATATTAAAAATAAATTTTAAACAAATATATACGTATATATGCAGATATACATGCATATATCTACATATATTTGTATATATGACAAAAAATGTATATAAATTTAAAAATTTAATTTATATGTACGTGTATCGCTTGCAAAGAGAATGACCCGCTCGCGTTGGTAGCCAACTCAAAACTAATGTCGCGCCAGCGAATGTCGTTTGAACAAGCTCAAAGAAAACATTGTGCACACAACTGACTGGGCTCCCCTTTGTGTGAAAACAAATAACGACGACAGACGGACGGACGGACGGACGGACAGACAGACAGACAAACAGACACATACAAACACGCAGAATCAGAGTCAAAAAACAAGAAAAAAAGAAAGAAAGAAAATAAAGTAAGAAAAAAAACGACGTACGAACGTGCAAACGAAGAAAGATACACCGATCCAATGCTACATAGTAGAAGAATCAAGTCAACTAGGTAGGTAGGCCAGCGGCAGCAACAGGCTGGCAGACAGGATAGGAGCAACAGACGAGTAAGCGCAATCACAATCATCAGAAGCAACCAACAGCAGTTGACTTATTATTATCTGGTTTTATGAATCAAAATAAACACACGCGCACACATTATCGCTGCGTCGGATGAAGAAAGTATGGTGTGTAGTATTTCGATTAGGCGCAACAAGAACTCAAAAATCCCTCTACTCTGCTGCACCATACTATACCACTTACTTCTGTATTCAGATGCAGATTGTACTCAATGCGCTAACATGCGCATGTTTGTTAAAGCAACAAATGAAACAGGTACCATAACTTGAATTCTGCATTTGCTTCCGGGGTATGAGAAATTCAATTTCTAAGCTGTGATCCATTATGAGAGCTAATAGCCCCGATGATCGGTTCGAATAATAATGAAGCTTACGAGATGAAGCAAGAAGAGAGGCAAAGCTAATTGCATCATAAGATTCAATCAAAGCCGCTCATTGATACCAGACAATGGTGCCAAGAATGTATGTATGTTATTCTCTAAAGAGAATGAAGGCATCGAATAGTTCAATAAAATCTGCTAGTCTTCAGCCATATCCACCAGAGCAAAACTGCGTTTTTCAACTCGATCTTGCTTTATGGCTATGAAACCTGATTTGTGAGGGATGCTGTAAATAAAAAAAAAACTCCAAGCGTTCGTCAACAAATACATCAGGCGCATCTTTAATATATGGCAGTCGAATAACGTATCATTTGAGAACTTTATGAAAGATATCTACGGATTCTAATCGCAAATGAAATCTGTGAACCCACCGAAAGTTAAATGGAACTTTTAATGTAGCTTCATCTTATTTTTTTTTTTTAATGGCATAACAGCCCATGGGGTTCTAGGCTGAGCTTTACGCATTCACTTATGTTGTGCGTGTTATGGAAAGACCTACAGTTTTAATCGGAACGGCGAAGTGAAAAGCTTTTCATAGGTAATTTTTACCCATATAGGTTTACCATTGCTTGCCAAGAAATGGTGCCGTGTAGAAAACTATTTTCTTCTACTTTTTGATTTTGCCTGTGCCGCGATTTGAGCCCCGGACACTCCGCGTAGTAAGCCAACACATTATCAACTTCACCGCCCCTTAATGTAGCAAATGACCTATAATACCGAAAACTATGCATGTACCTACTATACGTTTAAAAAAGAGATTAACGTGGAAAAAATAAATTGAAACTAAAGTTAGCTTATCTTGAATCTGTCGACATGTAGAAGTATAGAGGAATTTGGTTACAGCTAAAAAATGCTCCTTAATTAATGCTTCTAGATTAGGGGAACTGTGAAAAAAGTTCCTTTAATGGCCTAAAAGTCCTTTAATGGCTTAATTACTTAACTAGAAAATAACCACTTTAACTATCCTAATCTGAAAGTAAAAACAAGTAGAACTTAAAAACATATTCAAATAATGGCTAAATCAATATTAAGCATTACTCCACCGAACTAATTAATCACCTTTCAGTTCCAATGAAAAACCTCTGACGCAGATATTTAATCTATTCCAGCACGCGGACAGCAGGTACTGATCTCATTCAGATTCGGATAATTGGGGATCTCAAACTATACCATTCACAGTTCCCGAATCTGTATCTAATATTCGGATCTACTAGTTCGTTTACTGAACAGCACTAGCAGTAAAGACAGAAACAATTAGGAGTGCCGAACACGACGGTTACTAAAGTAAGTTTTCTATGCAACTGAATACAACGACCAAAGATCACAGTCGAGCAAATTTTAAGCGAAAATTTAATTTTTTTTTTAATTGATACATTCAACACACAGGGAGTACTCCTATGAATGCAGACCATTGTGTTAAATAGAAGGAAGATTGATAGGTGAGAGGAAGAAGGTGGGAGAATGAGAGAGGGAATGCAATCACACAGGATACCGATAAAGAGATAGATAGCCACTGTGGCAAGTGCCTTTACCACAATGAACTTCATTTTTATCAGTGTCGAATATGACCGTATGTTGCGCCAAAGTCCAAGCTTTTCGCAGCCACTCATGTTCTGCGTGTTATATTCGTACATGAATGGGAGGGACCTACAGTTTTATGCCGAATCCGAACGGCGAAGTGAAAATCTTTTCATGAGCAATTTTTTCTCTTGTAGATTTGCCATTGCCTGCCAAGAGGTGGTGCCGTATATAAATTTTGTTTTATTTTTCTTTTCTTTTCTTTTTTTTTGATATATTGCCTGTGCCAAGATTCGAACCCCTGACACTCTGCGTAACAGTCCAACGCACTACCGCTACGCTACAGCGACCACTATATCCTAAAACCTAGTTTCCAAAGAAGGTTACAAGCTCGAAAAAACTTATTATTGTGCTAAAACACCAGTAAAAGAAATCATATGTTAATGAGAAACTACCGGAACTCATTCAATTCAATCTCATAAAAAATTAATCAAACCCATCCAAATGCACGTACGTTGTAAAAACACTCATAGTCCAAGTGAAAGTTTGTGAGTTGTATTTCCTCAAGAAGACGGTTATAACAATGGTCATAAATTATGACTCAATGCGAGATGTTAATTGATATTATAGCTACACCAGCCGACAATTTTTGATTCAAATTGTTACAGAGCAAAGAGCAATCTTTTTTGGATTCCTACTACTTCCTGTAAAGCCCGTGTTAAACTTATTCAAAGAACTTTCCCGGGTCCGTTATACTGTTTAACACTACCAGAATCTAGTCAAATTCATGAAAATACGGTATGGCAATACTTCAATCTGAGTATGAAAATTTGAAAATACCTCACTGTAACTAACAATATCTTAAGATGAGTGTTTCCTCATTGCATACTTAATAATTTTTGTATTTCTATAGCAAACCACAAGTTTCTATGAGCATTGATAAAATACTTTGGCAGAGCGATTCTTCCACATTGTATTGATGAAGAAATTCATGATCCAGGAAGCACATCCAATATTTATCTTAGGAAAATTACATGATATATTTTTTTTTTGTTAAAAGAAATACTTAAATTGCTGTTCTGTTTTTTGCAACTATAGAGTCAAAGAAGAGAACATGTTTACTTTGATTGGTACAGTAGGTAGCCCTAAACAGGGCAAGCCAGTAGAAAAAAATCGCGTAATGTCGAAAATAATGTTGCTAGACGTGGTGAGTGTCATATCAAAGATTAAAATTATAATTTACAAAAAATAAAATGTATACTTTTTTCGATGAAATGTTAGTGTTCCAAATTGTTTTGGATTCCATGGGAAATGTCTTCTAGAGTCAGAAAAGACAACATCATTACTTAAGGTTGGAACGGTTGGTAACCCTAAACAAAGCAAGCCAGTCGGAAAAAATCAAGAAAGGTTTCCCCCAACTGTTTTTTGAGTGATTTGAAGATATAACTCAACTATTTTTGTGTTTATATGGATGTATGTATAAGTCATATGCATGCATTCTAAAATGTTAAAAAATTATATGTACAAGTAGATCTCTGATTATCATCAATCGATTTTGTTAAAAATAACACTATGCTCCCACTACCGGTTGTAAGGTACGTACAAATTTATAATAAACAAAAGAGAACAGTTTGACTAAATTTATGTGGCACATACTCTCAACAGATCCCGAAGTAGCTTACGATACTGATGATCAATATTTTTTGTAGAGGCAAACATACATATGTACATGCATGTATAAATACATATGTATATGCAAATGTACATAGATAATATTGTATATGTAAAGAGATTGTCAATTCACGATTCATTTGCAGCAACAAATACTAACAAAATTATATAAAATGTAAACAAATTGTAAAAATGTCAGTAAACTAAAAATACAAAAACAACCACTCTCTCGATCGCTCTCTCATTAAAAACGAATGTACACACATACATTCAAACATCTCTGCATATACCACGAGTATGTGTGAGCTCAATTGCAAGTTTTGACAAGCGCGGCAAAGTTTCGCGTTTAGGCACACACTTGAATACACCCCACACTATTCAACAATACATACATACATACATACATACATTTGTATGAAAGTATGTGTTAATGTAGTTATAGCATTTTCTTTTCGGTTTATATTTAAATGAGCAAAAAATGTTTCATAATATTCACACCCACTCACTTTGCTCTTCATCAGTGGCCAAGAAATTGACAAAGAAATTGACATTTGGAACAAATTTCTATTTTATTTATAAACAGGGATTTACTTATTTGTTATCTTACCTCAAAATTGTATTTAACATTTAATCAGAAACTCTAACGAGAAATATTGCAATCGGGTAACGGATTAATTTGAAATATTTTCAAAGTAAAGATCAGGGAAAATTCAAGAGATTCAAAGAAAATTGTTCCCTCTATTTTTAACATACATATGTATAGTATGTACATATGTACGAATATGTAGTACATTTCTTCGGTACATATTTTTATGCTTGAGAAAATGGTTTGAATAACAACAATATTTATTTTTAAAGATTTTCTTCACTAATATACATCATATAGGTACATAAATATTTATGTGCATATGTATGTATGTATGTATATGTACATATATTTTAAAATACTACTGTGGGCAAAAAGAAGTAGGACTTTTTAATTTAAATTTCGCGCGGAAACCCATTCATCAAAATATTATTTTTTTAAGGTTGGTATGACTGTCGGTGACATCTGTGCCATTTGATTGTCTTTCTGAATGCATTCGGCGATTTTCACAATGAGTGAAATTATTCAACAAAGAAGTTCCATTAAATTTTGTTTGCGGAATGAAATTTCTGGTGCCGAAACGTTCAGAATGTTGCAAAAGGCCTTCGGTGATAATTGTATGTCGCGAGCAAGTGTTTTTGATTGGTACAAATTGTTCAAAGATGGTCGAGAACGCGTTGACGACGAACCACGTCCAGGACGGCCATCAACATCAACTGATGATCAACACGTCAATAAAATCAAGGAATTGGTGCTCGAGAATCGACTAATCGATTAACAGTCAGAGACCTTACTGGCATCGTTGGAATATCGGAAGGATCAGTGAAAACCATTTTAAAACATCATTTGGGCCTAAGAAGAGTGAATGCACGATTGGTTCCAAAATCACTGCATTGGTTTTACGAGACCATTTTGCCAAAAATTCGATATCGTTCCTCCTATTCGCCTGACTTAGCACCGTGTGACTTTTGGCTATTTTCTAAACTCAAAAAACCGCTTCGTGGACACCGTTACCGTTTTGAGTCAATTGAAGACATTAAACATGAATCGCTAAGCGCATTGAAGGCTATAGGCTATTCCGGAAATTGACTTTAACAACTGTTTCGAGAATTGGAAAAAACGTTGGCACAAGTGTATTGGGGCCGGGGGGGATTACTTTGAAGGGGACGAAATAGATTTGGAAGAATGAATAAAAAAAATTTGAAATTATGAACAAAGTCTTACTACTTTTTGCCCACAGTAGTATACTTATGTATAATTTGTCCATGAAACCATCCAAAAAAAACTAAAAAATTTAAGTGAAAATATACTAGTATTTAAATTATTTTCCATTTTTTCGCATTCATATTGTGGAGTGGAATATGCATATATTTTTATATTGTTGTTGCTGTTATTGCTCTTCATTCAATTCTAATTTTAAAATACTTTGTGCTTTTACTTTACTAAAATATATACGTATATTTTTGTTTTTGTTAAAATTCGAGGCATAACCACAGATAAAAGTTTACTCGTGACCTCTGCACACATACTTCGAAGATTTGATTTACCATAAGAAAAACTAAATTTTCCCAATGCTCAAATTTTGAATTATATAGTTTATCCTTTTCTCTCATACAAATCAAGAAAATTATTGATCTGTGTATTTATGATATTTCTTAATCCACAGGAAGTTAACTATAATGCCTATAACTGAAACATATCGAAATATAAATTCATAGGTATGCGATAATTATATGGAAGTCGTTGTTTTCCATAATTCATACTGGTTACTTGAAAAGTTTCTAGCCTGACACATACTCGTAGATAGCACTAGTGGAGCAGTGAATTTATGTTCAATGTATGATTTCGAAGTGTTTCGTATGAACACGTGTAAAGTTTCAAATCAATCTGGCAATCCATCCTTTGTTTAACAGCTGCTTGAAGTTTCACAGTGTCAAAGTGTTTCTTTAAAATGGAAAAATTTTAAAATCGTGCTATTATTGAGTATTTATTTAACAAAAGGTTTATGTGGACAAAAAAATCCTTACCGATATGATAAATGTGTTGGGTGAATGTGCTCCTTCATATGCAACAGTAAAAGCTGTTTGGCAAAGAAGTGCCGCATACGGTTACAATTCAACAAACACTCGATCGAAAACGAATTTCTCAGTGCAAAAAACTGTGGATGAGACTTGGGTCTACCATCATGATCCTAAATTGAAACAGTTTACAGTGGTCTGAAGCTGGATGTTCGGCGCCCAAGCAGACAAAGTACAAACGATCGTCAAAATGGATATGGCTACTTTTTTCTGGGATGCAAAAGGCATTTTATTGATTTATTATCTTGAGAAAGGTAAAAAAAAATAAACTCAGGATACTATTGTAACGTTTTAGATAAACTGGATGCAGTTTTTCGCGAAAAAAGACCCGGCTTAAAAAAGAAAAAAATCCTCTTTCATCAAGACAACGCACGTTTTTACACAAGTGTTTTCAGAAAGTCTAAATTCAAGGAATTAAGGTACGAATGGTTTGACCATCCATCGTACTCACCAGATTTGACTCCCAGCGACTACTACCATACCTGTTCCAAACCAAAATAACTGTGTTTTCATATTTAGGCTAGAAACCTTTCAAGTGACCCGTATAACTATAGTTTTTATGTATAGCTAGTAAGGATGAGAGTGCCAGAGCATTTTTCGAGTTACGGGAATCACGGGATTTTTCGGGACAACAATTTTTATATATGGAACAAATTACAAATAAAAAAAACAATAAGATTTTACAAATGTTAATGTTGTATTCCATTTATTTTACTTTAAATCAAAACAAAATTTTAAATAGAAAATCAGATTAGTTCAGCCTTTTACTTAAGACCTTAGATTTACTAGCATGTTTATATGTATGTATGATAGGAGTAAAAAAGTCGAGATAATTAAATTTGTAATTTCAAAAAAAAAAAAAATTCATGGAATATACAGCATTTGTGAATGCAAACTTAGGCCAGATGTGAAATTTATTGGAATATAGGTGAAATCGTTTATATGTGCACATATACAAGGTGGGGCAAAAGTAATGTCATAATGTAATGTTAAAAGTAATGACTCTACTATTTGAAAGGAAAGTTTATTTGAACCTGTAAAATTGATGACATTAAGTTGACAAATATACCACCACCCGCGTTTATGCACATTTGGGCTCATTTTACGTCATTTTGAATTGTTACTTGCAAAACATTTGATTTCTTCTTAAATATTCTTCTTCTTGATAGCCTTGAAGGTGTGTTGTTGGTTTTGGTAAACGCAAGATTTCAAAAGTCCCCGAAGGAAGAAGTCTGGCGATCTGGCCAGCCAGTTCAAGTCGCCAAAACGAGAAATCAATTTGCCCGGAAATGGGTGTTTCAGTCTCCATCGTTGTCTGAGCTGTGTATCGCACCATTGCTTGTTGTCAACTACTTAATTCTCTATCTGTCAACAACATAAATGTCAAAGCACAATGATATTTGACACCATTTGCAAAAATTATGGAAAATTTACATGACATTAGCTTACTCTTGCCCCACCTTGTACAATAATTAATTTCATATATGTGTACATATATTAAATGCCAATTGCTAATTAAAAAAATTAAGAAAACTAAATTTTAACTCCACCAAAAATCAAAAAAAGGGTTTCCGGCTATTTTGATGTGGTTAAATATGGTCAAATCAAATTAACCAAAAAATTTATTATAAAAATATTTTGGTTAGAGCTTTTCTACATTAAGGTAACTATATTTAAGTGAGGTTTCCTGAAAAGACACACAATAACAATATGTAAAAATTCAGGGGATGTATTATGATTTAAAATAAAGTGTGAAGAGCTTCTAAATTTATGATAAAAATTAAAGAAACAAATCCCGGAAATCTAATCCCGAATTTAGGGACGAGAAAAAGGGTCTGAAATCCCGGGAGGGACTGCTTAATATGTTGCTTAATATCCCTGTGTCGATAACAACACTATAATGAACTATTAATACTGAAATAACAATGTGGAAAAAAAATAAAAAGTTTCAAAATGTTCGCCGAAGAAAAGTAGATAGTTAAAAATTAAATTAAAATGTTTTATGGTGCCCAATAACAATTTCTTCCATATAATAAAGAAGCGAAATGTTAATGGTTATTTGCTGGAAGATCGCCTCAAGCTGCCAGAGCTATTGGGCTGTTTGATTGAGAATGACAATACAACGTAGAAGGGATTTAACAGCTTGACAACACTGGAGCTCAAATCGTGACTTGGTCAGCGATATCTCGTAAACCAGACGAAAGATATATGTATGTATATATTTTTTTATATAGAAAAACTGTTATCCTTAACCTACCAGAATAAGCTGATTATTCTTTTTTTTTACTTTTTTACTGGGTCTCCGTCATGGCGAAATTATACCAGGTGTTGTTGACAGCTAGACTGTATCCTTCTTTTCTTCTAAGACAGCAACTATAACTTTTCCTTATAACAAAATGAATCAACTAATGTTTTGCTACACTGAGGAAAACATATCTAGAGCAAATACAATGTAATCTAAGTTCATTCTTTACTTCCATTGTTTTTTATCCATGAATTGTTTTGGTCTCTGCTCAGAATTTTTTTGTTTGTTTTATTTGCAAAGACGCGATTCAAACATGATTAATTGGCACTTCATCAATAGTGAAACAGAAAATATTATGCACTAACAAGAAACAATAATATAAAATTATTTCTTTCCAACAGAAGAAAATACATATTTTAATAATATATTAATAATATACAATAATACAATAAAATATTTAAATATTTTGCAGTTACAATCAATTCTAAATAATTCGTAAGCATAAGTAATATAAAATCATTTCGAATCGTAAAACTAAGGAAAAAACATTGTGAAATGCAATTTGTCTCTTAAACTCAATCACAAATTTAGACCTAGATTAAACAGTACTGAACAGAGCAGCGGAGGGGGCGTGGCATGTTGTGTCGTGCCCGTCATTTGCCGTTAATAAAGAAAGAGAATCTATGCGACGATTGACCATCATTCTTCTTTTTTAACACAATGTCGTCTCCAGTTGCTCCCTTACAAGTTCTTCGAGCGATATCTCACCCATGATGCGGAAGAAAAATAAATGATCCAGGCACTTCAAGCTTATTGAGCGTAGTGCCGGCAATCGCAGCAGCAACTGTGCAAAACGGCTATCATCACCGGGATGCTCTGTGCGACAGTGCTCATCCAGGCAGGCATAAATTTTCTCACGGCAGACCTCCACTTCGGAACGGCATTTCAAGCCTCGTATATCTGGATTGAATAAGATGATTGCCTTCAGGCATGACAACTCCGAGCGATCGATACTGAGGCGCTTCATTTTAACACTTAGCTCAGAAAGAATTCGATCGAATATTGGCGCCACTCCCGCTTTAATGGCGCTGTTGCGGTGATATGAGAAAGAGCTGCTAAGGAAGAGCTGCTGCGGCTGACGCACTGGCGAACGTCGACCAAATGAGCTTTCGTGGCCTCCACCCGTTGTGGCATATTCCGCGTCCAACGAATCGATGCTGCACCAAGCCACATTGGCGATAAGCAGCTCATTCCAGCCCGCTTTCAGCAGCAGCACTTGATCGTCACGTTGCAACTGTGCAAAATGCGGCATCCGGCGAGCATATTCGACCATTTGGAAGAGTTGTTTGTTCACCATTTGGCATAGATGTGACACGGCACCTTTATAGTCTGGCTGGACCATTGAATTGGCACCGACACGTAGGAATGCTATTGCATTATCTCCACATATCATCTCACTCTTCTGCTCCGCCTCAATGATACGTTCGATGGTGAGATCACGTAGCGAACTGCTCGGGTTAAAGTCCTCTCCTGCAACACCAGAACCAGCACCGCTACTAACACCACCTCCACCAGGACGGGCATTCGGTGCACGAGCACCACGCTGCCGCTCTTCCTGCACTGCCTCCCGCTTCATGCCACACGTAAGACATTTCTGATAGCGACAGTACTGGCAACGATTGCGTTGTCTCTTATCGATGATGCAATTCCGGTCTTCACGGCAAGCGTAGGTTAGATCCTTACGAACGGTACGCTTGAAAAATCCTTTACAGCCCTCACAACTGTATACTCCATAGTGTTTGCCACTAGCGCGGTCACCACAAATGGAGCATAGATGTTTCGACCCACTCAGAGGATGATTTGGTGGATATTGTTGTAATTGATTTTGGCTATTGGCGGCTGCCGCTGCATTCGCAATATTCATGGGCAAACCAATCGCTCCGAATGGCGCCGGACTGGTTGTTGGTTTGGGCGAAAAACCACTCGTATTATTCTCATTCAAGAGTGAAATATCCGGTTTCATTTCTTGCGGCGACAACGGTCCTCCCAATCGAAACGCAGACTCCGGCTCTCCGCTGTCCATTCTGCTGTATTACAATTCACACTTTTCAAGTGGTTTTGCTGGTTTTCTGCAATATCTTCTTAAACAAAGGATGTCCCTATTCCCTGACTAATGAATAAAAACTCTTCGCGTCGACATTTTATTTTCTCAACTGATTTTCACCATGCTCAACAAACCTACCACGCACCTACAACACATACTTCTCAACAGTGTTGCCAGTTCAGCTATTTTTTAGGTAAATTGAGGTAAACCAAGTTTGTGTTTTAGCTCCAAGCTACTTTTTAGCTAAAAACATTTTACGTTGTTCACAAAATATTGAAACTTTAAGAAATATTGACTTTTTTCTGTTCAAAACTCTTTAAAAGCTTTCAAAATGGATAGTTTTTCCTTTTTTGAAAAAAAAAGGATACTGTTCGGATGGAATTACAAATCAGAAACTTTTTACTTACCTAGCATTGAAAAAACGCAATTACTACACTTGAATTTTGAATTGAAGTTACATTTACTTTGTTAATGTAACTTTTCCCTAATCAATTTCACCTTTAAGCAATACCGAAATTAAAAGCCATTATTTTAATAAACTGGCTTACAACAGAACAAAGAAATAAAATTAAATTGGTTATGTTGAATTCAATATTAAAAATCTTAGTATCGTTATTATAACTGAAGGTTACAGAAAGTAATTAATAAATGTGTCAGCCTTTTGTGGCATGTCGTACAGGAATATGCACTTTTACGTTTAGCTTCATATTTGGAATACTTTTACAAACTCGACAATCAAATTTCTAAATTAGAAAACAAGAAAAATTTCTAGTCGAAAATAGCAAAACCCTAAAAGAAAAATCTTCAGGCCGAGCACTTCTAATTAATAAAAAGCTTTTTGGTGTTTTCTATCACTTATGTCCTTTTTGTAATCTTAAAAATTCGGTATTTTAATTTTCCTATACTTAGTTAAAATTTCCATTTTTGCGACCTAACTTATGCAAATTGAAACTTATGAAAATTGTTAAAGTGTGATTGTTTTCTCAATAAGTATCACAACAAAAATTCTTATTAAAAATGCCAAAAGCAAGCACAAATCTGCAGATAAACTCCAGATTATAGTACTTATTTTTGATAATTTTTTGTTTTAATTTGACAACTGCCAAAAATGTAAGCACAAACATCAAAAAAAATATAAACCAAAACAAAACATTTTGTTATAATTTTAATTAGTTGGGTTTAGTTGTGTTTCACAATATATCAAAATTCAGAAAGCATTAAACTACAACTGCAAATATTTTTCTATTTTGGCAACATTGTATTTAAAATCACACTATTTCAACACAGTAAATTAAGTTTTAATTTCAACAGTCTGTGGTGAGACACCAATGCATTCACGAATGGTGGTGGGGGTGTGGTAAAAATTAATATTTCACTTAAGTTGTTATGAATGCAATATGCACAAATTTGCACAAACAATAGTGCGGCCTTCATATTATAATAAGGAAATCACTTGTCAATTTTACTTCGAGCAAACTGAGATGAAAACCAATTAACAATGGTATCAAAAACTTGAAATTTGTACACGATTTCGTTTTCACTTTAACTTTTGCTAAGTTCAAGCAACTATTCAACTTAAATATAATATCCGGGAAACTGGGAGTTTTCGAATTAATACAGAACTAAATGCATTTGACGGTGTGATTTCTGCAAAATACAATTCACCACTATACCGCAAATACAAAACAATTCATTTCAAAACTTATTTATTGGAAAAAAAGAGACAACACCATGCAAAATGCATTAAATGAGATAACGATATACACATGTAGCTTGTGAATTTCGCTCTAGTTGAATGGATAGACTCCTGCGCCGAGTATATCTATAACAGCGGCTAAAAGAAAAACACAGCGACAGCTCACCCGAAATTTTTCAAATCCATTGACCAGGGCCAATCCAAACACAACTAAAGAACTTAGCACAAAAGTAATTTTAATAAACACAATCATAGATTTGCATACTCATTGCTTTTAAGTATCTGAATTAATGTTATTCAATAACTTTTTGAGAATGAATTTCATGTATTTAGTAAATATAAGAAGAAATTAGGTTTTTATATAGTTGGGTAGTAATTTTGGTAAAGTTTCCGCTTTGTTCATAAAATAATACATATATGATTACTTATTCATCAAATAATGTGTAAAAGTGAAAAAAGTATTAAGAAATTGCATAAAATTGACTATCCTGACTATCTACAGTTCCGCATTCCTCTAAGCCTGCCACAGAATTTGCTTTAGAGTCTGATTCATTTTCCTCTTTTGAATCTGCCATCATTTTATCCACTTTTTCTTGAGATTTAATTAGAATTAGCGGAGAAGTCTGATGCTTTTTAGCAAATACAGTATTATTTCGGCAATAAACAAATTTATACCCATTTGTCTTTAATATTTTGGCATAATGAAATAACGTGTTTGTATTTCCGTTTACGAATTCGTGTAAAATCAAATTTCTAGTCTCAATGTTAGCCTTAAGCTTCTCCTTATTGGTTAGAAATTGAATTTTGTGGTGCAAAGTTGTAAACTTTACAACTATGGAAATATTGTTAGGCTGTTTGTTTTTTTTATATCTCCATATGGAAGCATCCTCAATATCGTCTTCCGTTATTTGTAGCTCCATTATATGAGCCAATTTTAAGACAGTATAGTTAACTGGAAATTTAGTTTGGTATTCTGCAATTCCTTTAACTAAGACACTTCTTACGTCATTTTTATTTTTAAACTCGTGTTGCAGACTAAGTATTTCATTTGTCGAGGAATCCAATTGTTTAGGTTTGGAATTTTTATTTGTTTTTTCCGTTTTCATTTGTGAAAGCTTAGAATTTGTTTTGCCAAAATTTTCTTGTGGCAGATTGATGGTGGAACGATTCGACTGTATTGTTATAGCACCAGAAGTGTATTGACTTAAAATGCTCTGGAGTTTCATTTTTTCAACGGTCAAATTGGTTGAATTTGTTATTTCTTTAGAAAGTTGCAGGGATATTTGCTTCAGCTTCTCTTCCAATATATTTATTCTTTCACGTAGCGCTAATTCCAGATGGCTTATTCTTATGGCATTACTTATGTTCTCGATGGGATTTTCACCGGCATTTTGCAGGGCAACATTTTCTGCCTTCAGAGACAAATTTTCTTTATTTCTGAATTCATTTTGCACGCTCAAATACCTAACTTTTCTTTCAACTTCTCTTAATTCATCCTCTTTTAGGTTATATTGCCCTTGCAAATTCAAGAAGTCTCTTTCAGTTTGCTCCAACTGTTGTTCCAATTCACTCGATGTTTTAATGCTGAGCTCCAGCTTTGATTTGACTTCAACAAGTTCCTCCACATCTTGTGCCTGCTGTTCTAATTCAGCTATTTTTTTTTTATTTAGTTCCAATTCCAGTTTGACTTCATTTAATTTTTTTTCATTTTCTGTTGAATTTTCAAGATTTAAATAAATTTTATGAGACATTGGATTGTAACTACGGCATTCAGGGCAGCTTGTCGATCTATAGAAATTGTATAGAAATTAGATTTTATCAAACAAATGTATGGAGGAAGTTATCTAAGTCCGGTTTTACATTTGTCAACTCTTGAAAGAAATTTATTTTAACTTATCAAGTGAGAAGGGGAAGAAGAGAGAGATGACTACTACTCCTTTCTAACCCCCCTATACCCTATATCAGCACAAAAAATTTTGATTTCGTAGTTGACACATGTAAAAGGGGACTACACAAAATCAATAAAAGCGTTTACTATTGCGGGAATAATAATATAATGGGGGGATTCTCTAAGATGCATAAGAAATTTTGCAATCACATTACTGCTATTCTTTGCTAGGTTTCAGAGAATCCCCCAAATTTAAATATAATATATACTACAACTACATAAAGGGTGAAATATAATATTTTTTGCCATATTTTGGCTTACGAATCTGGGCCAGATAAAAATAAAAAGTATTCAAACAAAAGAACAAATACAGTATTTAAATGAGAAAACGTAAATTATAAAATAGAAAACAAATTTCTTAAACACTCGGAAGGTATAAATTTGAAATCAGGATATCAGATGATAGGGACAAGCGAGGATTTCTTACAATCTATGAATACTATGAGGATTAGCGAGAAATCGAAGCAAATTATTTTTAAAATCTTGGTAGGCAATATCAAAACCATCAAATAATAACAAATTGCCGTTCGGAACCGACGTTAAACTATAAGTCCACCCATGTGGCATCACAATGCCAAACCACTTAAACCAAACTGGCAATAGTTTTTAAAACTATTAACATTAACTACTTAACGAATATTATGAAACATGTTTCAATAAAAATTTCCTCGACATTAAATAGCATAAAAGATTATTTGAAAGTTTTTAGATTTACTTAGTTGAAGGCAGCTAAAATTCAAAAAAATTAAACTTTATAAAGGCTACATATTTTTTACGACGTTATTTTCGATTACTGCAAATAATTAAAACAAAAAAAAACGGTGGAGAAAGTTCCCTAATAAAAGCGCCGATTAAGCCTAGTAGGCAAATAGGTACTCGATTTCAAAGTACTCAATTTTTTATACACTGACAACAACACAAACAAAACAATTCATATTAGCCAAACAACTCAAAATTAAGAAAAAGGGGAATACCAAGGGGAATAAGAAAAGGGGAATCAGTGCGAACGACAAGTACCATAGTAGTAGTGATGCGCATAGGAAAAAGATATCGACGGTTTTCTTCGAAGCAATGCATCGTGAATCTACATCGACAATCTTTAAAATAAAATGGCCATTTTGCATTTTTTACAATTCTTACTTAAGATAAGATATATATATATAAGTTAACACACGAAGTTATGAAAATTAAAAATTCCCAGTCACACGTTTTACGCTGACACAGTGTACAAATCTTCATACCAGAGGATCCGATTGCACCGCCAGCGTAACAACGGCAGCGACGCAGAAATACGTAAATCCAAAAATGCAACAACAATAAAGTCACCAACAACTGCAGCGACGTAGAATTAAGTTTAGATTTAGACAGAATAAAAATTGTAAGTTTTAGTTTGATCGTGACAATTGAATAAAGAGGTTCTGCCTCAGAAATAAAAAACATTTTTTTTCGCAAACCGAAGAAACAATTGTTTAAGTTATATATATATATATATATATATATATAAATATATATATATGTACATACCGACTTTGCCATTGTTGCATACAATGGAAATGAAAAACGTGTCCGCATTGAGTGCTATATATATTATCGTTATTTGTATAGTTTTCTGAACAAATCGAACACGACAAGCAAACAGACATTTTACATTAGACACTTCCACGACAAAGACCGAAAAACAACTGACTTCACTCTTGCTTTTGCAACTAATCGCTCGCGCTAATGACCACGGTTGCCACTCTCCAAAATTTTTGCCTACAAGAATTGTTAAAAAATGTTACCACCATTTCTTTAATGTATTTTTTATTTAAAAAAAAAGCAAAAACAAAAAAGAAATAACATTTAATTTCCAGTAAGTATTTTAGATAACTTAAAATTAAAGCTTTACGAATTTAGTGTGGTGTTGTGCTATAGACCGTGTCACCGTCTGAGGGGAAAAAGGTAAATATCTCACCTCGCACTTTCAAGATAGTATTTCAGTGCAAAACAAAAATTTCCCTTAAGGGTCTTAAAATACTGTTTATTCGTTTTTGCTATATCTATGAGATTTGATGTCCAATCGACAAGTATGATCTATGTATCTACGAGCACAGACTTTTGTACTCAGTTGTTATTGACTTCCGATGTTATCTCCGACGAATTTTAAGACTTTTTGCACGAGTTAATGCTCACAAAAAATCATCAAACTTTGCAAATTTAATTCTTGGTGGAAAAATATTAGGTATTTTTTAAGAAACCACGTCTGTATAAACAAATTGTTAGGGCTAAAAACTGTATGTATTGCAGATAAATGTTCCTTAAAACAAAATATGTACGGTTACTGAATAGCAAACCAATCACAACATAATATTTGCTTTAAACTCATGTTTCACTACCATAAGTTAACAAAAAATTGCCTAAGTGGAAAAAAAAGTTGCCAACCCAAGAAAATGTTAACAATTTTTGTTAGAATTGTACCAAAAACGGCAATCGTACGTGCCTCTTCTTCCTTTGTAGTGAAAAGCTGATTTTGGTATTCTAATTATGCCGTATTTTTGGCCGCAACAACAAAGCTCTGTTGTTGTTGCCCTGCTGATATCACATTATTTAATTTCGCCTTGAATTGGAATAAAAACATCAATTGTGAAATGTTGTTTTGTTTCGTAGTGTACATTGCTTAGAGTCATCAGTGACTAGGTACGAACACAATGGCTGCGACAGCGTCATTGCTGTGTAAGTATATTTTGTATTGTACTATACATGCTGAGAATATTCTTCTATACCGTCTCATAAGGTGTAATGGAAAAAATTTGAAATAAACGTTCTGGAATAAATAATGAAATATTAAAAGGTTTATTCGAAACGAATGAGATAAATAAAGAAACAGAAAAGAATATATATAACGTACAGAATCCTAATTTATCCTTCATCTAAATCTAAAATTTTGGCATATGAGCTTCAAGGATATTAAATTTTTTTTTAATAAAAAGTCTACACTAGGGATGCTGTACAAATGCTGAAAATTTGTTTAGATTAATGAAGAAAAATATACAAATGTATATGTATTAGTATATGTATTAGTGAGAGGAGGAAGAAGAGAGAAGTATCTGTGAATGTTTTCTTTGATTTGGGGGAAGTCCTAAAATATCAGGAAACCAATTTTGTAAGTTTTTCGATAAACGTGAGGTGTTACGGAGAAATGAAATGAACCACCAACTGGTGGTTTTAACCTGATTTAAACCGGATAGCTCTCAGAGCTAAAAATGATTTTAGTTCTTTTTCGTTTCCTAATTTATTACGCAGTGTTGTACAAACGGAAAAATTAGTAAAAAACAACTCCTTAAATGGAAACAGAACTCGAGAGGTACTTCATTAATGATAATTATTTGAATGATATTAACATATGCATGCTGAAATGTGGTTTAATCCGGTTTAAACCAGAAAAACGGTTTGAAACTTATTTTCCCAAAAAAAAAACCATGTATATGTAGAAAACGTGAATTTTGTTTGCTTTTCCAGTAGCTCTGTTGAAAATACGAATGGGTGGATATAATAAAAACACGTAAGTGACATTTCGACAATGTTCTCAGAAGTCAGAAAACAGCTACAAACCGAATTGTTGCCTATCAGATTTCCTCCCTTACGAGTATGCTGACTACTACGACTCACAATCTTATTTACGTGTGTTGTACTCAACATTATTTTCGAGACCTCACTCGAAGGTTCACCTCAATCAATTGCAATGATTTTTCAGGTTTGTATAGGCATTGTTCCTGGAAAAAATGAAACGCAGTGAAAATTTACGAGAATACTGTGATCTTAGTCCCATAATTATATACTATATAGGGAAAATACTTATCGATATGTAGTGTCATTATGTAGAAATGAAACGATTTTGGCAGTAGTGCATTATTTAAATGAATAAACATTGAGGGGTTTTCAACTCCTGAAAATCGGATTTATATAAATTGATTCCTAAAAATTTTAGAAAATAAAGTTTATTCAGTTTTATAAATTTTATGTGTATGTATTGTATGTATTTTTTAATTACAATAGATTAATAAAATCAATATCTATTTAAAATATGTACGGTTTCAACCTATAATTATTCGCTTTTTCGTTTCTCTAACATTATGTAAAATGCAGATTTAATAACTTAAATTAATAGCTATTTCTGAAAATGGCTCTAACCACTTAGTTCAACGTGAAGTATTCGAATTATTGCCTATTTGGAATGTAAATTTTTACATGTTCCGACTTTTGAGTTTAAAAACAACATCGATATAAATACATATATTATTAAAAAAAAGGAATGTTTTTTATAACGTAATTTTAGTGTATGGTAACTTATAATCATAATATATATAATAGGTAGAAACAAACAATTAAATAATATAATTAAATAAAAACAAATCAGATTTGGTATATGTATGTATGAATTAAAAGTAAGAAGAATTTTAAAGCGTTGCAAAAATAGTCTTTTAAATTTTCAGCTTTGATATCAATTTCAAATTATTATTATCTGGAGTGACGTTTATATTTTGTCCATAGAATGGGATTTTCCTCGGAAGTTCTACAACATTCGGCTGTGCTTTCTCCTTCTTCTCCTCCTCTTCCTTCTCCTCCGCCTCCTCTGCTATCGTTTCGATGGGTGGTTGTGTTATTGTTGCTTCTTCCTCTTCTTCCAGAATAATATCGCCTCCCACTAAAGCTATTCGATTGGATTCTTTGTTGTTCGCTCTCGGCATCTGTTTGAGTGTGTTTGTCTGAACCATTGCCGTTGGTGCATGGCCGTTGTTTGGACTCTCTGCTACTGAAATTGTTCTTGGGCGCTCCTTTTCTTCCTCCAATTTGGTGAAAATCTGCGCTAATGGACGTGATACTTCGGTTTGGTTTTTCATAGGCGTCAGTTTTGTCGTCAGTTCCAAAGCAATCAGCTGTGGTTGTGAATTGCTTAAGCTGGTATTTTGCTGATCTGCCGCCGACATTTGGGAGACCATTGTTCGGCTGTGGTTGTTGCTCAATCCGGTATCTTTCCATTTCTCTAAAACAAATCAGTGACTTAGCTCTAAATGCTCGAAAATAAATAAACAAAATCATTCTCAAATTTTTCTACCTGCAGCACTTCTGGCTCCAACAGCTTTACCGAACGGTAACAGTTTCGAAGGTTGGCACATGATCACCGTTTTGTATGCCTTTCGATATTGCTTATTCATAATTACATAAATGATTGGATTAATGCAAGCCGATAGATATAACATGATATAGCTGAATATATGAAATCCAGGATGGTAAACGTCTTGGTCAGCTACTTTTGCAATCGTTATTGGTAAATAGCATATCACAAATGACAGAAATATCGCCAAAACCATTTTCGTGATTCGCCATTCGTTTCGCTTGGCTCTCACTTCCCGTTGATCCTTGATACGTGATGGCTTCTGTAGTGTTTCGGGCTTCGTATCAGTTGATATGCTGCTGTCGGAGGCAACATTCGATGATACTCTATTTAGACCATTGTCGGTACTAGATACCGGCGTTGGACGTAAGTTATTCGGTATGGAGTTTTGCTTATTCGCGTGCTTCTTTAATCGCATTTCCGATTTGTGTACCACCCAGAATATTTTTGTATAGCAGGCTATAATAATCAGGCAGGGAATAACAAATGCTATTATGAAGAGTGTTGTCTTGCTACTCCGTCCATATTCATCGTTCATAATGGAGCACGTCTCCAACTTGGGGTCGAAGCCAAATTTCCCCCAAACAGCGAACAGTGTCGGTAATTGCATTCCATACGAAAATATCCAGCAAAATGCTATCATTATCGCAATCCAATGCTTTTTATAGATTTTACCATATGAAGAGTGATGAGCAATCATTACGTAACTGCAAATGGTAAGCAAACAATAGAACAATTAAATAATCGCAATAAACTCATAAATAAAAATAAATAATTCTTCGTATTGAAAGTAAAAGCAGTAATTTTGCTGTATTTTTCAGCTGGCAAAAACAAAAAATTTTGAGTCCACTAACCGATCGAGTTTTATTGAAATACTGTGAAACTAATCTTAAAGATAGACACATTGATTTTTTGTATTCACTTAACATAGCTAAAGGCACGCACATAGAAAGCAATGGAAAATGGATACCAATGGATACCATTGTAACCGATTTTATTCCCTGACCTAACTACTTTATGGTTGCCGTGGAGTAGCTGGCAGTTTGCTGGACTGCTTCGCTGAGTACCTGGGTTCAAATCTCGGCACAGTCAATAATCAAATGTGGAGAAAAGCTAATTTTTCCACACGGCGCCACCGTGACACACCACAGACAATAGCAAACCTCCACTTCGCTGTTCGGATTCAGCATAAAATTGTAGGTCTCTTTTATTCATGTGCAAATATAACATAACATGAATGGATGCGAAAAGCTCCGCCCTATACTTTCCATGGATCGCCAATAACTTGATCAATTCTCAACTTACCGATTAATTGTAATCATTGCAATACATAACAATGATACACCAATATTTCCATACTGAATAAATGGTATCAATTCACACAGTAATTGGCCATGAGTCCAAGTGCCCTGAAGGAATCGTAATGCGCTAAAAGGCAACACCAAAGCACAGAACAGTAAATCGGCAAGGCATAAACTGGAAAGAAAAAATTAAATACTTAAATGTAGTTTGTGGTGGAAAGTCATGAATTTTTATTTTCTAACACCTCAACTGACCTTATAATAAAAGCTGCTGCTACATTTCGCACTTTGGGGCATTTAATTAATGCGACAACTGTTAGAAAATTGCCAAATATACCGACGACCATAATGATGAATGTCATAACAGCTGCAAATGTCAATGGCGATGAAGAAAATCTATTAACGAGAACAGTATTTAACATAAATATAAGACACAACTTTTTTGAACGCTGAATTCCATGAAGGACCTTTGTATCAAACACGGGTCTATGAATGGGAAATACTGACACGTTTTCACCAATTTTATGAATCTATCATTCGTATGGGAAAACTTATTAAAGATATAAAAGTGAAAGGTTATTTTAGCGAAGAGTTATGCAATCTTAAATGGAACATACTAAGCCTCAGAGGTTGAAGAACCTAAGAAACATAAGAACTATTGAAAATGTAATCTCGATAGAAGTGTTGACATAAATTGAACCGGAGTCGTTAACTAAGTTTGAGTAATAAATAAAATTTGCTAAGTACCTCGACTATACCTGATAAGAGTCCTGTATTATTATTATTTTAATATACCTATTAATAATGAGAGAGAGATATACGTATTTATTGTATTTAGTATTAGACTCGACCAAACATAATTTTAAACATTAGTTTTGAATTAAATTAAACTTATAAGGCTTATAAATCATGACTAGAAAAGAAATAAGTACGGGTAATTGAAATGAATCAGAACGGCGTAATGGTAAGTTTTTACTTTTAGAGGGGGTGCCGTTTAGAATAATTGTTTGTTTTTAATTATTTGATATTCGCTTGTGCCGAGATTTGAACCCGGTCTTAGCAGCCCCATTCTGACATCATAGCATTATATTAATATTTATGATATTAATTACATAAGAGCCCCGCTTAATTTATGTTAGTAATACGAAAGCTTTTCTTGTAATATCACAACATTTTATGCGATTTTAAGATTTCATCAGCTCATTCGCTTTTAATTTAAGTTTAAGCATGCGTCATAGACAAGAGAAAGCAAATCTTTGTGCTTCTCCTTTGACAGTCCTGATGTGCATTTTGGACCATTGTTTGGTTGGTATTCATATACCTGAATATAAAGTTGTTTACCTGCCTTTTGTGTTACATATTTGGATTGTAACTTTGCATTTTCAATGCATATTCAAATCTAAATATTACCAAATCTATATTAACCTACTTGATCGTTGTAAAATGAAATCTGCTCTGAATTTCTGATATGATATTTCTGTTTCTTGAACGCGTACTCTGAAGTATGTATATTTCTTTAATAAATTCATGGAACGTTAAGTTATTTCTTGAGTCCTAATGGCGAAATAAAAAGATTTTCATTGAAAATTTGCCAATTTGACATTTCCTTTTTCCTCAATAAATTCGGTTTGTTTATATTAAACTGATTTTCCAATCTTTCAATTAAATACTTAATTCATCCCGAAATTATACACCATTACTTTACTAACTGACCGCATATTATTATCGGTCCTCAGTTTGTAATTTAGTCGGTGTAGTCCGTGGGACTACAATAAATAATTTTTTGTTTAATTTTAAGAAAAACTACGCAAATGCAGGGTGCACCATCTTTTATGTCGGTATGTGATTATAGAATAACTTACAAAAAAAACAAACAAATGATTTCATATATGAGGTATTTTTATTTAACTTGGTCATTTACAATTTATTTGGACTAGTTTTTTAATACAACATCAATCAAGTGTCCGCAGTTTATTGACTAAAGCAAAATGTTCCCTTTTCGTTGCGTTTTCCATCACTTTTTCGAGCATCTCGGGCGGTATCGCACTGATTCCGGCACGAATGTTTGCCTTGAGCTCGTCAATGGTCTGAGGGTTGCTGGTGTACACTTTGCTTTTCAAGTAACCCCACAAAAAGAAGTCCGAAAAGGTCAAATCTGGAGATGGGACTGTGTGGCCAGTCAATTTCGCTCGCGATTTTCAGACACCACACGTCCATGGAATTTCCGTTGCAGAAACTGCATTGATTTGTAGTGTGGCATGACGTACCGTCTTGTCAAAACCAGTAACCGTACAGTGTAGACGTTTTTCACACATTTGTTGGCCAACATCCACCGATATCGATTCCCATCGACAGTTTCGCCTTTTCTGACGAAAAATGGCACAATGATAGTTTTGGCGCAAGCGCCGGCCCAAGCAGTCACTTTTTGCTCATGCAATGGTTATTTAAAATTTCCTTCCAAGAAATCAGGTTCAGTGTCAACCATTCGTGCGACTATTTGGCCGTATTCCAAGCAACGTAGACGATCTGTCGGTAATATTCTTTGAGTCAATTGCACTTTATACGGAAACAACTGCAAATCATACTTCAAAATGCTCCGCAAGGTGGTTTCACTCACTCCAAAATGCTGAGCGAGGTGACGATACGACACTTGTGGGTTCTCGGCAACACTTTCTCGCTCTTACCGCTTCAACCAGTTCATTTGAACGTATTGGGCGTTGATGAACAGCTTGTCGACCATCTCCTCCCGTCCCGTGCTAAATAAAATTCGACACCAAACGACGGTGCTTGTTGGTCACGATATTTTCTACCATATGCACGTTGAATTAACACAACTGAACGACTATTTTCAATGTACAGCAGTGACACTATTTCGGCGCGTTGTTTCGGTGTAAAGCGATTCATTGTTAAAATTGTAAAATTGTTTGAATTGACGTTTCCAAAACATGATTACTCAAGTCAATCGGTTGATATGTGGTCGCTGTAGCGTAGCGGTAGTGCGTTGGACTGTTACGCAGAGTGTCAGGGGTTCGAAAAAAAATGCAACAACAAACACAAAATTGACGGCACCACATCTTGGCAGGCAATGGCAAACCTACAAGAGTAAAAATTTCCTATGAAAAGCTCTTCACTTCGCCGTTCGGATTCGGCATAAAAACTTTATCGGTGTCCGGTGTTAAAATTATCCAATGTTTACATACCAACATAAATGATGGCGCACCCTGTACATATGTATGTATAAAATTTAAAAATTTCTCACAGAATCGTTTGCCCTAATTTTATAAACAAGTATTGAACACTCTAATGTGAAGAAGTGTCTTTTGCAATATTTTTTTTTTTTTTTGTATATCCTATTCAAGGAAGCTGTCTATTAGTCAACAGTTTGCGATAACCTTTTGCTCTCAAAAATCAAACAGTTACTGCATACTTAAGTAATCCGAAATCAAAAAAGAACTGCATTGATTCAGTATTCCCATTTAATTATTTTCTATTGCTAATCCATGTTTGTCACTTAACTGCATAATGGAAAGTATTGTGTGTTTGATGTCATCGCAGTTAATTGACATGCAGATGAAATTGCATACACCAATTAAATATTTAAATATAAGTACCATACTTAGAAGAGTGCATAGTTCTGGAATCAAATAACATATGTATGTACATACCCATTTTCAGCATCCATATTTCCTGCAGTCGAAATGATGTTATCATAGGAAGAGCTCATTCTGCAAATAAGTATTTAAAAAACAAGAAAAAGTTCATTCATTTAACGAATGTAAAAATAATTCATTACTACTATAGTTCATTAGTTAGTTATTTACTTGAAGTTTCAACTGAAATCCTGAAGTTTTGTGGCAATAGGTAATGGTAATTTCAACAATGTACTGCCAATACTTATGAATGACTACGAGTTTCTATTTAATAAACTGAGTATGTAGTATGTAGAACACATGTGCGCCTGTTCTACTTCTACTTTTAATAAATTTACTCGTCCGAGTAACTAGTAACTATGTAAAACGAACATGCAAGTAGAGACTCGTACATACTCGTATGAATATCTTATTTACAATATATTGTCTTAAAAGCAATCATGCAGTCGCGACTGGGGTTTTGTGCGGACATTTAGGTTACGCTTCTCTCCTAAATTAGTGTCAATTAAATCATTTAAAGAGGTCAGTTTCAGATACAAATGCGTTTGTGTTCTAAGTACTTACTATGTGATGGTAATGCTATTTGCTGCCAAAGCATATGGGTGCAAAGATCACTTCAATTTTAATTAATTGAATATGTGATATATAATATTTGTGTCTTCACTCAATATACATACATAGATACATACATAAACAGTAAATATATGCATATATGTACATATGCATGGTACATATGCACATACTTAGTTGGCGTTAATTCAAAAGTGTAATATTGTTTTAAGAACACCCATACTCATATTGCACTAACTTTGTACTGCGTTGAAGCATAAAATTAACTCAATAAAACGTTATTGTTTTGTTTTTCCGTTTATACTCCCTCCATGAATATAGGGGCTAACGAACAAACTTCAATTAGTCTTTAGTAAAATCTTCTTTCGAAGATAAAATTACAGAAATCCTTAAAATGTGTTGTAATGAAGTTCCATAAATTTGCATCAGTACAGTTTATCAAATTTTGATAATTACATAGTACCATATAAGTAAATTCAAATATTAATAGATTATACGAAAGTTTGATTCATCAATTTAATTGCCAAAACCATAACATTTAGAAAAAACCAAATCGATTGAAATATTATATAAACGATTAGTTTTCATTTTCAAAATGCATAGACAGATTACTTATATCCGTTGAAGAATAGCAAATTGAATGCGACCATTATCACCTTAAACTGAAAACAGGGCCATGGAGGGGTAATATGGGCCCGGTGGGTAAAGAGCATGTCGTGCCTGTACACATAAAGCTTCAAGCTGTTTATTTAACATATAAAATATCCATATTCAACGATTTTCGTACAAAAGGAAAGAAAAATGCACACATAAGAAAATTCTTATCGTAGAAATCTTTTAACTTTATTTATGGTAAACTTTTTGTAGTATACGAGGTATGATAAAAAAATAAACGTTATTTTAAATTTTTTCAAAAAGTATTTATTTTGTCCCCTTCAAAGTAATCCCCTTCAGATATAATACACTTATGCCAGCGTTTTTTCCAATCCTCGAAACACTTCTGAAACGCGCTTTTTGGTATCGCCAACAGCTCCTGTTTCTATTTTTCTTTTATCTCCTCAATCGTAGCAAAACGCTTTCCTTTCATCGGTGTCTTTAGTTTTGGGAAGAGGAAAAAGTCAGCGGGGTCCGGGGGCCAAGTCCCGTGAATACGGTGGTTGAGGCATGATAACGGTTTTGTTTTTGGCCAAAAACTTACGCACAAGCGACGTTGTTTTTGCTCAAAATTTAGCAATTTTGGAACAATCTTCGCTGCCGCACGTTTCATGCCTAAAACATCCGTAAAAATTGCTTGGCATGAGCCGAACGATATGCCAACATCATCAGCAACCTCTCTGACAGTGATTCGACGATTCGACGATTATCCAAAATCATTTTCTTCACTGCGTCAATGTTTTCATCGGTTGTTGACGTGCTCGGGCGACCAGGACGAGCATCGTCATTGACATCTTCTCGGCCTTCCTTAAACCGGTTATACCACAATTGAACTTGTGTTCTGCTCATAGTAGACTCGCCAAAGGCCACAGTCAACATTTCAAATGTCCTTGCGCATTTAATTTCATTTTTTACACAAAACTGAATACAGTTTCTTTGATCCATTTTTTCGTATAGTAAAAAATCGAAGAGCACACCAAAACACGACTAATCTTTTTATCTGTCAAAAACAAACTGACAATCCAAAATGGTTGGTATTGCCAACATATATAACAGAAAATCGAACATACGTAACTCACGAAATTTGAAAATAACGGTTATTTTTTTATCACACCTCGTATATGGTATGAACCAAAATTGGGCAGGAAATATAATAATAAAATTTCAGATATTAAATAATTTCAACTTACCGTAGTTGATAAGAAAATTCTGTAGGTATATCTCATACATATTTTACAGATTATTACATACTTTCCATGATATTTTTGCTATCGAATCCGCTTTTCACCTTGAAGTTGAACCTGCTAATATTGCACTGAAATCTAACTGCCTCGGTAATAAGTACTTCTGATTCTAAAGACAGTGCTACAGTATACATTTTATGTACAAAACTTCCATCGGCCCTGAACAACAAGCTGTTGGCTTAAACCGGATAGCTCTAAGCGTTAAAATTTTTTAAACCATATTTTTCTTAAAATCGTATGAAAATTAAATATATAGAGGATGGTCCATCTAACATTTGGAATTTAAGCTACTGGTTATTACGAATGTCTATTGACATTCGTATTATGACAGAAAATTAGTTTTATGTTTGCGGTTAACGAAATGGGTCGATATTTTTTTTTTTATTGATACATTCATAGGGGTACACCCTCTATAAATGCAGAGCATTATGTTGAATGGAAGGAAGATTGATAGGTGAAAGGAAGAAGGGAGGAGGGAGAATGATAGAGGGAATACAATTACACAGTGTGGCAATTCTATACGATTGAACAACGTTGGGAAATACTAAAAATGTAGTTGCAAAATGGTGAATCTTCTACCGAAAGTGTAGAAAATTACTTTCAAAATTCGGTAGAAGATTATAGCCTTCCACGCAATTTGTGAAACGTGTGCTTGAAACTGGATCCTTATTGGATAAAACAGCACATTCTCTTACTCCTACACTGCATACAACCCTAAAAATTCCTGCTGTTTTTTTTTTAGAATGTGCAAGAAGAACCAATGGTCGCTGTGGCGTAGTGGTAGTGCGTTGGACTGCTACGCAGAGTGTCCGGGGTTCGAATCTCGGCACAGGCAAAATCAAAAAGAAAAAATATTTTTTCTAGACGGCACCACCTCTTGGCAGGCAATGGCAAACCTACAAGAGTATAAATTGCTATGAAAAGCTTTTCACTTCGCCGTTCGGATTCGGCATTAAACTGTAGGTCCCTTCCATTCATGTACAAATATAACACGCACAACATGAGTGGATGCGAAAAGCTCGGCCTAGGCCCTCCATGGGCTGTTGTGCCATTAAAAGTAAAGTAAAGTAAAGAAGAACCAACCACATCAAATCATCATATTTTCAGAAATTTAACATTTCACGCACTTCTTTGTTGCGAATTTTGCAGAAAGCTTCTTTATTGGTGCAACAGCTTAAACCACATGACCATCAGCAACGTTTTCAGTTCGCTACTTGGAAAGAATATGAGCATTTTCACCGAAAAATCATATTTTATTATGAAAGTGAGACTTTGACCTCGGTGGTTACGTTGGGCTACTATTTGTTGGGAGCCAATATAGATAAGTGTTACGCTAACCATCCAGCAACAATTGAGGGAGACATCGGTCAAGTACAGCTCCATGCAGGTTGATCGCATGGGCTATTGCAAGGACAGCCGAGGAAGTAATTTGAATGAAATAGTATTCCACAATTAACCGGAAGTACTTATATTGATAGCACTTTCGAATAATAAAAACCATATTGAAAAAAAAATTATTCCAATATCAAATTCTAAATTATTCACCCTGAATAATGCTTATGCTAAGCTTTGAGGTATTTTCGTGACGGCAAAATTATACAAAAAAAAACTCCTTCAATGGGAGCAGAAATGGAAGGACAATAAAACAACAAAAAGGAAAAATGAAATTATATTCGATTTTATAAGAGTTAAGATATTTGAATTTAGTTTAATCCAGTTTAAACCACAGAACCAGGTTGTAACGTGCCATGGACCAAGCTAAAAAAAACCCTGAAGCCTTTTTGTAAACCCTGAACTGGCCGGCTTCCATTTCTGGTTTCCTGTTACCAGTGTAAAGCAGACAAGATTATGGGAAGCTTAACCTTTCATGCTTAAATATAGCTTGATACAAAATTTAAAGATCTAATGACCAGTAACGATTTCAAGTAGCGACTCTTAATTTCGTTAAAGATAAAAGTGAAGAGTAGAAATCTGTTGCCAGGCACATTCAGGACACTAAAAATCCCTGGATACATTCGAAAGAGCAGTTGAAAAACAAATATAGTATAAATGTCGGCGAATCATTCAGCAAAATCAAAGCCATTGCATTCTGCATCGATCGAAGTAAGTGGTAGTCAGACGGAGTCAGGTCTGGTAAATACGGTGGGTGAGTCAAAACTTCCCATCCACTATTTTTAAATAATATTTAACCGGTCCAGCAACATCACGGCCTCACGTTGTCATGTTGGAATATTACGGTATCGTGCAATTGTCTTCGATACAACTCTCCGGTAATAGATAGTTTCACCAGGTTATAGCAGCTAATAATAGATGACACCCTTCGGATCCTACCAAATACAGAGCATTATCTTGGCGTCAAAATATCTTTGTGTCTTTATTTCGTCGAAACTATAATTGGCTTATTTTAATCGATGGAGTATATTCACCTTAAACTTCACCAGCAATCGATGACTTTCAGCAGCACTTTTTTTCGAAAACCAAAACTTAACGCAAATGCTGTTTATTTGACACGTATGCTGACATGTGTTTGTAGCGCAAAAAGGTTATGGCTGTTTACACTTTGACAAATTGATACATAATCAAAAGAAAACTTACATGACATAGCTGAAACACGAAAGTAGCTACAGTAATGCCAGATGTGATTTAGTGCAATTTTGTGAATCCCTCATTTTCAAGTTATATATCCAATATTTTTGAAATAAGTTTTAAAAAAACTACCAATATTATTAAATTTTCTAAT
The DNA here is from genome assembly GCA_958295655.1 of Palloptera scutellata. Lineage (NCBI taxonomy): Eukaryota > Metazoa > Arthropoda > Insecta > Diptera > Pallopteridae > Palloptera > Palloptera scutellata. The sequence continues at coordinate 104,201,203 of OY282449.1, forward strand.
TTATGGCTGTGAACAAAAAATTAATGTAACTTGGCTTCTACCCCAGTTGCTTGGTGTCCTAAGCAATAGCTTTCTTTCTTTGTTTAAGCATTAATTCAAGGATTTTTCTTTTTGTGAATGCGTTTACATTTAATCGGTAAACCATTTCAAACACTAGCGAATTCAGAGAATGAGAAAAGGAGTTTTAATTTTTACATTTCTTCTTTTGGCATGTGAAAAACGAAGATAATGTTTGAGATATTCAACGGAGGGTTTTATCACAAAAGAGTGACCCTTTTTTTGTAGTGAGTGGGTATGAGTAAGTAAATATTATATAATTAAAAAAAAAAGAAGAAAATAATGCCTCACGACTCAGGTGCTTAAATTTTTTATGCACTGGCACACACACATACATAAATGGTGATTTTTAAAGAGCATTTTACAAAAGTGAATTAAAGTTTTATTTGGATCGATAAATCAATTACTGCCATTTACTTTTTAAAGATAATTTCACTTAAATATTGCTACGCTTCAAGTGGTCCATTCTGAAGGTCCAATTTTGGCACACTTTTTCACACATTTCGAACGCATTCAATGTTGTCTTCCAAAGCAGCAATCGTGTTTGGCTTGTCCCTATAGATAAGAAACTTAACATAGTCCCAGAAACGGTAGTCTAACGGGGTCAAATCACACGATCTTGGTGGCCAATTGATTACACCAAAACGTGAGATTAACTGCTCACCAAATTAGCCTCTCCATTAATGCATGGCTTCACGTGCAGTTTGGCATGTGGCATATGGCACCGTCCTGTTGGAACCACATGTCGGGGCGGCCGAGTCCAATTCCTACATTTTCGTCTGTTATCATCGAACGGTACCTTTCTCCATTGACCGTAACAATGCGGCCTTCATCGTCTTTGAAGAAGTACGACCCAATGATGCCGCCTGCCCGTAAACCGAACCGCACCATACAGTGCATTTTTCGGGATGTATCGGTAGCTGCTGAATTGCATCTGTCTGGTATTTACTCCAAATACGGAAATTCTGCTTATTGACGTATCCATTGAGCCAAAAATGAGCCTAGTCGCTGAAGAAAATTTTCCAATAAAAACGGATTCTCATCCAGCTTTTCTAAATCCATTGACCGAAACTTCGACGTTGTGGTAGGTCGCCTGGTTTCAGTTCTTGAACCAGCTGTATTTTGTATGGCATTAATCCGAGATCTTTGACAATGAGCTGAATAGCCTGCTCTGTGAGTCGATTATGACGACCATAAAATGGACGTAGTTTTCGAAACACATTTTTTACAGAGCATGAATTTTAATAGTAAATTTCAATAATTTGCAAACATTGTTCAGGTGTAAGTCTATTCATGATGAAATGGCAAACCAAACGGAGCATTTTTTACTTTGACACATGTCGAGAATCACGCGTGAAGTGTGAGAAATATAAACGTCAAGAACCAAGCAGCAACAAAATCACCCTTTACATATGTACCTACTTATACTTATACTCTTATGTATAGTATTTATATATCACATATAGCTTCAAAAAGATCTGGAGCACGGGATTTCATCTTCTCAGAAATAAAACCCGCTTATATGTACCATATTTACTATATGCGCTTATGCATCATTTGTATTCACACTTAGTATTTAACACATACGATGTGCGTACATAATCGTACCTTTTATCTGTAACGCTTTAGCCGCGCTGCCAGAAGCGTTAACTTTTATTATCAGCGTAATTGTATTTTTTGTAATTCAACTATGAAATTGTTGAACTATTAAGCTTATCGCCAACATTTTATTTAACTTCTATCTCAGAGAATAATTTTGTTTGTTCGAGTATATACATATGTATGTACCATATGTATGTGTAAGTGAATATTGCTTATGTTTAAATAATATTTATTTATTTGTATAGACATTTGCAATTGAGAATGCAAATTCGAGCGAGAATAATGATCGTGAATTTGGAAAGTAGCTAAGAAATGCTTTAGAATCTCGAAATCAGATATGAGTAATACTTTAACTTTTATACATATTTACATACATATGTACATACAAGCACGCTTACATGCATACGAGTATGTATGGTATAAAGTTCGTCATATACAACCACTTATGTGTTGGGTATGTATGTATGTATGTATGTATGTACGAGTATTTCCAGGTAATACCATAAATACACATGTATGTATGTATGTACAATATCAAAACAAGCTCGTGCTTAACAATACAACAAAAACAAATGATTCAAACAAACTTCATCTGGATGACTAATGATGGCATGCTGTGGAGGCGACTTCATTTATTTTTATTTACTGTAAGCACGTAAATATAAGTAATATGTATTTACACAAACACGAACTGAATGGCGTTTTCATTGAGTGAAGAATTATTATGTACTCGTATTTGAAATATGTGTTTTTGTTATGCTTTTAATACTACATACTACATACTAAGTAATACATATTACATTTATGTAAGTATGTAATGTCACAATAAACACATTGTTGCTACACACTCGTACATACTTATACATGATGCAATTTCACTTTGTATGTATTTATTGATGTTTAGATTTAGTCTTCAATGCTGTTTTTATTGTAATTGTCATAAAGGTTGCGGGCAATTTTAATTAACACAAAATAACACAAACACAGCGCAGCAAATCGCCAACTTAACAATTCCATTTTATGTTGTCTTCTTACATGCGCGAATTCATAAAAAGCAATAATTTTCCATAAGACATTTTGGTATCGTTAGTACAAGTTAGTACATTTTTGGTAACAATGCCTTGATAAGCTTGATAGTTTTATTTTTTTTTTTATTATTGTTATGGTTTTTAGGTTTTTATTTTCGAATATTCTGTTCACAATTTTGCTAATTATAGCGCGATAACAACAAAAGTGAGTGCAAATGCGAGTGCGACTACAACTTCACGCGGCAAAGACATAAACGAAAGCGATTTACGATCCGACTCTGTTGACATTTTATCAGAGAATAAACTAAGCAAAATGATCGCAAGCGAGAGTAAAGTGGTGATATGCGACTCGATCGCTCTGAAATCGTAAACTTGGTTGTTTGTCATCGGTTCAGCAGTGAAGCGACGATGATGATCATTTCAACTGCCAGACATCGATCGTTTAACTAAGCGGGCGCGCACCAACAAAGTGTGAGTTGACGACAATATTAAAAGAACATCTCTTCATACATATGTATAAGTATCTGTGTATGTATGATTAAATACGTTTGACCCGACTGACTGATCTACAAATGAAAGCCAGTTTGAACTCTCTTTGATATAGAAATAACATTAAATGTGATAACCAAATGCTGAATGCAGGATGATGAGGGAGTATGAAGACAAAAGTAGCGCCACTTCAATGGGTTTGTAATATCGAATCGATGCTAACCCATAAAATAAAAAAATTCGCCGAAAATCAAGTACTACTTCAAGAAAGATATCAACTAAAGAACTGAAGACTTCATATGCGGAACAGTAATAAATAAAAGAAGCTTTGGGACTAGCTTAGAAATTTGACCTAAACTATCAAACAATGAAATTTTATATATACTTTACTTACTTCTACTTTTAATGGCGCAACAGCCCATGGAGGGCCTAGGCCGAGCTTTTCGCATCCACTCATGTTGTGCTTGTTATATTTTTACATGAATGGAATATTTGTACATGAATGGAGTTTAATGCCGAATTCGAACGTCGAAGGGAAAAGCTTTTTATAGGCAATTTTTACTCTTGTAGGTTTGCCATTGCTTGCCAAGAGGTGGTGCCGTGTAGAAAAATTATTTTTTCTTCTTTTTGATTTTGCTTGTGCCGAGATTCGAATCACGGACACTCTGCGTAGCAGTCCAACGCACTACCACTACACCACAGGGACATATACTCGTATGTTTGATTGAAAATCTGAGGCATTGAATAATTAAACGTTGAACATTTCTTAAAAACGGAACAAAAAGTGTAAATCTAAAGTTTTACTATTGCTAACTGATAATGAACATGTTCTTTTGATATACCAGGTGTATACCGGTAATGACAGCTCTCTGTCGCTAGGTAAAACTATACGCTCAGTCAAACCAAATAATTGGCGCCAAATCATTTCTTCGCATTTAGTTCTGTCAACAATATTTAGTTCATAAACAATCAAGTTTCATACAACAACATTTTTTTTTCGCTCGAAAAATGCCGAATTTTGTGCCTACAAACTACGATATGCGGACGTCTTTGATTTCTGTTTCCAATTGAAAAAATCTGCTTTGGAATCGCATCGAATGCTTATAGCCAGCACGCTCTAGACAAAACACAGTGCAACCAGTGGTTCAATAAGTTTAGAAGTGACGATTTTGATGTGAGAAACGAAGAACGTTTAAGATCATCGAAAAAGTTTGAAGATGCCGATTTGCAAGCTTTACTCGATGAGGATGATGGTCAAACGCAAGAAAAACTTGCAGAACTATTAAATGTTTCTCAACGTTTAAAAGTCATGGGATTTATTTTGAAGGAAGATGGGAAAAAGGGTGCCGCTTGAATTGACTGAAAGACAGCAAGACAATCGAAAAACCACCTGTGAAATGCTGCTCGCCAGGTACAAAAGAAATCCATATTTTCATCGAATTGTTACTGGCGATGAACAATGTATCTATTTCGAGAATCTTAAACGAAAATGATCATATGTTAAGACCGGCCAAATCGACAACAAAGAAGACAATGCTCTATGTTATCTGGGATCAACGAGGTGTTATCTGGTTTGACCTTCTGAAACCAGGTGAAACAGTTACTGCTCAACGCTACGTCCAGAATATCAAGCTAGGCAACACAAAGTGGTTTTTCTTGATAACAATGCACCATCACATCGAACAAAATAGACTCGGGAATTGGTAGATTCGTATAGCTGGGAAGAGAGATGGGAAAAATGGCCATTACTTTGAAGATTGAATGTATAACCATTTTTCTTAAATTACCGTGTATTTTCTTAAAAAAATTACTACAGTTTTCATACTTGTGCATCTGGTACATACAATTCAAACAATTCAACAAAAATTGATCGAAAACGATTTTCTCAGTGCAACTTGGAACGTTATAAGCAGAATAATTCACGTTCCATAACTGTGGATGAGAGTTGGGTCTACCATAATGATCCTAAATTGAAATAGCAACGTTTACAGTGGACTGAAGCAGGATGTTCGGCAAAAAAGGTTCTGGCTACTGTTTCCTGGGATGCAAGGGATTTTGTTGATTGATTATCTTGAGAAAGGTAAAACACTAAAAATCAGAATACTATTGTAACATTTTGGATCAACTGGATGCAGTAATTCGCGAAAAAAGACCCGGTTTAAAGAAGAAAAATTTGTTTTATTCAAGACAACGCACGTCCTTACACAAGTGTTTTCACAATGGCTAAATTCAAGGAATTAAAGTACAAATTGCTTGACCATCCACCGTATTCACCAGATTTGGCTACTACCTTTTCCGAAACCTGAAACAGTTCCTTCGTGGAAAGCATTTTTCGTCAAATGAAGAAGATAGTAGAGGCAAATTTTGCAGACCTTCCGGAATCGTACTTTAATGATGGGATAGATTTATTGGAGGAGCGCTGGACTAAGTGTATTGAACTGTTAGAAGATTATACTGAATAAAAAGCCAAACTCAAACAAAAATAATTGTGTTTTCATATATAGACTAGAAACTTTTCAAGTGACCTGTATAATTATAAAACTATAGAATGGATTTAAAAATTCACGGGCAACGCCGGGTATTCACAAACTAGCATGCAAGTATGTATGTATGTAAGTAAATATTGTATGTATATATGTATGTATGTATCCATACTCATACAAAAACAGTAGAGATTGGTTGGTCTATTCCCATCTACATTATCTATAAATTGAGTAAATTTTTGTATCGTTGCAGCCGCTATTATAAGTACTACTAGTATTTGCTTTACTCTTAGTGATGATTAACGATGAAACGCATACATATATACATACATACATGCAAATGTATATACATATTAAATTGCATACATATGAACAACCATGAGAAAAACTATCATGCATAAGTATCGCTCGCTTTTCACACAATTGACAAGCATTTGTTTGAATTTGAGTTTTCATTTTTATTTATTTGTTTCTTTCTACATACATACATATACTACATATGTACCTATGTATGTAAGTAGTGGGCATACTACTTACATAAATGTATACAAAAATATTTACATGTTTAGTTTACCGGCCGGTTAGGCTCTTCAATCTTATAATCAGTTTAATAATCGTTATTTGCCGATCCGATTCCATTTAAGGAATTAACTATTAATGTTTCTCTTGCACTGATATACATATAATGTAAGTATGACTGACAACAATTTACTTACAAGGAATTTACTTACTTCGAAATAATAAATGCATAGGTAAGTAGCTTTATGTATATACTTAGTAGGGACATAAATACTGTTACAACATTAAACACACCCATTCCAATAGTAGAATTGAACATACCCTGTTATTACCACACTTTTGTGACAGCTAACATCTATAATTAAAGCGTTAGTCTGAAACGGGAATTCAAAATTGTGTCAGCTTTCACCATGGAGTGGTTAGATAATGAGAACCATATCGATGTTATAGCTCTTTTTAAGTGTGAAATGAAAAACGGCGATATTTTCAAAACTCTCCGCCCACTCGGGATTAGTCGCATGTTCGTCTACCAGTGCATAAAACTATTTGAGGAGACTGTAGATATCAAAGGCCACCACCGGTCGGGCCACGTACAGTTCGCACGCCGCAAGTCATCAAAGCCGTCAAATCAAGAATTCAGCGAAATCCGCCTCGAAAACAGAAAATCATGGCCCGTGAGATGAATAGCACGTAAAAGTCCATGAGGCGAATTATTAAAAAAGACTTGGGACTTGGTGCCTTCAAACGTTGCACCGGATATTTGTTGACTGCAGCTTTGGAAAAAATAGGGTAGAAAAATCCAAACGTCTTTTGGTGAAGCTCGCTGATAACTTGCATAGAAAAATCTTGTTTACGGATGGACAAATTTTTACCGTGCAGGAAAAATTTAACAAGCAAAATGGTAAGGTGTATGCAAGGTCATCTGAGGAAGCATCTGAACTGATCCCACGTGTCGAAAAGGGTCATCACACAGCTTCAGTCATGGTTTGGTGGGGTGTCTCTTACGATGGGGTCACTGACTTACATTTTTGCGAACAAGGGTTCAAAACTTCGGCCAAAGAAACCGTTTTGTAAGCTGTTGTGAAGCTCATTTTTATCAACAACGAAATACGGTCCAATCACACTTCCAGCATGAAATCCACACCACCACACGGTCACTTTTTGTGGATCCAATGTGCAATCTCTTGAAGCATATGTGAGTTTGGCAACAAAGCCAAAAATGAGCTTCATCGCAGAAGATGATTTTACTTGAAATTCAGGATCTTCTTCCAACTTAAAGTTGCGGTAGTAATTTTTAATAATTTCCAAACGTTTCACGTTCGAGAACTTCACCATGATGAAAATATAAGCTTTGAATGATATTTTGACATTGCCAGATAAACCAAACATAATGCACTTAAATAAAGAGAAAGGCACAACAAGTCTACTTCCACTCTAAATATTTATGCATTATCCTAATTTAAACCCAGAGGCTTAAGTAGTTAGTAGTGCGCTGGCATGCTACGCAGAGCTTCCGGGTTTCAAATCTTGGCGCAGGCAAAAATAAAAAAAAAGTAGAAAAACCATTTCCTACACGGCACCACCTCTTGACAGGCAATGGCAGGGTAAAAAGAGTAAAAATTGCCTAAGAAAAACTTTTCTTATCGCGTTCGAATTCGGCATAAACCCGTAGGTCTCTTTTATTCACACACAACTTGAGTGGATGCGAAAAGTTCCTTGGTTTGAGTTTTAAAACTACAATATGAACTAGTACATACATACATACATATGTAAAAACAAGATAACTTTCTAACAAAACTAGAAATTTCTGAATTCCAGGCCTTTCAAGGTATTTCAGGTATCTCTATAAACTGTATAAGAAACTATTATAGGTCAATACAGTTTACATAATTGACAAGGCAACGATTAAGAGTGCTTTTAGTGCTTTTAAAAGGTTTTCGAAAATTGTGTATATAAAGGTTGATTTTTTTACTACTTGGTTTTCGACGTTTATATTTCTGAGAGTTCACGCGTGATTCTTGACATGCGTCAAAGTAAAAAAATTCTTAGTTTGGTTTGCCCGTTCATCATGAATAGACTTGAGCAACGTTTTCAAATTATTGAAATTTATTATCAAAATACGTGCTCTGTGAAAAATGTGTTTCGTAAGCTACATCGCAAAATTGTCTTCAGCGACGAGGCTAATTTTTGGTTCAATGGATACGAGTATAAGCAGAATTGCCGTACTTGGAGTGAATACCAGCCAGAGGCAATTCAGCAGCTACCAATGCATCCCGAAAAATTCACTTTTTGGTGCGGTTCGGTTTATGAGCAGGCTGCATCATTCGGCCGTACTTCTTCAAAGACGATGAAGGCCGCAACGTTACAGTAAATGGAAAAAAAGAAAGTTACCCTTCGATGATTTTTTTTTTGCACGCGAAACCATGCATCAATTGAGAAGAGAATTTGGTAAGCAATTAATCTCACGTTTTAGTGCAGTCAATTGGTCACCAAGATCGTGTGATTTGACCCCGTTAGACTACTTTTTTGTGGGGCTATGTTAAGTCTCTTGTCTATAGGGACAAGCCAAGCACGATTGCTGCTTTGGAAGCTAAGATTGAACGGGTTATTGATGAGATAACGGCCGTAATGTGTGAAAAAGTTTGCCAAAATTGGACCTTCAGAATGGGCCACTTGAAGCGTAGCCACGGGCAACATTTAAGTGAAATTATCTTTAAAAAGTAAATGGCAGGAATTGATTTATCAATCCAAATAAAAATTTTATCCACTTTTGCAAAATTGTTGTTTTTTTCTTCTTTTTGAATTTTCAAAAATTAAGCTTTTAAAAAATGATAGTACTATGAAGCTACCAGATTTAACATGGTGCGATGCGGAACACACAATGTGTCCCAAATGAAAAGAACACTTAGGCCCAATTAACCCAATTTTAATTTCATAGTTCACCGCTCAATATTGGCTAGTTAACTGCAGATTTTTTAAACGCGTGTCAAAAAAATAGAATTATTTATAAAACGGAAAGTTTTGTGAATTTATGTTTTTGTTGGTAAAATAGATTGGCTGGATTTGAAAGTGATCAGAATCAGAGCATTCCTGTGGATAGCGGAACTGCTAGGATAACTTGGTAATTTATCATCTAAGAATGTTTACGTGTTCTGCTCCTTAATGTAAAATTTTTGGAATATATTAACCCATTATTCCTCTACAACCTCTCACCCCACTGCAAGGGTCTACTGAGGTTCAATATGTTCTAGCTAAATGATATTTATAGATGTTTATCTTTGGCTACTTAATCGGCTACTACTTACAATGCCTTTACATGCGATTCTAGAGGCAACAAAAATCTTAACATGAAACGGCAAGATCACTAGTTCACAGAAAGTTAAAAAATACAGTGAACCCCAGTCAATTACCTCAGTTGAGGATGCAAGCAAATTTTAGCTTTACATGTCGAATCCGGGACAATTTTCAAATCCAGGACAGTCCCTCCCTATCTGGAACGGCTTGTACCTTTACTGTATACACATGTTCGAATTTAAGACCTGAAGAAGAATTATTAGAGTTTGATGTTAATACTTCGGAGTTTAATCGTATTCATATAAAGTTGCCACACTAATTCGAATTGGAAAACTGTATAGAAGCGTTATAACAGATTTGCATTTTATGTTTTTTTCACTCTGTATAAGGAACTCTACCATATATTCGATTTGGTAAAGCTGCGGATATTTGTATGAAAGTACTTTAATCGAGATGACACAAGTTAGAATCGACTAAGTTTCATATTTGAAAACCTACTTTAAAAATGTATATATTTTTAATTATGCTCTAAATATACAAACCTTATAAGAATATTGTTGCACCATCCTACTTAGTTCTTCAGACTTTACAATGTTTCAACAATAGTCTTATATAGGCTAATAAGCATTATATATATCCTTGCACAATTGCTTCCAAAGGGACTCTATGAAGATTCTATAGTGTGCCTATCAATGTCTTATAAGGACCTTTAATGTTATTGAAAAGGTAAATTTGTCTCTCGTGATAGTCAACGAGATCATATTTCAACGGGTTCGCTAACTATGTGATGTTAAGCGTTTGGAAGTACATATATTTAGCAGATAAGGAAAACAAAACATAATCTCCGTTTAGAATACCAGTTGAAGGGGGACCTAACTGCACTTAGCCTTACTAACAAGCGACTGTCGAGGTCATATTCAGGCGGCTAAAATCGGTCAAAGGTTGTAGTGCCAACTAAGCAAGTTAATAAGAACTACTATTATTTCATAACCCATTGAGCTGCTAGACCAATTGATGGATTGATTAAGATAGGTAATCCGATCTTAAAGGTCTATAGTAAAGATATTGGTTTCAAGCTATCAGAAAAGCAAATCTTAGTATTAGATGCGGCTTCAAGGCTATAATTTCTCATGGTACCAGATATCTCTTCCTCCTGCGAGTGAGTACCTCGGCGAGTATTAGGATGTGTTCTGGTATATTCCCGTTACCTTGGCAAAACCTGCATGTGCTATCCTGACTAATGCCTAAGTTCTTCATGTGCTTCTTTACTTTACAGTACCCTGAGAGGATACCCATGACTATTCTGAGTTGGGTTTTATTAAGCTTAAGACAACGAGTAGCTCTTTTGAGGTTGAATTTTCCAATTATGGTAGTAGCTTTGATTATCTAAACTTTGTGATGTGTTCTCAGTAGGATGACTTACTAATCCCTTCTTCTCTCTTTAAAGCGTTCTTTGTGGTTTGTTTTCCTAAACCGATCATAGTGCTCTGATAGCGGCTTGACTGTCTGAGTAAATTACAATATTTTCACTTTTAGGCTCGCGTTCGATGTTGATCTTCTTCTTCTTCTTTCTTATTTTAATGGCATAACAGCCCATGGAGGATCTAGGCCGAGATTTTCGCATCCACACATGTTGTGCGTTTTAAAATTGTACATGAATCGAAGTAGAACTGCTAGGCCAAACTTTTCGCAACCATTAAGGATGTGCGAGGTACACACAATACTAGTTTTCAGGGCCGTCCGAGACCGAGTTATACATATTTGTTTTCTCATACTAGTAAGGAGGGTCCTATAGTTTTATTTTTTAACTTATGTCACGAGGACTACATTTTCCAAAGTACGTATGTACATTTCATTTAAATCTTGGAAATTCAGTTAATGTTTAGCATATTTTTTAAAATATTCTTATGAATAGTACATGTTTACCTGATACCTGTTTCAATGTTAGATTCGAATCAGTAAAAGCAGGGTTCAGAATGGAACACCGGTAAAACAAAACCTATAAAATCAATAGGAACAACTTCATGCTGAATAAGGAGCCAGTTTATTAACATATTTAGGGATCACAATGATCGCTGTGGCGTAGTGGTAATGCGTTGGACTGCTACGCAGAGTGTCCGGGGTTCGAATCTCGGCACAGGCAAAATCAAAAAGTATAAAAAATATTTTTTCTACACGGCACCACCTCTTGGCAGGCAATGGCAAACCTACAAGAGTAAAAATTGCCTATGAAAAGCTTTTCACTTCGCCGTTCGGATTCGGCATTAAACTGTAGGTCGCTTCTATTCACACACAACATGAGTGGATGCGAAAAACTCGGCCTAGGCCCTCCATGGGCTGTTGTGCCATTAAAAGTAAAGTAAGGGATCACAATATCGGGTGAGGGCAAAGGTTTGTTCTGACCACGATCAGCCAATCTACTTGTGTCTTGTCACAACTTCGTCCAATTTGAAGCCGTCAATTCTATACAAAACTAAGGACTTCCAAGTCAAAAGTCGTTTCTACTATGCGCCTGTGAGACCATTGAACCTCAATTCCTCATTGGCAAAAGCTTTATTAATATGGTACATGATTGTAACAAATACCTACTAAAGTTTGATTGATAGATGTTATCGTTAATGGAACCATTGGAAAACAAAACATTACGAAACTGAAGTAAGGCCACACATTACTAAAGAGACTGATACATTGACGGGAACTGCTAAACCGACGACTCTGGAAAAACGTAAAATAAACCCAAGTTGTTAGCAAAGAAGAGAATCGGAGAAATGCTTTGCACAGGCCATAGTTAACTATTTTAAGTACTTTTTAATTCTAAAAATATTCAGTTTTAAAACCATAACTATTCTATTTTAAAATTCATACCACACAGGAATATTTAGAGAAATTTTACAGCGCAGCGGAAATTTACGCATTTAATATCGATTAAACATTTCTCCGACAAAAGTAAACATTTAGCCATAAGCCCTTAGATTAACAAACAAACTCCTCCGACTGCGATCTCTCCGATTGTTATCAGCAAATCAATTACGCCCCAAAAGATCAATCGCCATTGGTGTTTTCTTTACCGTACATATCGTTCCTATTTTATTATTTCGAAATTCGTGTTCATTACTAAAAGATGGTACTTATGGTATACAATCGAGATATTTTGGTATTTACGTGTATGAATACATGCCATACGTGAAAACAAACTTAAAATCAGCACGATTGTGTTTTGTTGTTCAAAAAATGTATAAATGGAAAAAGTAAATGTAAACAAAACTCAGTAAAAATTACCCGATGAAGTCAATTGTGTACGGGAAATTTTTTATATCTTTAGTATAATTTAGTTGTTCAAAACGCAATCTTCTGGCTCTTAATACAAATTCTGCTCTTATATAATAATTAAGTACAATAGAAAGGAATACATATCTGTTTATATTACAACAATAAAAACACAAAAAATATAAAACAGAAATACTACTGTATTAAACAAAAATCAAACCATAAATACAAATCAGTGTAATTCTCATTTTTAACGTGAAAAATGTGAAAAATTATTTCTCAAGCAAATAATTTGTCAGAGCTTTTTAAAAACGTTGTTCAAATTATAAGTTTTTTTATTTAATATACATACTCATCATACATCAGGTTAGTGTACACGCCCATTAAAATTTTTGTAAGGCGTAATAATATAGAAATATTCGCACGTAGTATGTACGATTACATGCATTCTTCAACTACGTATCTCCAAAAGTAACATTTTGCAGAAAAAAATTAAGTTTTAAAAATAACATTAAAGCTTATTTTCAGGTTGAATAAAAAGTTTTTGCAGTAATAACTACTTACCTTCGTGTTATTTGTTTTTTAATTTGGAAAAATTGTTTAGAGTTTACCATAGAGAGAATACAAGCAATGTACTTATATAGAACGATATCGTTTCGGAACCAGCCATGGTTCCTCATCAGCGATCTTGGTGGTAAATCTTTGTGTTTAAATAATCCATATAAGTTACTCAAGAAAAGATAACCGAGAATTACAATTAAAAGAATTCTTCAAAAATGTTCACTGAGAGGTATTATTAAAACAGACTGAAGGTGGGAGGTGTAGTCGAAAACTAAAGATAAAACTCTGTTCAACAAGTTTTTAAAGTGATAAATATAAGTAGATACTTATGTAGATTAAAAAGGAATTGCTGAGTTCAAATCAGGTTTAGCTCTGTTAAAATTATTTAATCAGTTATTGCATGAAATGAGAAATTTAGAACTAAGAAAAAAAAGCTCAAAAATGTGTCGACATTTTCCAGGAGACTGAGACAGATGCAACCCACTTTCAAAATATGCTTTGCAAGTTCAGCCAACCTTCTGTCAAAAAAGTACTGGGAAATTATCATTTAAAAAACCGGCTTAAAGGGATTGCAAAAATTCCTCTTCTTTTGTCGCTAAGTTGGCACCACCGTCCTCTAACCTGGCGTGAAATTTAAGCGCGAACTTTAATTTATTTTATTTACAGTGCTCAAATTTGTCAGATCATCTCAAGTGTGTTTTGAGATTTTTAATACACAAAAAAAATATCAAACAGAGAATATCTACCAAATTTTGTATTGCAAATGGAATTTCGTGAGTCAAATCGCTAAAAATGTTACAGAAGGCTTACAGTGAATCGACTTTATATGTAAAAAACTCGTTCCTATGAGTGTTACAGTGCATTCAAAAGCAGTCGAGATGTGATGGTCCAAGTCGGTCAAAAGTCAAGGTAATATTGACTGTTTTCTTTGATTATCGCGGTGTTGTGCATTCCGAATTCTTGTCAGAAGGTCAGACGGTAAATAAAGAATAAAGAATAATCTGAGCTTTATGCGATTTTTGAGAGAGAAAATTCGTCAAAAAAAAAACACAAGTTTGTGGAAAGAAAACTCATGGATTTTGCACCACTATAAGGCACCATCTCACAAGGCTATCATTGTTAACGAATTTCTGGTAAAAAAAACTCAACAAATATCATCGGACAACTACCGCATTCACTTGGTATGACCCCGACTGACTTCTTTTTCTTTCCAAAACTCAAATTACTATTTCGATGCACCCATTTTCAGTCGACACAAGAAATAAAAGAGAATTTGCGCCGGGAACGTAGTCGATTCCGGAAAATACATTTGAAAAATGTTTTGTTGTTTGGATTAATCGTTAGCATAAGTGTATTACTTTGGAAGGGGCCTACTTTGAAGGCGATACAATAAATTTTAATGAATAATAAACATTTTATGTTTTATTGATCAATTCCCGGTACTACTGTATGTGCTATAATCTTATTCACATATATATTTCTCAGTTTTCTGTGGAAAATACCGTTTTGTATTGTAATTTTACAAAACGTCATCATTGAGAAAATTAAACCGTCCAGTACAGCGACTGGCTTCAATGATACTTACAGGAACTCTGAAAACAACACTTTCAAAAGTGCTGTACACTATTTTGGATCTTCTTCCAATAGATCTACTCGAGAAGACCTCAGCGTCAACCTCGGCTGTGAGATTGAATGCGATCGGTAAATGGTCCCTTTCAAATCCAAGCCATGGAAGGATTCTAAGTGAAACTATCCAAGTATCCATCAATTGATCTCCTCACTATCCTTTGGTAACAGCTTTAACACACATATTCCATCTTGTCAAGAGTGGAGTGCGTGTCTATGATACATTTTTATTCCAAACTCATTTCTTATATAACATGCTTTTTAACTCTTTTTAACTGCTTTATTTGGCAATATTACTTCCGTGAATTACTTCTTTTTTGCGAATGGAAACTTTAATCTGACTATCGGCATTACTGTTCCCACTCAGGCAGTCGTCTTCATTTCTTCTGCTATTACGCGCTATAATTTTTTTTAATTACAAAATTTTGCTGAATGCTGTTAAAAAACTCTTTCTCTCATGTAATGAGATGATTGTATGAAATACATACATTTAAAAACATTGTGTTTTATTGAAAAAAGTTATAAAACAAATATTGTACAATATGTTAAACATTAAAAAAAACCCCCATTAAAAAAACACCAAAATTTTTTTTTCATTTTATGCTGTTTTCCTTCTATTAATGGAAATAATATTTTTTCCGAATTTTTTTTATGATTTTTGAAATTTTTAATTTTTATAAATTTAAGTATTTGTTGCAGCTTTTAGTCAGAAAAACTAAATAATAAAAAAGTGCAATCAAAATATTGATTATATATTTAAGTTACGAATACAATGGACCTGGCAACGACATTCTTATGAAGACATATTTAATGGCGGCGACATTGCGACATTGCGCCACTTGACAAATTGAAAGAAATAAAACGCATATAATTTAATGTTAAGGCCAAGAATTTAGCTTTACTATAAAGATAAGGACTTGCCATTATGTTTTAAAAACGATTTCGGGCAAGTGGCCGCCGCGACTGGCTCGAATAAATTCCAACCGAGAGGCCCAAATTTCGACCACTTTTTGCAGCAATTGGGGCCGTACGTCAGTAATAACGCGCCGAATATTCTCTTCCAAGGCGTCAATCGTCTCGGGCTTATCTGCGTAGACAAGCGACTTCACATAAGCCCCCACAAAAAATAGTCCAGCGGTGTTAAATCGCACGATCTTGGAGGCCACGCCACGATGCGAGATAATGCGCTCACCAAAAGTTTCCTTCAATAAATTGATTGTTTAGTTGGCTGTATGGCTGTATAGCATGTAGCGCCGTCTTGTTGAAACCAAAGGTCGTCCACATCAAAATCCTCCAATTCACAATTCAGGCACAAAAATGTCATTAATCATGGCTCTATAGCGTTCCCCATTGACTCTAACATTATGACCGGCTTCATCTTTGAAGATATATGGACCCATGATTCGCTCTGCCCATAGAGCACACCAAACAGTGACTTTTTAAGGATGTAAGGATCACTCCAAATGCGACAATTTTGCTTATTAACGTACCCATTTAACCAAAAGTTAGCTTCATCGTTGAGCAAAAGCTTCTTGTGAAAATCGGGATCGGTGGCCATCTTGTTTTGGTCCCATTCACCGAACGTGCGACGCGCTTGATGTTGGTTCGAAGAACAAATTGTCAATCGTGAAATAATACAATTTGCTTGTTTATGCTATTTTATTCGAAAATAATTAAATTAGTGAAGTGTTCAATTAAATTTTATTGTTTTTTTATTGTCAGTATAAAATAAATAATCTGTGAAAATTGTGAATATAAGAATTAATGTCATCTTATCGTTGCCGCTTTTATCTTGTTTTCACATTGCAATGATGCTGTCGCAGCCGTTGTGTTCGTATCATCACTGCAGTTTAACCCTTTATTGCTTATGATATCATATATGCCAAGTATATATTTTATATATGATGACTACTCTTAGATTGTAAATTGATAAATATTTTTTTTTTCGGTATCTTATATTATTTGTTCTTCTTTTTTTAAGCACAATTTTAAAAGAGTAAACTAGTACATATAATTAAAATGAAAATGAAAATTTTTCAAGTTTTGAGACTGACTCCGCAGAATAAAAAAAGGATATTTTAGGGGTTCGAATCTCGGCACAGGCAAAATAAAAAAAAATAGGAAAAAACATTTTTCTACACGGCACCACCTCTTGGCAGGCAATGGCAAACCTACAAGAGTAAAAATTGCTATGAAAATCTTTTCACTACGCCGTTCGGATTCGGAATTAAACTGTAGGTCCCTTCCATTCATGTACAAATATAACACGTACAACATGAGTGGATGCGAAAAAGCTCGGCCTAGGCCCTCCATGGGCTGTTGTGCCATTAAAAGTAAAAGTAAAGTCCCTTATCCTTCCCGTCCTAATATATTGCGCAGAGATATGGACATTGACCATCAATGATAAGAGGCTGTTAGGAGCGATCGAGAGGAAGATACTCCGTAAGATCTTAGGTCCAGTATGCGTGGTCGACGTGTATCGAATAGGATGGAGCGATGAGCTGTATGAGCTGTACGTCGACACTGATATAGTCAATCGTATAAAAATCCAGCGGCTTCGCTGGCTGAGTCATGTTGAGCGAATGGAAGACAGCGCTCTGGCTAGAAGGTGCAGGACAATCTGACTGCATTTGGCTGTATGAACTGGTGGCAGCGCGTGCATAACAGAGGCGACTGGCGAAGCTTTGTAAAGGCGGCCAAGACCGATCATCGGTTGTAGTGCCAGTTAAATAAGTAAGTAAGTAAAAGTATTGTACCTACATAATATACCGTAATATATTTTTAAGGCAAATATTTTATATTTATATATGTTTATAAGTATATAAGTATTTCTAAAGCGCTACGACGTAGTTTGAACGCTACATTAGCTTTATTTGAACGTAGAGTATATAGATTATATAAATATTTTCAATATAATTGTACATATAAACAAATACCAATATATATATTTATATATATATATTTGTGTGTAAATTTATGTACTTATAAGCACCTACTCGTATGCCCCTACATACCTTATATTAATCAGAACTACTTGGAATATCGTTCTATTAATGCGTAGTCAAGTATGTATCGATAATACTCACATTTTGATTACATGGCCGCTTTAGATACATCCAGTATGTACAATGTACATATGTATATTTCTATGTATTTTCTTAATTTTTCAGCTACAT
This sequence comes from Palloptera scutellata, assembly GCA_958295655.1. Lineage (NCBI taxonomy): Eukaryota > Metazoa > Arthropoda > Insecta > Diptera > Pallopteridae > Palloptera > Palloptera scutellata. The sequence goes on from OY282449.1 coordinate 104,219,305, forward strand.
TTTCAAAGGTATTCAACATTGTTCATTTCATTTGTTTCCACAGTTTGTTAAGAAAATAAAATATTTGTATGGAAATACAAATCTTTAATAAATTGATTTATTTTACATTAAACGTTCTAAATTTATACGCGCGCTCTAATTTTTTTTATTTATTTATTTTGTTTCTATCTTTCTATTCAAACATTTTTTTTTTTTGTAGCTATTATTTCGTTACGTTGCAACTACTTAGTTATAGAATAAAAACCAACAAGCAATTTGCTTCCAACTTACAAAAATAAAATTTTATTTCCATACTTATATTTGATGTAACTTAAATATTATTTGACTTTATCCAAGAGAAATCATGTCTAATGATCAATGATGTCTTGTATCAATTCGAAGGGCCTTGTTTTAAATAATCTGCATGTTAAACCATTGCTCCTTAATGGTTTAAGAACTTAAGTTTCTATGCAAGTCCAAAAAGAATGCTACTACCCCCCCACACACACACATATAAAATGCAACTTCCGTTATTTTTTGTTAAGGAGCAGTTATGCTTCTTCATTGACATGCTGTTGCAGTCTGTTGTGGTGCTATTCAGTTACTTATTATCTTCCTTGTTTCCCGATCTGAGTATATACCCAAGTCACCGTGAATGTTAGTGTTTCTAACATATCAAGGCGCAATAAATATTCTTTTGAGTACCTTATTCTGGAGAAACACTGAATTATGTCAATGACATAAGGTTTGACGCTACCACAGAGTTGGATGCCGTAGGTCCAAATAGGTTTGAGGGTTTGTCGATATAGAACGGGTTTACTGTGGAGAGACTGCTCATTAGCAAATGCTTTTGTCTGTATTTCAACTCCAGTTCTTCTTTTATCTTTTTAACATCTACATATCTTCCATCGAAGCTTAGCGTCTAGCGTCATGCCGAAGTATTTTGCTGAGTTAGAATAGCTATAATTTAACCAACAAATTTCTAATCACTTTCAATATTAAGAAATAAAAATTCAAAAAAAATATATATTTATTTTCTTGTATCGACAAATTGTGGGTCAATAAAAAATATGATTATAAAGAAGAAATTTCTTGATAATTTTTTTGGATACTTTAGATCAGCAGTAATATTTATTTATTTTCTGCCTTTATTTGATTACTGAAGATAAATAAAATATTTTTACTTAATATATTATTTTAAACACGTTCCACACCTTAAAATTTAATTTTACATATACTTACATACTCAAAAGTACTAGGTACATATTAGTAATTGTGCAAAACTGTCCAAAAATGTATTGTGATTATGCGTAAGGCAAATTTTGATTTATGAAGACCATTTGTTTTTATATACGATAACTTAGGTAAAGAATTATAAATCGATGGTCAGACGTTGACCTCTCGTAACTCAAATTAGAAAAGAGACCAGAAATAAATGATTTTGTTTTCTTTAAATCCTGATATAAAAATTAATAAAATAGTAATAAAAAATATACAAAACATGATATAAATCACATTTCTGTTTTTAATTAAAAAAGAAAAGATCCCATTTTTTAATTTTCTTTAAGTGAGTTACGAGGAGTCAATGTATGACCATAGTAGATATGTAGTAATACCTAATAATGGAAAAGCCCCATAATGCCTCACTATGAAATGTTGAGCTCAAAGAATATGTCAAAATACCCAAATCGGGGTCTTACTATCCCAATCGAGTTATTGAAGGTTAACGATTTCTGCTGCTCCAGATCAAACCTTTGACATACTGACTTCATATAAACGAGACGAAATATCAAATATTTTCCGATATATTTCCAATAATAAGTAAGTAGTGCATTAAATCCCTGTGTATCAGCAATGAGCGGACATGAAGCGAATGGTATGAAACCGGTAATGACATCTCTGTATCGCTAGGTAAAACTATACGCTCTGTCAAACCAAATCATTGGCGCCAAATCATTTCTTCGCATTTAGTTCTGTCAACAATATTCAGTTCATAAACAATCAAGTTTCATACAACAACATATTTTTCTTCGCTCGTAAAAATGTCGAATTTTGTGCCCACAAACTACGATATGCGGACATCATTGATTTTCTGTTTCCAATTGAAGAAATCTGCTTTGGAATCACATCGAATGCTTGTGGGAGCTTACGGCCAGCACCCTCTAGGCAAAACACAGTGCAACGAGTGGCTCAATAAGTTTAAAAGTGGCGATTTTGATGTGAGAACGTGGAAGACCACCGAAAAAGTTTGAAGATGCCGAATTGCAAGCTTTACTCGATGAGGATGATGGTCAAATGCAAGAATATATTGCAGAACAACTAAATGTGATGCTACGTTTAAAAGCCATGGGATTGATTTTGAAGGTGGGAAGATGGGTGCCGCATGAATTGACTGAACGACAGCAAGGAAATCGAAAAACCACCTGTGAAATGTTGCTCGCCAGGTACAAAAGAAAGTCATATAAAGTCATCGAATTGTTACTGGCGATGAAAAATGGATCTATTTCGAGAATCACAAATGAAAACGATCATATGTTAAGACCGGTACACCGGCCAAATAGACAATAAAGCCAAATAGCTTCGGAAAGAAGACAATGCTCTGTGTTGTCTGGATCAGCGAGGTGTTATCTGGTTTAACCTTCTGAAACCAGGTGAAACAGTTACTGCTCAACGCTACGTCCAGAATATCAAGCTAGGCAACACAAAGTGATTTTTCTTGATAACAATGCACCACCACATCGAACAAAACAGACTCGGGAATTGGTAGATTCGTACAGCTGGGAAGCCCTTCCCCATGCGGCTTATTCACCATACTTGGCTCCACCTGACATATTTACATCAATGGGGCACGCACTTGCTGAGCAGCACTTAGATTCCTACAGTTTCTTCGAACAGTTTTTTGGCGAGGCATTCACAAATTGCCAGAGAGATGGGAAAAACTGCCATAACTTTGAGGATTGAATGTATAACCATTTTTCTTAAATAAACGTGTATTTTCTTAAAAAAATTAAAAATTAACGTTGAAACCATCTTTTCAGATACGACTAATTAACATAATAATCTTACAAATGAATTGATGTTAAATGTTAAAATCTAAGAAAATATAAAACATTTACCATAACTAAAAATAAAAATTTATAAATATTTTTTTCAGGTCTCTAATAATATCAATATGTACACGAATAAAAGCGCAAAAGTGGAAAATGAGCTTTTCGAGGACTATTCCGATGAATTACTAACATTTGCATCGGTGGCTTGTATTGTTTTCATAATTGTTGGCGTACCGGGAAATCTATTAACCATAATTGCGCTATCCAGAGGCAAGCAAGTAAGATTATAAGTACATACATGGAAATAAATTTAAAATGTAAACGTTGAAATTAATCTAAACTTTCAACAAATTCTATTGTCTTTGTGATTTTGGATGATGTAGACACGAAACTCGACAGCAATATTCATTATAAATTTATCATCATCAGATTTACTCTTCGGATGCTTTAATTTGCCCTTAGCTATATCGACATTTCTGAAGAGATCATGGAGTCACAGTGATTTACTTTGTAGATTATTTCCATTGTTTCGATATGGTTTATTAGCTGTTTCGCTCTTTACTGTTTCGCTCATTACAATCAACAGGTACATTATTATAGCGCATCCGCGCCAATATCCAAGGTAAAGAGGTAACGCTCATTTATGAAATGGCACATTTTTACAACTAATATTTATATTTCTAACATTTATTATGATAGGATTTACCAACATCGATATCTTGGATTAATGATAGCCGGCACATGGATTACAGCATTTTCCTTCATGATCCCAACTTGGCGTGGAATATGGGGAAAATTTGGACTAGATACAGCAATAGGATCTTGTTCTATATTGCACGATGAAAATGGTCGATCGCCCAAGGAGTTTCTCTTTGTCATCGCATTTATGGTTCCCTGCATTTGCATTGTTTTTTGCTACGCCCGCATTTTTTATCTTGTACGGAGAGCAGCATTCCGAACGAGGGAAGCACCTGCCAAAAATATATCATTTCGTAGTGAGCAAACGCCAAGTCAGAAAAATGCAAATGCCAAAAGCAATAGCGAAAATTTAAAGGAAATTACAAACAGCACACTACATGAAACATCGGAAAATATATTGAAACCATTCATAATTGACGATGACATCGAATACATCGATTCATTGGACTCAAGTGATAATATGCCAATATCGTATAATAATTTCGGTAGACGGGAAAATAAAACAAATGCAGAGAATGCTTCAGCGTTAGTAAATGTAAATGAAAAACTTTAAAATACAATTAATCATAATACTTATTATTTTAAAATGTTATATAAATGTTTTGCAGCAACTTGACCCCAGTGTCAAGTCTTCAACGAAAGATGCGGACAAGAATATTCCTAATGATAAAAGTTCATCGTAAGTAAATAATATGATTTTTCTTCATTAACTATTATATTTGTCTACATAAAAATGTCATTCCTTACCGACTTTATATTCCACCATTTCAGACGTCCAAATCCCATAACATCCATAAAAACTTCTTTTACCAGATTCAATTCAAGAAAAACACACTATGTCTCAATGGGTAATACATCGAATGCTTCTTCTATATACCAAGGTAGAATGAGTCAAAAGGATCGACGCTTATTGAAAATGATTCTGGTAATATTCGTTTCGTTTGTTATATGCTATCTGCCGATAACCATAACGAAAATTTGGAAGGGTGCCATGGACTTACACTTTGTGAATATTAGCGGATATCTGCTGATTTATTTGACAACTTGCATAAATCCATTAATCTATGTCCTAATGTCTAATGAATTCCGGCAAGCGTACTGGAGTCTTTTACGATGTCAGTCAAATTCAAAAAAGAAGAACGATTTTAATCGCACCCCAAAAACGTGATGTCTAAGTTTTTTGCCTTTTTATAAAATACTATAATAAATACTTATGTATGGTATGGGTAACCTATACATAAAATACGTGTGCATTTTTCATGAATTTAAACGTAATTATCTAATGCATTATAATTTTAGACTAGGCTATAACTCTTATGATGGATTCAGTAACAAGATATTAAAATATACATGTAGTATTAATGATTGTGAGAAACTTCCTATGTTCAAAATCGGATAGGAACTAATCTTAAACCAAACATTAAAAAGTAATCATCAATTTAATAGACTTGGGATAATCGATTAGAAGTTGATTAGAAAAGTATTAGTAGTTGTTTAATGATCGGATACCCTGAAGCAAGATCAGTTAATGTCTACACAGATTTGAAAATTCCGCCAGAATTACGAGACTTTGGCTGCCATCTGATTTTAAAACTTTATATGCGCTATGGTTACTTTTATTTACTTCCAATTTAAATTTTGTTTATGATATTACTTGGTCAGAAGGTTGGGATGAGTTTTCAGTGGTGAATTACATATAATTCATATACGAGTAATAATTATTATAGTATTTCAACTACCTAAATCTGGTTTTTAATATTCTTCTCTCACATTTTTGTGCCAATAACACTGAAACGAAAACCAATCGTTATTTACCATATATTATATACCTAAGTACATGAAATTTAAATAAATTTCCATACAAAATGAAATGCTTAACGCACTCGTATTTATTTTTCTAAGAACAATCGATGTTTATTTGTAATAATATTAATATTAATAATAATAATAATAATAATTTCTTGTAAATGCATTTGAATAATTGATATTGTTTTCTTATTATCGTTTTTTATATGTATGAATTAACTATTAGTAACACAACTAGAGACCGTTATTGTTATTAAATATAATTATTAATTTTAAATCTTAATGAAAAGATCAAACTGATTCCATATGCTCGGCCAGTTCTAGAATAGGACTTTCGCTTAGCGGTTTTATGACGGTTTGCCAATTCGGTGTAAATAAACTTGACGATGGAGACGGCTGAAATTCGATATGATAGGATACACAGATTATAATTTAATAAATGTTAATACAATATAGCCTTAATAGCAAAATTACATGGTAATGTGTTGGCAGTCGTCCACCGTTTTCCAGTTTGTTCGGTTTCTTCCACGTTTCGGAAGCATGCCTGCTCATTGATGAGCATTTCGTTGGTATCGATAACACAGCGACATCTTGCGATTGTTGTTTAATATACGATGTTTTCATAAAATTTGTCATCGATTGGTTATAGGATAATGGTGCCATTGACTGATGAAGCTTACTTCGCTCCAGCAAATTCATATCAAATAATTCATCAGCTGCTTCGACATGCACTGGATTTGGTGGTGCTGGTACAACTTGCATCTGTGCTGCATGCTGTTGCTGGGCAAGTTTAAAGTTTTGCTCGCGTATTATTTGTTGCTGGCGTGTTAAATGCGATTCAAGGGCATATTGTTTTTGAAACAGTTGTCGCTTTTGCTGCAGCAGTCGATGTTGCAGCAATTGTTGCTGCAGGGGTTGCTTTTGCAACGGCAACGAATTCATATGATAAAATACTGCAGCATCGTTTCGGTGAACGCTTCCTGGATAACAGTTGGCATCAAATCGTAAATTATTGAATATCGTCGGATGTATATCGGCATTATCGAAGTTATCTGCACGCATTAGATGCGGTGCATACGGATGATGTAAATCTATTGACAGTCTATTTGGCATTGCATAAAATTGACTATGTTGAAATTGACAATTGTTAATCTCGTCCAATGGTATATTGGATCTGTATTTAGTCTTTAGAGACACTGCTTCCTTTTGCAGCTGCTGCAGCTCCAACCACCCATTGCGTCTATCTGTATCGTAACGGTAGCTACCGTAAGCGGTGCCAGAGTTCAAGAGTGTTACCGAATTCATAAATCCTTGAGCAACTAAACCGTCACTAGCACGACGTCCCTCTCTAAATCAAAACAAAACAAAACAAACAAAAAAACATAGAAGACAATTATTGATTTTTTTTATATTTTTGCGATTTTTATTTAAGCTGAAATTGATTATTGGTATGCTAGACAATAACGTCGGTGGTTAGTATTTTCAACTTATAACATTGTACTTGTGTATGTATGTGTATCGAATTTAAATATTTAGTAAATTTAATTTGTTAAATGCATACCTGAAATGAATTGGAGAACGTTTCTCGGTGTATGGCGCCGATTGTGAGCATATCGACGAATTGCTCATGAGTGGCATATGCACACAAGAGATATTGCTATTATAGAGAGATCGATCTGATGGGCGATCTGTTGCTGTAGTAAGTGTCGTATTGCTAGCACATGATGGCAGGCTGCTGGCCAAGTCAATGCTAGTTGCTAAATTGAAATCTATGCTTTCAAAGGCCGAGCAATTGCTTTTCGACGAATCTCTGCTGAGATTTTGACTTAAACTCTTTGAATAACTTGCAATGACGCCACTAGAAGAGCAGCTGCTGCTAGCATACGATTGCATGCGTTGAGTTAGGTCGGTGGATGATTGAGAACCATCTGAAAAAAAGGTAGATATAAGATACTAAACGATCTAAACGATTGTCCTATAAATCGCCACCACACACACATTCTACATACAATATATTCTTGTAGTCAGTATCAGCGATAGTCTACAAAATTCCATTTGTACAATAGAACTATTTATTGTTCTATAGATTAAATTATATTTTAATTGAAACGTAGCACATGCATTAATAATTTTTATAATATTTCTCCATTTATGCGAAAACTAACCTTTGGGATCAATGCCAAGATCAGCCTCACAACCTTCATCTGTGCTTGAACTGCACTGTGTTGAAATTTTCGTTGAATACAATTTGGATCCGCTCTTTTCCGTGCAATGTTTACTAAAACAAAAACAAATAAATAGTAAATAATAATATTTTCATATTTAATTTTTCAATTCAATTCAATTCAATTTACTTACTTGTTATTCGTTTCAATTTGAGATTTTACAGTTTCATTATCAGACTTGACTCCACTTAATAATCCATTTGAACTTATCATAGAATTTGATTTGCATCTAACAGTGTCACCCTTTAAAATAGAAATATTATTATTAACATCGATTTTATTATCACATTAAAAACTTGTACTATACACCCCCTTACCTCGAGTGGTAGTGGACTCTCTTGCAGAGTTTCAAATAATTTTGTTGCTTCCGCAGACATTTTATATCGGAAACTTAAATTTCGACCTAATTTTGAAGAGGAATCAAAGCTAGTTGAACTGGATATAGTTTTTGATTCTTTAACATTCTGTTTTACTGAGTCACATTGAGGTTCTTCTTCTGATTCGTTTGAAAATTGTTTTGACGTCCCTTTTGATTCTGAAATGGCAGTGGCCTGAAAATAAAATAAAAATAAATAAAAGTTTATTTAGGTAAATAATGTGTGCTTGTGATCCGGTATCTGTGAATACAAATGCACATCTGCTGCTGTATCGTTTACGGAACGAAAACAGTAAGTTTTCTGTCTTAGTTTTGCAAAAATATGTTGAGTCTGTAACTGTGAATATTAAAATATTTTATACTGGATTGGAGCTATTTTTCATTCCAATAATAACCCAAATTGTATAGGATATTGCTGAAACAGTTTCATCACAACTCGTAGTTAGAGATTCGATAAATAATCCCAAAATCGATTTCATTCAACTACATAGTACATATGTAAAACGAACCTGTTTAAGTAGTTGACGACAATCTTCAGAACTCTGCTTAATAATACACTCGCGAATGTTGTGATGTAGTGTATTGCTGGAGCTTTCATTTACATCATTGCAACGATTTGATGAACCGTTCAAATGTTGATTTGATGATACAAGCTCTTTACATTTTAGATTGGAAATCGATGATTTATTATTGTCTATGCTGTATGAAGAGCCAATTGGACGTTGACTAGTACTTAAACTATGACGACTTAATCTGGCTACTTTATCATGAATGTATCGTCCTTTAAGGGAGATTTGCGGTGGCTCGACGTCCCTCTGATCGCTATGTGGTACGACGGTTGATGTAAAATGTGATGCGTCAGTGGAAAAGCTTCCACGATCGCTTATGATAGTCTGATGGCTTAATTTCGTAGAAAAGCTGCCAAGTCTAACTTTATCCTTGGGCAGAGTTAATATTGTCTGTTCATTTAATGGGCGATTTGGTTTGGTTCGATGTTTTTCCATGGAAGGCTTAGTTTTATACAATAATCTCGATGCGTTATGTGGTAATTGTGGTTTAGCGGATGATAGTTTTGGCAGTGCGCTGCTCATAGGGAGTTTTGAACATTCCTGAGTTATTTTCTTATGGTTGACTCGGTCTTGCAATAGCAAGTATATGGCAGCAACATGATCATAACAATTTTTCTTTAAGCTAGCTTTCGTTTTATCCGGCGATATGCCAGCAAACTCTGACATTATACGTAGAATATCTTCGTTCGGCTCAATGTTTGAAGTTCCATCCATGCTGACGTTATACCTGGCAATGCTTGATACTTCCAATACTTCGGAACAAATCCAGCTGTGGCGTTTTATCTGCTCAATTGTGTAACGTCGTGTGGGTTCCAATACCAACATTCTTCGAATAAGATGCTCACATTCTAAATTGAGAAAGAAGAAAACAAAACAAAAAAAAGAGACAAGTGAAAATATTATAATAAGGGGTGAGCCAGAAAAATTTAAAATTTTTATGGTGACATTAAAAACCAACTAACTGAAATAAAGTTCAGCTTATTAAGCATTTTTTTTAAACTATAATTTACAGAAAAATGTATTCAAATATTATTAACGGTTGCAAAATTGTTTAACATTTATCTTAACGTTCTTAGTTAGGGGCGGGACAGTGCGTTCGGTGACTATTGGATAGGCTTGATTCCATCGATTTCGGAATTCTAAATCATTTTTGCAAAATTTTTTATTTTTCTTTCTGTTTGTTTCATTATAGCCCAATATCTTTCAATGGACCGAAGTTCCGGGCAGTTAGGAGGATTTGCCTCTTTTGGGACCACTGTGACATTATTTTCCTTATACCATTCCATAGTTGACCTGGAGTAATGACTTGTGGCTAGGTCTGGCCAAAAACAAAACGGCTCCTTTGCGCTGTCCAATAAATGGTAGAAGGCGTTTTTGAAGGCATTCTTCTATAAAAATGTTGGAGTTAACTGGTCGTAATGAACGCCTTGCTCCATAGACCGCAGTTGCAAATAGCTTGCCAAACCATGAAACATTTTGGAAATTGCGAGAATCACGCAATCGAATTTGGTTATGAAATTGTCATACATTCCTTTGCTTCCAACCGGTCAGGTACTTTCTGCTGTTTGTAGGTCCTTAATCCTTGACTTCGCTTATATCGCATTACAGTTGATTGCGATGTACCAGCTGTAGCTGCAACATCTCGAGTCGACCTCGTGTGATTAACCCGATATGTACTAACAACCTCTTTCAGCACTTCTGGATTATTATTTTGACCCTTTTTTCTGCCTGTGCCTTCCATGTAGTTGTTTATGACGTTATAAATCGTCGCATATAATGGATAGAGTTACTATTCTCTCAGTGTGATATTAGTAAAATAATATTTATTTTAACACATATAAAGAGACAAAATTTACCTGAAGACATAAAGAATGGAATTCTAAATCTTCCAGATAGCACCCGATCTCTCAGACTTTGTAATGTTGAACCATCGAAAGGTAGAGCTCCGCACACAAGTACATATAAAACTACGCCAAGTGACTGCAATTAAGTGTTAGGTAAATAAAGTAACAGAGAATGGGGGCTTTCTATTTGTCCATATTTATTATTATAATAAAATGTATACCCATATATCGATTTCAGGTCCTGTGTATTGCTTTCCTTCAAATACCTCAGGCGCTGCATACGGAGGCGATCCGCACCATGTTGCTAACAATTCGCCCGCCTTAAAGTGATTCGAAAATCCAAAGTCTGCGATTTTGATGTTCATATGAAAATCCAAAAGAAGATTTTCAGCCTATAATAAGCAAAAAACTCATTGAAATACTCGTAGCTAAATAATATTTAAAAATAAATAACTAAGTATGTAAAACATATAAAAAACATTTCACCAATTCTTAATTTAATTTTAAGATTGTACCTTTAAATCTCTATGGACAATTCCCTTTTTATGGCAATATTCGACTGCCGATAAAATTTGCCAAAATTTATATCTGGCTGCAGTTTCAGACATTCTTCCGTACTTAGCAATATAATCTATTTAAAGATATTGAAATGACAGCTTATAATTATTTAATTTTTCTATTTAAAAATGGTTCGGAAATGTATGAAAAAAAATTCAGTTAATACAAAATAGTTCTGACCGTTTACTATTTTTACTTCATTTACTATTTTTTACTTGAAAAGAACTATAATATGTCGAATCCGAACGGCGAAGTGAAAAGCTTTTCATAGCAATTTTTACTCTTGTAGGATTGACATTGCCTGCCAAGAGGTGGTGCCGTGTAGAAAAATTATTTTTTCTACTTTTTTTTTTTGATTTTACCTGTGCCGAGATTCGAACCCCGGACACTCTGCGTAGCAGTCAAACGCATTACCGCTACACCACAGCGACCACTATAATACATATATATAACTATAATACATAAAAATTAATTTCGAGGAGTAAAAATAGTAAATCGAGAAATAATAGTAAAAAGTTGCAAGTAAACGAACAGACCTAATATTGAGGAAGGTACTTATGTTCTTAAATATTATTTGAAAGACAATTACCGAATATTTCTCCTTGACTCGCATATTCGGAAACAATGTAGATCATATTTTTGGTTTCCATAACCTAAAAATTAAAAAAAAAATAGGTTTTAATAATAAATTAATTCAAGAAATTTTACATGTACCTACTTGATAGAGTTTAATTATATGCGGATGATTTAATCTTTTCATTATCTCAACCTCACGATAAACTTTTTGTAAATTAGTCGAATCTAATTGTGATTTATCAATAATCTTAATAGCAACCTGGAAAATTTAAAAAACATAAATTTTCAATTAAATTCCCTCTTTTTAATGATATATAATGTTGGCTAAAAAGAAAGTTCAGAAAAGTGAGCTAAGTTTAACCAATTTTGTTTCATATATAAAAACAACGTTATTGAGTCAAATATTTTCCATTGTTATTGACCACCATCTCGCCATTTTTCGAGCAAAACCATAATACCGTCTTAAAGAACTCCTGGGGTTACTGCTCGACAATCTCGCACAAGACCGTTTTGCATTCCTCTTGCGAATTCAACTTTACGCCATCAATAATTTTGAAACGAGTGAAACAAATGGTAATCCGAAGGTGGAAGGTCTGGGCTATATGCTGGATGCATTAAAACTTCCCAGCCAAGCACCCTCAGTTATTGGGGGATCACCAAAGAAGTATGTGGTCTAGCGTTGTTGTGATGAAAGACTACGCCCTTTCTGTTGCCTAATTCCCCCCGTTTTTCCTTGAGCACTTCATTCAATCTTGTTAATTGTTGACAGTACAGTTCCGAATTACTAGTTTGGCCACGCGGAAGCTGTTCATGGTACACAGGGCCCTTGCAATCCCACCAAAAACTAAGCAAAACCTTCCTTGACGTCAGTTACAGCTTTGCGACGGTTTGGGCAGGTTCACCGCGTTTTGACCATGATCTTTTTCGCACATTATTATCATACGTTATCCATTTTTCATCACCAGTAACCAATCTGTGCAAAAATTGTTCGAGATCTTTGCGTTTCAGATTAGTTTCAGTTAAATTTTTTCACTCAGCTTATGTGGCACCCAAATATTTTGGTATAGCCAGCCTTTTCTAAATGATTCAAAACCGTTTGGTGAGCAATGCCAAGGTCCGTAGCGATGTCGCGACTGCCTAAGTGTGCATGGCCAACCAGATTTAGGTGCGTCTTTTACATTAAAATTTCCAAAGCGGAATCGATCATACTATTTTCCAACTATCCTTTCCGATAAAATACATTTTCCATGATGTGCGCAAATTTTTCTGTGACCCTTCGCGGCCATATAATGCTTTGAAAGAAATAAAGTAAAATGCAACGAATTATTTCCGATTCTTCACTCATTTTAGTGACGTTAAAACAGTTGAATAATGAAGAAATGCCAATGGGTAAAAATTGTTTATGATTCTCTCAACTACCTTTATCAACAAAGGGTTGCCACATCGGACTAGTACTTACAGAGTTATCGCACTTTAAACTTTGCTATATCCCTTCTCTGAACTTTCTTTTTAGCCAACCTTATGTATATTATAGACAACTTTCGGTTTCAAATTGAAGTACGATGTTACCTCATTTTTTGTTATTCGATGTCGAGCTAATTTCACAACAGCGAAATTCCCCTTTCCAATTGTCCGTTCAATATCATAAAATCCCACTCTTATAGGTTCTTTGGGTTTTAGAACATCTTTAGGAGTATCACTCAATATTTGTTTTCCGGTACTAGAATCTGTAGATTCGTTAGCCTCTGCTTTCTTTGGTGCTGTCGAAAACGCAGCATTACTTGCAGCAGCAATTGGAGTTTTAGTAGATGCCGTGCGAGAGAGGCACCTCTCCTTAAGAGCCTCTTTTAAATTGCCAACGAATGGAAAGTATGTAGTTATGTAATAAAAGAAAAATTCAATATAATGTTATTATACAAGGGCTGTGAAAGTTTTTGTGTGATGTCAATTTACCATATGTAAGTAGTACAAAAAATTTTGGAATAAAATTAGAAAACGTAAACCGTTATCTTACCTGGCTGATTATTTTTTGATGTTTCATCTTTCTCTTGTAAATTGAGAGCTCCTTTAGTTTGTGATATACCACCTTCACTCGCTTTATCTTCTTTATCGCTCTCATTCATATTTTCTATTTGTTTCATAAGCACATCATGTCATAATTATTCTGTAATACAAATTATTATTGAAATATTATATTAAATGAATGCATTTATGTACCATACATAAGTAAAAATTAAATGTAGTAGAGAATGTTTTATTTTATTTTTACTTTTTTTGTATTTACATATGTATTTTAAAATTGAGCAGTGTTATTCTGAACCCTAGGATGGGCAACTACTTGGTAGTCACTAAGTTAACGTACTTGGTCTGGCCATACCAACAGGGTGAGTTGTGTCTTTTAATGTGTCCTATTATAGTCACCATGGCGTAGTTGGTAGTGTGCAGAGTGTCCGAGTTCGAAACTCAGCACAGTCAAAAATCAACAATAGGAAAGAATAAAAACGGCACCAACTCTTAGCGGGCAATGGCAAACCTCCAAGAGTAAAAATTGCCTATGAAAAGCATTTCACTTTGCCTTACGGATTCGGCATAAAACTATCGGACACTTTCATTCATGTCCCATTAGTGGATGCGACAAACTCGGCATAGGCCCTCCATTGGCTGTTGTACCATTAAGAAAAAAGAAATAATTGTGTAGGCAGATGATCCGATATGCTTGGAAATTCTTTCTATGGTTATACACAGTAAGCAGATGTACATATTAAGCTTTAAGTGCATATGTCGACACACCAGACATGCCAAAAAATTGGAAGATTTACAAAATACAATAATAATTTTGCACTTTTATACTAACTTGCGGCAAAATATCTTTGCGCTCCTTTCAGTTCGGGGCCGTCCGAAAGAATTTTCTTTAAAACACACCAGAAAGCTAACCAAAGAATAAACCGCCTATAGCCTAAACACTTAACTTTACTTACTTTACTTTTAATGGCACAACAGCCCATGGAGGGCCTAGGCCGAGCTTTTCGCATCCACTCATGTTGTGCGTGTTATATTTGTGCATGAATGGAAGGGAACTACAGTTTAAAGCCGAATCTGAACGGCGAAGTGAAAAGCTTTTCATAGAAATTTTTACTCTTGTAGGTTTGCCATTGCCTGCCAAGAGGTGGTGCCGTGTAGAAAAATTATTTTTTCTACTTTTTTTTTTATTTTACCTGTGCCGTGATTCGAACCCCGGACACTCTGCGTAGCAGTCCAACGCACTACCACTACGCCACAGCCGACCACTTAAATATGATTATATTTTTGAATAGCTGCAATATTTATAGACTTTGTCGTTTTTTATGTACATATGTTTCCAAATTAGCTGAAATGATGTGAAACTTTTCTTTTTATTTTAAAGAATTGAATTCAATGCAGTAATTTAACTTTAAGTTAAAATAAAAAATCATATAAGTACATTGACGTACAACATTTTAAACTGACTATTTATGGCTTGAAAAGAAATTAGTAAAAGTATCGATTCTATATTGAGTATGGTACAAGTATCAACTCGATACTGAATGCAATATCGATTCGATACTGAGTAAAGGTATCAATTCGATATTGAGTATAAGTATCGACTCGATATTGAATACCTTTTAGTACTGCGTACTTTTGAGTACTTTAAACCGATACTTTCTAGAATCATGCACTACCGATTCGTTTCAGTATCGAGTACTTATGTACTACTTTCAGTATCAGTTTTGCCCAACACTATTATTTCCATTAAAGCTATCACACTATCCTAACGTAGTAATACACTTAAGCGGTTTCTCATTATTACCACAGATTACCACAGAGTACAAATTTTCCCTTTGTATGTACTATGTAAAGGTTTTAAATTTTTTATCACAAAATTTTTGTAATTTGCAATCATTATGAATAGGACTCATAAATACAAAACTTTGGTTTTCAGGACTTACTTTACTTACTTTTAATGACACAACAGCCCATGGAGGGCCTAGGCCGAGCTTTTCGCATCCACTCATGTTGTGCGTGTTATATTTGTACATGAACGGAAGGGACCTACAGTTTAATGCCGAATCCGAACGGCGAAGTGAAAAGCTTTTCATAGCAATTTTTACTCTTGTAGGTTTGCCATTGCCTGCCAAGAGGTGGCGCCGTGTAGAAAAATAATTTTTTTTTTACTTTTTTTTTTTTTTTGATTTTGCCTGTGCCGAGATTCGAACCCCGGGCACTCTACGTAGCAGTCCAACGCACTACCACCGCGCCACAGCGACCACTAGTTTTCAGGACTACATTGACTAAAATTCGGGTTATAGCCCGAAAATGCGGGAAATTTTTGAAACTCATTTACAAAGGAATATTTCACGTCTTAATTTAATAAGGCAACCATTTTTTACTTTATACCAACACTCCGTTCCCTCTCCTTACGAAAGCTTTGATACCCTCAATTTACTTTAAAATTAAGTAAATGTATTGAGATATTGACATACTTTCTTTGGAAAATATGTCCGTCATAATAACACAAGGTGGCGCATAAAAATTACATACATTCTGACTAATCTATCGGGAACCCTCAAATGGGAATGGAAGGTTGGTGTAAAAACAAAATATGTTAAACTTTTCACAACGAACAGCATTGCCTCATACATCAAAGTTCAAGGACTTCAAAATATTAATACAAGGTGAGGCGAAATGTAAATCGGCTGCCACTTTGTTAGAAACCAAAAAAATATTTGGCTCCGTTTTTACGGAATGTCTATGTATTTGAAGGTGTAAAATTGATGACAGTAGTTGAAAAAATGATATATGTAGGTCAGATGACCACCTCCTGAGTTGATGCACATTTGTGCTCATTGTATGGCATTTTGAATTGTTGCTCGCAAAACATCTGGCTCCAAATTGGTGATTTCTTCTTGAATGTTGGCTCTCAAGACTGGCAAGATTTGGGATATTTTTTATTTTTGTTTTGTGGTAAATGCGATATTTTAAGGAAAAAGTCGGCCATTTCAAATCGCCAATCCGGAAACTGATATTTCAAATTCTCCATCGTTAGCCGAGCTGTGTATTGCTCCATTGTTTGTTACCAACTAATTTTCTATCTGCCTAGAGCATTAACATAAAAGCCGTTTGCAAAAAATTATTATGGCACATTCACATTATGACATTACTTTTGCTGCACCTTGTACATATTACCATCAAATCCCATCAGTACTCCACGAGAAGTGGGCAGGGGATTCTTTTTGAGATAATAATCAATCATTCATCGTCGAGGAAAATTAAGTGTTTTAATTAGATTTGCAATGAATATTACTAAAACTATTTTGTCTGTATGTATAGGTAGTGCGGAGTTTTAAACCGAATCCCGCGATATCTCATGCAATCCGTGACAGTTTGAAAACCCTATGAAGTGTGCTGATCATCTATATGTTTCAAAGTCCTTTCTATTTTACTTCAATTTGGCCATTCATTCCTACCAAATGGTCTCGAATATCATTTGAAACTTACTCCAAGTTAGTTGACAGCTCAAGAATTAAACATGAAACCTTGTGGTCGTTGTAGTGTAGCGGTAGTGCGTTGAACTGTTACGCAGAGTGTCCGGGGTTCGAATCTCATCACAGGCGAAATAAAAAATATAAAAATAATAAGAAAAAATAACAACAACATTTCTATACGGCACCACCTCTTGGCAGGCAATGGCACATCTACAAGAGTAAAAATGGCCAATGAAAAGCTTTTCAATTCGCCGTTCGGATTCGGCATAAAACCGAAGGTCCCTTCCATTCATGTACAAATATAACACGCACAATATGAGTGGATGCGAAAAGCTTGGCCTTTGGCGCTACATGCGGTCATAGTCGACACTGATAAAATGAAGTTCATTGTGGTAAAGGCATAAAAGTTGCCACAATGGCTGTCTACCTCTTTATCGGTGTCCTGTGTGATTGCATTCCCTCTCTCATTCTTCCTCCCATCTATCAACCTTGCTTCCATTGAACACAATGATCTGCATTCATAGGGGTACATCCTGTGTGTTGAATGTATATACAAAAAAAATAAAAAAATTAACAAATTTAAGATTAAATATTTTAAGTGTCTAATCCAAAGGCTGCCCCCTTCACACCTAAAACAAATAGTATAGTTAGTACCTAATAGTACATAATATATTGGATACGATGAACATAGGTACTACATATGTGCAAAACCATAATTTGTAATATGTAAGATGCCTCCCCGATAACTCTGAGACACGCATGGAGGTTTTTGTCTGAAGTTTTTATTGGGTAAAAAAAATGGGTCGTATGTATTGTTATTGAATGAATTAGAAATTTCCGCATTTCCATATACACTAGGCATATCGTAAGCATGTGTTCATAATGTGAAATAGAAGTAACAAGTAACTGGATAATATTATCAAACAAAATACAATGAATGCTCAGTGTTTGAGTACGAAAAATCAATAATTACTTACGTATACATGTATACGGTATGTATGTACATAGTAATAGAATATACATATGTATGTGTGTAGATATGAAGGAGATGTACAGCGATATTACTTAAAACTTTTCGTTTAAGAAAAATAAATTTTTACCTTCTCTCAAATTCATAAATCCGAGTACATTGTAATTGGTATTTGCTCCGTAACTTTTCTAGTTTTTAACAATTTGCAGCAGCATTGCACTCCAATTTTCTAAGCAATAAAACTTTAAATATGAAATGTTTCTTACAATTTTTGTTTTGTTATTTACTAACCACAATTTTGTATTGATTTTTTTTACGAGGCTGCAGCTTTAAATGAAAATAGCCAAACTGAAACATTTTTAGCTGTCATAGTTATCAAAACATATTTGGTTGTTCTTTTTTTTCTGTTAGATACATATATATATCAAATTTTTCACCATAAGAATGTAAATGAATAATAATAAACTCAACCACTTTGTTTCGGCCACAAAATTTACAAGTAACTCTTAAATATTTATACGCCCGCTACTATTTTATGCGCCGTGGCCTCGAACGAGGTCGTCAATGTCGGTTCATCGAGAAATTTTTACGCATAGAGTGCACGAAAAAAAAACTATACAAAATATCTAGGTAAAATTTTCTATTGCTTGTAAATATCATTTACAATTATAATAAGAGGCTTCACTCATTACCTTATATATCATTACCTTCAGTATTTACCTTATATTATTCTTTTTGTTTTGAAAATGAAAATAAAAACTATTTAAATATCTACAAAATAGCGGTTGAAAATCACATTATAAAATGTTTTCCTTTTAATGCTAACTAAAGGATACGAAACCATTTGACAGCTTATCTTCCAAATACAATTCACGTTTGATTTTGGAAAGAGAAAGTTATAGACGATGAACAATTCAAATAGCATGCGCCAAACATTTTGTACAAGATTCTGTATTTAAAGCCAAACGTTCAATAAATTTCGGCCCCTTTGTTCGATATTCAAATAAAAACGAGTATCCTAATGAGTTGTAATTTAAAACGTAAACTTTCCAGCTGATGGGGTGCTTGAGGTACAATATCTCAGAAATAGTTAGCAGCAGTACTTCGTAAGATAGTGGTATATACAAGGTGGACCATTTATAATTTGGAAATTGATTTTGGTGTAAATACGAAACGAATAATATTTTTTCAATGTTGTTTTTACCCTTCTGGTTAATTGTGGAACACTATCTCATTTAAATGACCTCCTCGACTGGCCTTGAATCAACCCAATTATTCAGTACATTTTCGACTGTATCAAGCTGTACATGACCGATGACTGCACCAATTACATCTTTAAAGGGCCTTAATCGTTGCTGGATGGTTAGCGTAACACTTATCTTTAATGGCTTCCCACAAATAATAGTTTAACGGAGTCAAATCGCAACTGCGTGGTGGCCAAAGCACATCACCAAAACGGCTAATAATTGGATTTCTTTATCTGAAAATATCGATTGTGGGTCGGCTTGTGTGACCCTGTTGAAACCAAATGTTGTTTAAGTCCATATCTTCTAAAATATGCCACAAATAATCGGTTATCATTGTGCCATTCACTTTAACGCATCTTCCTTCCTCTGAGCAACAGCAGCAACTTTTTCGATTGTGCGCCCTGTGGGAGTACGAGAACGTGTTGTTTTATCCAATAAAGTTCCATTTTCATGTACACGTTTCACAAATTGATTCACAAATTCCGTGGAAAGCACATCTCTTTACAAATGTTAGATAGACCACCCATTAGTATTACCTTTGATATGAACGAGTATTCTAGTTGTAGCGCCATTCTCTAGAATTTGCTATGAACAAAATCTAGATGGTAGACATATTGGCAATCTGGTTGTTTTTTTGTTCCACTCCTACACTTGACAGTGATATTTGACGTCACAAACGGGACTTGGGATAGTCTGAATAATCCATTATGGCCTAGAAGTTTAGACGCAGAAAATAGACAAAGATTAAATTAAAATTTTTTTAGTCTTTCTCACTTTAAAAATCCATTAACTTCCTCTTTCCTCTAAGGCTAAAATTTTAAGATTTATCTGAAATTGGTACACTAAATTAAGGCCTTAAACTACTCACTCTATGAATTCGGAATCGATTTTTTTTTAATACTTAGAAAATACCCTAAGGATTATGAGTGGGAAAAATATTTAAGTACTCGAATTTTGAGTAGTGGCGCAGTCCTCTCTCGGCCAGGTGTTAGTGCGTTTTAAACTTTAAACGCACATTTTCTATATCGGGCCGGACTCATTCATAACAAATTTTCACAGATTGACTTAATAGTGTAACTGTATATTCAAAATTACAATCTTAACAGAGGCACGAAGAATTTCCCATTATATTCAGGCATGTTCTTAAATTCACTTAATAGTGAAATTCAATCGCCACAATACAATTCATATTGCGTAAATTTCAATTTCCCTCGTGTTACGTAGCGCTTTCGAAACATTAAATTTTATAGCTTATTAGTTGTATACCCTTGACCATATTAGAATGACCAACCCCTTTAATACATAAGTATTGTTGATGAATGAGTTTTTGCTCATTCCATTCCACTTATTCAACTTTATGCTCCTCTCACCCTCCTCCTTCTACCTCTCACCTATCAATCTTCCTTCCATTCAACACAATGTCTGCATTCATGCGGGTACACCCTGTGTGTTAAATGTATCTATAAAAAAAAAAGCTCCTAAAAAGTGTAGAGCAGGTTTAAAACTCTTCATTACATTTCATCTTTTTGAATCTGTTCCGTTTTCCCTTTTCTATTCCTTTTCCTGTAAAGCGGCAAAGAGCATTGGACTGAGTGAATGGTTGCCCTTCTGGCCCCCTCCAATCTATCTTATCCAGTGGTGGCGGCCACTGCATATGACGCGAGCGCGAGAGCATTTTATACTTCACATGTACCAGGCTCATTTCCATTGAAAAAGAGAGAGCTGATCAGCTGTGCATGTTTGGGTGGCCACCTCTGATCTAATCTAACATTACGATAAAGATTAGGGATTGCATTTAAGGAAGGGGATTGCATATCGGTGGGCATAAGCAGTGGTACTTATGCGCTGAAAAAAATTATAAGATTGGTCAAGGCGAACCTTCTCCTCGGGCTAAAACGTGTTCATAAATCAAGTTAATGCTGAAGAATTGCGCATAACTCGAAGTATCGAAAACAACGTTTCGTGCTAATAATAGTGGGTCATATAAAAAGTATTCGCGGTTGGTACCCAAAAATCTGTTATTTATGTACATATATGATGCTTAATGCCTCTTCTATCTCCTGACAGCTTGCGTGTCGATATTGCTCCATCAGTTGCAAAATGATATCGGCTTCTTTGTTATAAAAATTTCCGGTACTGAATCGCGCAAACCACTCTTGGGTCTGGCGTTCACATCATCCTCACCGTAAATCGCACAACCTTTTCTATAGTACATAATATAGCTTCACAAAGCGTATTTCTGTCAAAAATGTAGCCTTAAATGTTACCTTTCAACATATGTTCGTTTGACATAATCGTGTCAGATTTGTGGGTACCAGCACCAAAAACCGAGAATACTTTTTATATGACCCAATACATATTAATTAAAAAGGATATCCGCAAATCTTTATTTTTATCAAATTTAGCACCAAGGCGTGTTCTACTGATGAAATTTTGTGTGATTATGCAAACCCACTACGTAAGTAGTTGCGCCTCCCCTCCCCTACAAGCAATACACTTAAAGTTGCATGTTGTAAGAACCATGACAGTTTAAAAAATGATATTTCGCAAAGAGAAGCATAAAGGATGACTTCAGCAAGTAGGCTTGTCAACTATTGAACACCTTGCAATGAAATCATGATTTTACATTTAGCTAGTACCTTATAAAATGTAAGAAAATCTAATGCATATTTAAAAGAATTCGAAAACGCATTTGATGCAAGCACATATTTACAAGATTTCCTTTTATTAAAACACTTTGTACACATACATATACATATATATTAATTATTAAATACAATAATTATACAAAAATGTCAGACAGTCAATAATAATAATAATAATAATAATAATAGTAGATAAGAAAAACATAAATACATAACTAAATGTCTTTATAGCTCACTTCCGGGGTAGGTAACTCCCCTTGCCATCGTAACAACGTCTTTTGAAATCGCTGAGAAATAAACGACTCTGTAAGCTTTGCTGGTCGATGCTGACAGATTGTGTAGTATTGCTGCAAGCAAAAAAAAATATTTTATACGTTTTGGTTAAAACATTAATCACAACAAAATTGAAATGTGTTTAGAACCTAGTTTTTGTGAGTACTGCACATCCATTATCTAAAGTCATTTGTAGCGAATATAGTGTGGCTAAATTAATCAGACTATCGTGCTCGTATATTTCAATGTCAGGCAATCTGATTTGCGATTGCCGTGGATCTTGCAAAAATCGAGCCAGGCGCTCGTTAACACTTGTCTTGATACTGAAGCCAGGCCTCTCGTCCTTGACGCGGCGGCAACCAGCGCGAATCTCTCGAATCTCAGCTGGCTGGCAGGGTGGTGATGAGAGAAAGGGATTTGATGTCTCTCCGGACATTTCACTTTCGATTTGCTTAAGCGGAATGTTCATGTCATCCTTTGCATCATTCGTACCGCTACGTCCTCCCAAATCAAAGCTCCTATTCACAATCGTAATAGGCTCCGACGGTTGATAGCGCATTTCGAGAGCTTCATGTGCATCGGATGCTGACCACTCGCCGCTTCCAGACATTAGTGTATCGTCTTCTGCCATCATGCCGATAACACCGTCTTCAGACTTGATTTGTGGCAGATTACTTTTCTTCGTGAGCTTACGCTTCGAATCTGTTGGACCGCCACCGCCTTCGTTTCCCGGCCAATCAGTAAGTTCGTCGTCACCTTCACGATCAGTGTCATTTGCAGTGTGTGCGCCATCTGACTCAGACGAACTCAGTGAACTTGAGCTGAGGAAATCATTCAGTTCACCACAGTCCATGGGATGTTGATCCACGGCAAACTGCAGCTGTCGTAGTTCTGTACGTCGCCGAGAACGACTGCTCTTCTTGCGATGACAATGAAAGTTTGTTTCTTGTTGTTGATGCATCGCTGGAATGCCACCGCTTTCTGTGGTTAAAGCTTCGTCTGGTTGTACTTCGGGTGCAACATCCTCATGTGATTGGTTTATGTCAATTGCTGGATCAGTCTTTTGCAATTGCGAGATCCTTTCAATTTTCGAGACAAGTCCTTTGTTCAGTGGCAGAAGCCTATCTGTGTGTGGTTTTGATGTGGAAGAGTAGCTCCGTGGCCGCATTCGGTATTCTTCCATGTAAGTGTGACGCGGCATGCTAGTCGAATGTGCCTTGGCTTGGTCGTGATCATGGTAGCGATCGCGATTTGAACGTTTCCGCTTGCCACAAAAGAACATATTGGAGCGATTAGTCACGTCTGGTTTAAGCACTCGTTTTCGCACAGTTCCAGTGCCTGTGCCGCTTAAGCCACTACCGCCGCTTCCTCCAGTCAACAATGATGATTCAATTAAATCACTCTGGGCGGCACCCATTTCGTATTCAATCGACATACGTTTCAATTTACGTTTTCGTCTGGCATTCGGTTTGAAGAACCTGAAATTGTTTGTTAATAACAAGTAAAATAATTTTTGCAAATTCAACAGTCGGTTGCACATCAACAAATTGCTTACCGAGCTGGACTGAATGTCTCATTCAATGAATCTGACTCCAATGTGCCCAAACGGACTGACGCATTTAATGATTTACATGGAAGACGCACCTCTTTATCTTTGTCGTCAGAGTCACTGGGCAACGCTACGTTGTGCGTGTCGAGGCCATCCACATTTGTGGGATTAGGGTGCGCTGCCATGTCTGTAGGACTGCTCGATGAATCCTCCGTGGGTTGTGGTGCACAAGCTTCATAAATCATTTAATAATCATTTTATATTTCTTGCACTCACACGTATGTTACTGTGTTGCTTTACAACTTACGCAAATTTCCTGTCGAACGGGTCCTGCGACGCTGACCCCACCTACTCACTCTATCCAAAAGAGAAGTCTCCTCCAATGCCACGGTCAAATCGTGGGAGAACTGATCCATTTTGTTTGGCAAATGCACCAGATGCCTTTCAAATTTCTAAATTTTCCTTTATATTTCGCTCAATTTAAAACAATCTCCAAATTTTTATAGCACTCGTCTCTAGTGACAACAAATAATCGATAACATTGTCATAAAAATTTTTACTCTCTTAGAAATGACAAAGTTTATTTCAACCAAATTTCTTCAATATTTACATCAATAATTTATTGTACAAAAGTGTTGAAGTTTATTTGATTATTAAATGGGTTGTGTATCAATCCTATTTTATGCATCACTCACAATTAGGCGATATTAAGTGTTCGTTAAAAAAAAATAAACAAGACAATTGTTTTATTTTTCCTGTAGAAAAGTATTAAGACATATCGTCCATTGGCTAATATACCGTCACTATACAAATTTGTCAATTTTTGTTAAGTTCCACTACACTCGGTAACAGGAAATAATTTCAATTTGAGGATTTCCATGTAGTGACAGGAAATTTTGAATTGTCAGTAATATTTAAAAGCACAGTCAATATTACTTACACGGTCATGCCTGACAAATAGCTAACAAAAAAAATTATACGGTTGGTTATTGCCGGGAAGAGGGGAAGATTTTGTGGCAATAAAAATTAAGCGAATTGACAGCATCCGTTTTGGTATTCTACTCATAGGAACTTATAGAAGCTATCATAATGTGAGCTATGGAATATTCTAACAATTGTGATGTTTGCATCTTGCCAGCATATAAAGATTTAAGTTATATGTATGTATTAGACTGTATGACCTAACAGAAAAATTTTTATTCACCTTCGTACATGGATTTTTGAAAAACATGATAATCCAAACAATTTTTTTGTTTAAGTAAGGAAGTTTTTATAAAACGGTCAGTATGAACGGTCAGTTTCCAAAATTTTTCTAAAATTAAAATTTTCATATTTATGCATATGTATATATTCTGTATTACGTTTCAGAAATATCTCTGACCGATTCAGCTTCGACGGTGTTAAGGTTAACAAAATTCTTAATTGTATTATCTTTTGGCATAGTTGGTTCAACGCACTGGTTTCTCGATGAGATTGTGGCCTTTGCTTTCTCCATCAAGACGTTTCTTTATCATCTCTTATTAACTTGAGCTATTGCATTTTCACATTGATTTCCGAGACAATATATTTGATTTGTACTTCTACCAATTTATAAAATAAATAATTTGGCAAGTTGATAATTTGTTCCAAAAACTTTTTAAATAAATACAAAATAATTTGTCAAGTTTGACAATAGTCAGCTGATCGATTACCACTCTCAACGCTCTCCCTTGATAGTTTGACAATAGGGGATAAAACGAGCAAAAGACTAAGAGCATTTCTTTAATAATTTCTTCGATGAATACTTGTGAGCTATAACTACACAGAACAACAAAATCGACCTAAAAAAATGCTGAAGTCCTTTTTTGGCATAAACGTCAGATTATTTTATGCGCTCTTTTTTTTTATGCGAAGTTTTTCTTAGGCAATTTTTACTCTTGTTGTATGCGATTGCTTGCCAAGAGGTGGTGTCATGTAGAAAAATAATTTTTCTACTTTTTGATCTTGTCTGTGCCAAGACCGGACACTCCGCGTAGCAGGCCAGCATACTACCAACTACACCACGGCGACCACATATTATTGGAATATATTAACCCATTGAAACAAGACATTCAGATTTTTGAAAGTAGTGGCAGTGAGCTAATAGAGCTAACTTGGGCAGTGCTGCTCAGCGTCACTTCTGTATTGTAACTCACTCAATAGCAAGCAGAGCGTTCTAAAATATTCACATATTTCGAAAACTTGCACTGTCAATACGCTATTGTAATTCAGGCTTAAGTTTGCGAAGACATGCATGGGAAGTCCAAGTTGAAAATGCTTACAACTGAAAATAGAAATAGAAATAGGTGATGAGGTCACTGAAAAACAACATAATGATGATAGAAACTCATTAAACATACGTGGTTTGTTTAACGCTCATTGCGTATAAGAATCAAAATGAAAACTCTTAATATGAACAACCACTCACTTTGAGATATCTGAAATATAGTATGTGTATTTTTCGTACTTAAACATTAGAACATATATGTCTGAAACACACATGCGCAAATTTTCTGCATGTAGTTTTGCTTAATTTCTGCGCGCAGCTCTTTACTTTACTTTTACTTTTAATGGCACAACATCCCATGGAGGGCCTAGGCCGAACTTTTCGCATCCACTTATGTTGTGCGTATTATATTTGTACATGAATGGAAGGGACCTACAGTTTAATGCCGAATCCGAACGGCGAAGTGAAAAGCTTTTCATAGGCAATTTTTACTCTTGTAGATTTGCCATTGCCTGCCAAGAGGTGGTGCCGTGTAGAACAATTATTTTTTCTACTTTTTGATTTTGCCTGTGCCGAGATTCGAACCCCGGACACTCTGCGTAGCAGTCCAACGCACTACCACTACACCACAGCCACCACAGCCCTTTGGCAGTTCATATTTTTGGTAATATTTAATTAAAATAGATCGGCGATAATGAACATTCATGCAAAATAATATTGACGTTCATAGAACAAGCAGATCATAAGGTCATTTTGGAACCCTCCACTATTTCTTATCAGTGATCTTTGTGATAGAACCTTTACTTTAAAAATACCTATAAGTGAAAAATATTGCAACGCAAAGAGAATATTTTCACAGAATAGTATTTTTGAAAGGAGCTACCACATCTGTTCCATTATTTGTTGATATTCTCTTCCATTTAAATTCAAAATTTTTAATTTGGAAAAAATTAAAACATTGTTTATATCTTTCGCTCGTCTCTCCTATTAGTGTTGCGCTCGCAGCCATAAAATACTGCCAATATCACACTGGCAACAGTTGCTGAGGCGGCCAATATGTTATACTCTCTTGAACGTGAGCAAATCTGTCTGTTAAATTACCCTTCCCAACTCCATCTTTGGTTTTTTCATTTTACATGAGAAACAACAATAATATTGTCTGGTCGGTGGAATTGTTGCCGGTACCATAACGTGTGCTTAGATAAATTTTATTCTCAAAGGGAAATTTCCAATGATTTTATTTCGATGACAATTTGCCCTGAGTTGAAATGCAGAATTTACATGTGTTTAGCGCCATTTGAACTAAGGTATTAAAATTTAGGTGCAACATAAAATCTGCAGATGTATTTCAGACATTAGGATATTCAAAACAATGTGTAATCGGTGTCAACTCGAAAAATTATCCAAAAATTTTGAATTATTCATAATTTGTGCAAGATGTCCTAGTCCCTTAAATAAGAAAATTGATGAATTCAAAAGCTTGATAACTCACTGATGAAAATTTAAGCGACATCTGTTATATTTGTGATGTAACTAAAGTTAAATGCGCACTAAAATGACTGCAGCTTGTTAATTATTTTGCTTGCCCTTCGATAAATTCGATAATTATCGTCTGTTCTTATGATATGGTTGTCACATCGCTGATTTCGTATTGGTCTGCAAAAACAAAAGAATGCAAAATAAATTATTGCAATTTTAATTGGTTTGCGTGAAGAAATTTTGCGGGCAATGGAAAACAGTGCGTGTCGGTTGTGTGTTTAAATTATGTGAAAAAATGGGAACGATTGCATCAGTTCTTCAGTGGTCGTGCACGAATTGCAACGTTATCAATCCCACTGAGTCGCTTAAATGCCGTAATTGTGGGACACTACGTAAGGTATTTCCCAGTCCAGCGTCTACTCTACACAGAGATAACAGCAGCATAAGCATCAGGGACACCTGTTCCAAGGCAACCATAGAAAAACAAAGGAGCGACGGTGTAATTCCACTATCTCTCGATATTGTCAAATCCGCTACCATTGTTAAATCGCATTCCAACGTCAACAAGTCGCTTCCGGAGGAAAAAAGCGCTGTGACGCAAGATAGGACAAGGTATGGAATTGAGTTATTTGCTGCTCTAAATAGATGGATGTGATAATAAACTAAATTTAAGTTAACGATAAGCTAAAATTATATTCACTATATCAACATACACACACAAACCTACACGTTGTTGTCAAAGCCACAGGAATTGGGAAAATCGATTAAGGAAAACGACACATTGTTTACAATTTTATTGATTATTCAGCATGAAAAAGGCTGTCAAAATATGCACCAATTAAGCAGAAAAACGTCATTATATGTAGACAGTTCCCATCACAAAAAAGCCAAAAATTATGGAATAATTTTTTTTTGGGAATAGTAAACGGAATTGCTTTTAAAATTTTTAAATCCTGAAGTGCTGCAAACTAAAATACATTTGATGTAAATAAAAAGTGCAACGAAATGCATACAAATACATACTTAACACAAGTTCTTCTTAAAACATTTTTCACCATGCAGCCTTCCAAAGTTTTAATTTCTACTTTGAAACTATAGAATTTGCATAATTCAATTGCACATTTGTTCCTAACACAAATAATATTTTACTAAGCTTTGGTAAGTACGGTAAAAGTGTTGTGCCTAGTAGTGAAAACAAAAGATTCCGATTGAAAAAGATGAAACATTAGTTTTATTTGGGTTATTGCAATCCAATACAATTGATTTAAAGATAAAATTGATATCTGTCTTTTCTAACCTAGTAATTCTTGTTGCTACTCAACGCTTTCTTATTCAAGGACTTTTGAATCTTACATACAAACTCAATAAAAAAAAAAGATGATATTTGCTGTGAATAATAGCAACATCGATATTTGAAGATATAAGTTATTTTCAAAGCAGAATAATTGTTTAAATATGTGCTTATATATATAAGATGAAAACCGAAAATATTTTTCAATGGAAAAAAAATTATAAATTTCCACAATATTTCTACATAGATTTATTATCAGTTTGGCAAAACACTGCTTTTACATAAGTTGCATAGTGTCTTGACTAGCTATGATTCAAGACAATGTGCATGTTCGTGTCAGTGTATCTGATGGCTGCCGAAACACAGTGTTCAAATTTTGTTAAGGCATTTCATTTTACTTTTTTAATTAAATGGGTTTGTAGACCACTCTAAAATAATGAGTTGTCGTACAGTTCAATTTGTATCCTATTTCCTCCGAAGCCTTCCTTATTAAATCAATTCTTTTATACTTTTCACTTTCATAATTACACAAACACTGATATTTACAGTAAATATTTATTAAATTTATAATTTCGCTTCAGCACGATTGTGCTTATTTAATACCACTGAAAGGATTGTGATGCCACTTAAAAATGCTTTGTCAAATAAGTCCTTCGTGGACTCATATCTTTCGACCTTAGAGATGGATATTTACTTTACGTTTTCCTAAGTTCTGAAAATGGTTTTTAAAACAAAGAGTTACAACATTATCGGATTGACATTATGCCAGACCCTAGCAATTTGTGAGGAAAGGAGAAGCTATAGCTAATTATATTCAGAGTTGAGAAGCAATTGCTGTCATCACAAATAGGAGCTTCCATCACATTGATGACAGCAATTGAAACCGGGAAGTATAATAATCTGTATAATTCGTAGCTTTGTATAGACTTAACTAAATACATCGGTATCCCCCCACATACAACAAGTGAATATTTATGAAAAGTGTAGATTGCCAGCAGATTCGAAAATTAGAACACAGCAGATTTACTAGTTTAATATTTCTTTCTCTAAATTCTTAATATTATATTTAGAAATCCGGAACACTCTAATATATCGGATTTTATCCTTCGGTTTCTGAACCTAAACTGTACCAACTCTACAATTGGAATACACATAATACTTATCCATGGAAATGTTTTACTTACATAATTACGTGAAATATTTGGCAAATATATTCACTTATTTATTTAATGAATATATTTGTATATACAATATATTGAAAACGTTCTATGCGATATTAAAAACCACAAACATTTTCTTCATTTTCGAACATACGGTTGCAAGTTACAAAAATTTTTTTTTTTTCAAATTTACTTAAATTTATTATGAACTTGAATTTTCAGAAATGAATACAAACGTGTTTATAAATCATTATTGAGAGGTTGTTTGAAGAGACCACAAAGAAATCATCATAATCTACCGGCAAATTGTGTTGATTGTGAAGATACGCGAAAATACGTTAAAAATTCAATTGAATTGTATCATCATTTTTCCAATCCATCATTAAATCGACGATGGATTTGCGATGAATGTGATTCAGATAATAATTCGGTTACCTGGCATTGTGTTATATGTGATACGGTCAGCTATTTAGCTCCGATCTATAAAGAAACACTCGGAAATCGTAAACAACAAAATCCGTTGAAACATGGCAATTCAGATCATCATCAAACACTACGAGGCATACCAAATTCTGAGATTAAATCGAAGAAACCTTTAAAGAGGCCCAATTACTTTCGGCGAACTCAAAGCCTCACCACAGACAAGGCATTTTCATGCCGCAGCTGTCACATTTGTTTCGTAAATAATCGCAAAGATATTTTCAATTTGCCGGATACATTTATGCTCAAATATAATAGAGGATCGGATCCAGATGAAATACCTGGTGAGAATTAAAAATAAATAATATTATTAGTGGAAAAATTATTGATAACATTTTTTAATTTCTTTTCCTTTCATTTTAACAAAGTAAAATTGTTATTAAATCAAGAAACAGCACATAAACTTCTTAAAAACCAGTTATCACAATTTATACGTAATATCCAATATAAATTGATATAAGTATTTCCGGGAACACGAAAGCTTACATACTTTACTTTTATAACTTGATTGTATAGTATATTCATCATAGTCATCATTCATTCCGTTATGAAAATAATAAAAATAATACCCATTTTAAGAGTAGCAAATCGTTCCTCACGTTCCTTAAAGATGAGCCATAAAATAAGAGTGCCGAGAAATTTCGATATCTCAGAATGCATCTCGGTCAACCAGATTGTTCAATATGTTATTTTTTCCCCCGCTTTAACTCCTACTAGTGAACTTCATAGCGCGGTGAAGGTCAGAGATTTTGATATATTTTGTGTGTTTTGAGAGTTAAAATTAGAAATAATTGGAGATTTGATATAAAAAAAAGATTAAAGCCACTCCATGTGGTTAGAATCAAGCCAGGGTCTTTAAATTGATAGAATCCAGCATGCTTTTAATAGACAAGAGAGAGAGAGAGAGTACATTATAATCACCAGCAAACGTGAATCCAGTATAGGGACCAACCTTCGATGAAACATATAAATATTGGCTCATATTTGTACAATACCTGTATGGCTTTAGAAATGGAGAAACTGCAGACGTATGTGGTGCTCATTTCACTTTCATTTATGCCACGCGGTAATATTCTTCACAAAATGTCGGAAGGAACTAAAAGATTTCCTTCAACGAGAGCTAAGTTGCGAAATCGGAAAACGACATTGAAACTGATATCTCCACACGATAAAAAACACTATTACTAAATGAAGTGGAGTACGGAGCAAAGTGGAGCAAAGTTGAATAAACTTCGAAAATATTTCGTTTGATTAAATAACTATGTATGATTAAACTACTATTACGGCACAACAGCTCATTGAGGGGGTAATTCAAGTTCTTCGCATCCATTGATTGTCGTGTCAACACATCAACCAGTTTCACTCCCATATGACTCCACTTAATAGAACAGGTGTATTATTGCTCCACCTAGTGCTTACGTCATGTTCACCGATATTTCGTGTTAAATAAACTCAAATGTATTGCCTCAAGGCCAGTTAATTTATTTAAAAGAACTATTGTAGTCTTTCTTTTCTTCTTTTAATGGCACAACATCGCATGGAGGGCCTAAGCCGAGCTTTTCGATTCCACTCATGTTATGCGTGATATATTTGTACATGAATGGAAGGGGCTGAATCCGAACGGTGAAGTGATAAGCTTTTCATAGGCAATTTTTACTCTTGCCTGCCAAGAGGTGGTGCCATGTAGAAAACAATATGGTTTTCTACTTTTTGGTTTTGCCTGTGCCGAAATTTAAACCCCGGACACTATGCGTAATAGGCCAACACACTACCAACTAAACTACACAGCAACCACTAAATTACTTATTGTAGTAGTAATGGAAATAAACTGAAACCATTTTGTTTTTTCGTTTTAGTTTAAGATTAATTGAATTGGTCTTGTTTGATATATTTTTTATATAATCGAAAATAATAGATTTCTTTGTATAAAGGGTGATTTTTTTGCTACTTGGTTTTTTACGTTTGTATTTCTGACGGTTCACGCGTGATTCTTGACATGTGTCAAAGTAAAAAATGCTCAGTTTGGCTTGCCATTTCATCATGAATAGACTTGAGCAACGTTTTCAAATTATTGAAATTTATTATTAAAATTTGTGTTCTGTGAAAACGCTAAGGTCAATGGAGACAGGTACCGTTCGATGATGACGGAGTTTCTTTCGCCGAAAATGCAAGAATTGGACTCGGCCGACATGTGGTTCCAACAAGACGGGCATGTGGCCACACTGCACGCGAAACCATCCATCAATTGAGAGACGAATTTGGTGAGCAATTAATCTCACTTTTTGGTACAGTCAATTGGCCACCAAGATCGATATGTTATGCCTCTTGTCTATAGGGACAAGCCAAACACGATTGCTACGTTGGAAGGCAACATTGAAAACGTTATTGTTGAGATTCCGGCCGAAATGTGTGAAAAGTGTGCCAAAATTGGACCTTCAGAATGGACCAATTGTAGCGTTGTCGCGGGCAACATTTAAGTGAAATTATATTTAAAAAGTAAATGGCATAAATTGATTTATCGATTCAAATAAAAATTTCATTCTCATTTATAAAATTTCTGTGTCTTTTTGAATTTTCAAAAACCAAGCTCTTAAAAAATCACCCTTTACATACGTATTAAACAAATTAACGAAATATATAAATATCTATAATTAGGAACATTACCAGCAACATCCACCGATAATGAATATAAATTCAAGGGTAATTCCACATCAGAAAAACAGAAAGATACGATTAAATGTAAGCATCTCAATTTGACGCGGGAACCAAAATGCAACTTCACAATTACCACACTCTCGAGGTCCGATAAAGCAGCTGAAGCTGATGCTAAAAATTTCACCATACCACGCAATAGCGTTTTCATTGCAGTAAACGATTGGGCGGCTCAAGTTGATGGCAAGCACTGTGCCGGCTCTAAAAATGGTTCAGTGATAAATGAAGACTTGCATAATACTCAGCATTGTGATAAGGCTAAAGGGCTTTCCAAAAGTCAAAAGCAAAATTCGAATGAAAATTCAAATTCCATTTCAAATTATGCAACTTTTTGCAAGAGAAAACAACAGCCACAACAACAACAACAACAACACATCTACGAAAATGAATGCATCATACAGAAACTAAACAGATCCCATATGCCGTCTAGCGACGATGATGCCGATTCCGCTCCGGCAGAGCAAAATCAACCAATATACGCTGTAGTCAACAAGAATAATAAATCAAAAAAGAAACTCGATGAATATGCCGAACAACAACAACAAGAACAACAACAAGAATTTTTAGATACATCCGATAACAAAAAAGCAAATATCAATAATTTATTAAATAACAACAACAAAATAAAAAACAATTGCACTCATGATCCCAGCGCCGCCGATATCATGGGCAACATGATACCTTCAGAGGCGTCTTTAAGCAGCTCCTATGCTAGAATTGACGCCGTCAATACCGAAACCGCAGCGGCGGCCAAATATGAACCAACAATAACAAACTCCTCCATAACTTCGAACACTAAAACGGACATTGATGCTGAGCACTCAATTTATGCGAAAGTATGGAAGGGACCCAGAAAGACCAGCGAATCAAAAATGTATGGAAATTTTTAAGTTATGAGTTATGAAGCATGAACGTTAACTTTTTTTGGTTTCTCCCATTTTTGTTTTTTTTTTTTGCGCATTATTAAAATAACACGTTACTCCCTCATTTTTAGCTATGCTTATTTTGTGTCTAATTGGTTAATGCAGATCTAATTACATTAATGCTAATTTTTTGTTTTATTCGTAAATTAATGTTTTCGCGTTCGATTTTAAATACATTCATATTTAAATCAATAATAAAAATATCTGCTCTTTCAGATCGAATACAGCATCAAATCGTATTAGTCCTCGTGCTGACAATAATTTAATACCTAATTCTCGAAGAATGTGGACATGTACAAAATGTTCCTATGCATATAATCGTATATGGACTGAACGATGCGAAATATGTGAATCAATTCGTAGTCAGCCATCTTTAACCCAACCTAGTTTAATAACAGTGACTAAGTCTGATAATTCCATAACAACGACTGGTAAATATTATGTGATTGAATTCATATTTAATAAGCGTTTTCGATTATTTTTCGCAGTTGAGGGTAAGAAGTGTCATGGCTCGACATTGTATGGCATTAATGTTAGAGTCCGCAAACGAACGAGCAATTTGGTTCAAATTTGTTCGTAGCCTTAAATCTACCCAAAATTTGAAAAACTATTTTGGATTTTATGAGACGTACACCCGTCATAGAATGTGCTTTATTACTTACTTATTTTGGCATGACAACCGATGTCCTGGCCGCCTCGATAAAACTTCGTCGCTGAAATGCGTGCGCTGGCGCCAGTTGGTAAGGCCAAGTGCAGTCAGATCTTTTCTTTTGCGTGTTCCCCCAACGTAACACCCTTCTATCCGGAGCGCCTCCTTCCATTCGCTCAACATGACCCAGCTACCGAATCCGCTGAATTTTTATGCGCTTGACTATGTCAGTGTCGGCGTACCGCACATACAGTTCATGGTTCCATCTTATTCGATACACGTCGTCCACGCATATCGGATCATAGATATTACGACGTATCTTCCTCTTCCTCTCGAATGCTCCTAACAACATCCATACATTAGGATGAGAAGGATGAAGTACTTATAGAGCTTTATTTTTGTCGGTCGAAAGAGGGCTCTACTTTTCAATTGCGTACTAGCCCGTAGTAACACCTGTTGGCAAGAGCTAACTTCCGCTTTATCTCAAAGCTGATATTCCATATCCGACGCTATTTCTGAGGATTCATTGGGAATATTTTTAACGTGGTGGGTTCCAAGCTGTGGTGTAGTGGTAGTGCGTTGGGTTCGAATCTCGGAACAGGCAAAATAAAAAGTAGAAAAAATAATTTTTCTACACAGCACCGGCACCACCTCTTGGCAGGCAATGGCAAACCTATAAGAGTAAAAATAGCTATGAAAAGCTTTTCACTTTGCCGTTCGGATTCGGCATTAAACTGTAGGTCCCTTCCATTCATGTACAAATCTAACACGCACAACATGAGTGGATGCGAAAAGCTCGGCCTAGGCCCTCCATGGTCTGTTGTGCCATTAAAAGTAAAGGTTCCAAGCCCGACCCACAACCGGTCACGAAGAAAACCGCCGCACACATTAGCTAGCTTACTGCTGGGTGTCAGATCACCATCCAAGGGATGCCATAAGCAGGCTGTGAGTCAGTTGAGTCGGAGAAGTGTAAGGTTTAAAAGTGAACTCACCCGTTTGTGCGACTATCACGAACTTGTGTTATAAATTTTTTATATTGTTTTTTCTTTAATTTGCATTTACATATACTTAATTATTAAAATTAACGGTTAAGCTTTAATTAACCGAGAGCGGT
This sequence comes from Palloptera scutellata, assembly GCA_958295655.1. NCBI lineage: Eukaryota > Metazoa > Arthropoda > Insecta > Diptera > Pallopteridae > Palloptera > Palloptera scutellata. The sequence continues at coordinate 104,255,225 of OY282449.1, forward strand.
AATTGAATTGTTCTAAATTTCTCTGTACTTTGTTATAATTTTTAAGTTTTATTGTAATTTCAGAAAGTAGAATCGAAGAGTATTGGACTTGCAAGAAATGCACTTTAGTGAATTCAGGAACAGCAATAGCGTGCATTGTGTGTGGTGGATCGAAACTGAAGAGTATTACATCCATTGAAGACATGACGTTGCGTAAAGGTGAATTTTGGACTTGCGGACATTGCACGCTTAAGAATTCACTCTCATCAGGTGTCTGCAGTGCTTGTAAATCTGTGCGAACACTGCCAATTGAAAGTGATAGAGATCGCGCTGTCATGAGCACTACTAGTAGTGGTCAAAATATTGATGGTAAACAATTTCGTATGAATCGTTATTCAAAATAATGAATGCAATTTTTCTTTTGCAGCGCATCTTCGTCAACCACATCCTACCCCTAGCCTAAACGCTATTAATGTGAATCATATTCCCGATGAAACTCCTGCGATTAGTCAGCAAGTCATGAAATCCTCGAATCTGCAACCGCCGATAGTAAGAACTTCTCGCAGTCCATCTCCCCGTCAAAATCGCAGCTCATCGTCATCTGGTGCGATACCGAAGAGGCACAGTACAGGTGGTTCTGTTATACCTCGTAATGTTATTGCTGCTACCGTTGCGACGACAACGCACGCTTCAACAACATTTTCTGGTAGCAACAATCACCATCGGCACAGTACAAGCGGTAGCGAAGGCTCAACAAGAACTTGGCAATGCCCTGCATGCACATACGAAAACTGCTCCGCCTCGGTTGTTTGCGACATCTGCTCTAGCCCGCGTGGTCTAGCCAGCGCCATGACTGAAGTTCTCCAGCAAAAGCCTACCAGACTGTCTATGGATATACGGCAAGAGAGCAAACTGATGGAAAATTTGCGACAGATTGAAGAAACAGAAGCACTTAACAAGTGGGAGAACATTATACAGTATTGTCGAGACAACAATGAGCTCTTCGTAGATGACTCCTTTCCGCCAGCGCCAAAAAGTCTCTATTATAATCCTACCACCAGTGTTGCCGATGGCAATCCAGTGGTTCAGTGGCGTCGTCCACATGAAATTAATTGCGATGGCGGTGCATTTCCACCGTGGGCGGTTTTTCGTACACCATTGCCATCTGATATTTGTCAAGGAGTGTTAGGCAACTGTTGGTTGCTCAGTGCGCTGGCGGTGCTGGCCGAGCGCGAGGATCTGGTGAAGGAGGTATTAGTAACAAAAGAGATTTGCGCACAAGGTGCGTATCAAGTGCGTCTGTGCAAGGATGGTAAATGGACAACAGTGCTGGTAGACGATCTTCTACCGTGCGATAAACGGGGTCATCTTGTCTACTCGCAGGCCAAACGAAAACAGCTGTGGGTGCCATTGATCGAGAAAGCGGTGGCGAAAATACACGGATGCTATGAAGCACTTGTATCGGGGCGTGCTATCGAAGGATTAGCCACCTTGACAGGTGCCCCTTGCGAGAGTATACCGTTACAGGCGAGCTCACTGCCAATGCCAAGTGAAGATGAGCTGGACAAGGATTTGATATGGGCACAGCTATTAAGCTCACGCTGTGTACGTTTTTTAATGGGCGCTAGTTGTGGAGGTGGCAATATGAAAGTGGACGAGGATGAGTATCAGAGGAAAGGACTGCGTCCACGACATGCTTACTCCGTTTTGGATGTTAAGGACATCCACGGACATCGTTTATTAAAGTTGCGCAATCCATGGGGTCATTATTCGTGGCGCGGCGACTGGTCCGATGATTCAGATCTTTGGACAGATGAGCTGCGCGAATCTCTCATGCCACATGGTGCATCGGAAGGTGTATTCTGGATATCATTCGAAGATGTACTTAATTATTTTGATTGCATTGATATATGCAAGGTACGCTCGGGATGGAATGAAGTACGCTTACAGGTATTATACACTTGCATCTTATCTATGTTACCAAAACAAATTGATACAACTTAATTTATACATTACATTTTACGTAGGGGACTTTACAGCCGCTCTGCTCGATTTCATGTGTTCTACTTACAGTTTTGGAACCAACGGAGGCCGAATTCACACTATTCCAAGAAGGTCAAAGAAACTCGGAGAAATCCCAGCGATCACAGCTGGACTTATGTGTTGTGATATTCCGGACACGTTCTCCGGCAACACCAGAAATTGGTAGATTAGTTGAACACAGCAAGCGCCAGGTTTGTTACTCAACATGCATCATTTTATTGTATTGTGGCACAACCGCTCGTTTACGGCCAAAGCCGAGCTTCTCGGCTCCATTACTGTTTTGCATGGTATATTTGAACACGAATCGAAGGATCTACAGTACTATATTGAATCTAAAAAGCCAAGTGAAAAGCTCTTTTTAGGCAATTTACACTCTTGGGGTTTGTTTCGAATTTAGCACATATCACATACGCCACGGCGACTAAGCATCCTACCTATTAAACTTAAAATGAATATGCAAATCTATTCGCTTTAACGCACTTGATTTAGAGTTCTTTCTGATTCTCTATCAGAAATTGAGGTGGTTTTCTTACAGCTCTCCATGTCTCAAAATGCGGAAGCCTTACAAAGTGCCCTAACACGCACATTTCAAAATTTTAAGAAGAAGAAAAAACATTTTGAAACCTCTTTACTTTTAGTATTGTTTTCAAAAACCACTCGTATATGCAAATGGATACACTTAATCATAATTCATCAAAAACTCGATTTTGAAAAATTTTATTTTATGGCTTTTGAATATTAAGGCTACCATATATAGAGTTCTTGGGTCATGGTGATGTCAAACTTTCTTTAGATATTAGTAATTTTCTGGATTCCTTTGCAAAATTTGTTGGACAAAGCTAAAGATTATTTGGCAACTGTGGCAGCTTGGAAATACGAAACATGTTTTTGAAGAAGTAACACCCACATTATTAGTTCCCTCTATGAATAGTTCATCTTAAACGCTCGTTTTGTCGCATAAAATGTCTGTTTATTAGAAGTTAATGCAAATGAAAACTATTCTCAACAAACTTCTTTCTATTTGTTATACCATTGCGTACATTTTTGTAAAGATTTGTTCTGTTCATAAACAGTATAAAACCAGCCGCTAGAAGAGCTTTCAGCGTGAAAAGTTAATGCAAACTAAATTAACTAACATTTTAAAGAACTATGAAAAAATTTTGTTATAGGTTCGAGGATTTGTTGGTTGTCATAAAATGCTGGAACGTGATATTTACTTACTAGTATGCCTCGCATTTAATCACTGGCATACCGGAATTGAAGAGCCCCACCAGTATCCACAGTGTATATTAGCGATACATAGCTCTAAACGTCTGCTAGTTGAACAAATTAATCCTCCACCTCATTTGCTAGCTGATGCCATAATAAGTTTAACGCTGACAAAAGGTCAACGCCACGAAGGAAGAGAGGGAATGACTGCATACTACTTGACAAAGGTTTCAATTTTCGAAATTAATAATATGTTTCTACTTCTGCATTTAGAACGTTTTTATTAATTTATTTATGTTTTTTTTTTTAATTTTAGGGTTGGGCTGGTTTGGTTGTAATGGTAGAGAATCGTCATGAAAACAAATGGATACATGTTAAATGTGACTGTCAAGAGAGTTACAACGTTGTTTCGACAAGAGGAGAGTTAAAAACAGTCGATTCTGTTCCACCCTTGCAGCGGTAAGTATTTTGGATATTTATAAATGAGATATAAAAATATAAAAAACCAAAATACTTACAGACAAGTCATCATTGTTTTAACACAATTGGAAGGTAGCGGCGGATTTAGTATTGCGCACCGTTTAACACATCGTTTAGCAAACTCGCGGGGTTTACATGATTGGGGGCCGCCAGGTGCCACGCACTGCCCTCCAATCGAAAATGTGCATGGGTTGCATGCGCCACGTTTAATCACATAAAACTTCAACAATCTAGTCGATGTTTTGCAACGTATTATAGTACATATATAAATATATTATTTGAATGTTATGTTCCCTTAAAAATTGTAAGTAAAGTATGGTAAGGGCATAAATAAAATAAGTGTATTGTTTTGAAAGATAAATTTTTCTTACCTTTGATCAATTTTACATTTAGTATTAAAAATAAAATTTATTTAAGCCAAAAAAAAAGAAAAATCACAATTATACTTAAAAACAAAAATAATTGGCTTTTAATATATGTATACATAACTCCGCTGACCGGTCCTGGCAAAGTTTGAATAATACGTAAATTCTCGAACGCAAAATACATAAAAGGAATGTAAATAAGCCCTTTTTCAACTTTTCCAATTAAATCTACTATATACACTAAGCAAAAACCAGCGCTTAGTTTCATGCGAATGAAAAGTAGATTGGTGAAGCATCCTACAACATGCGAATATGTTGATGTTAACTTAGTTAAATTATGTTGGAAGTCGCGAGTGACCAATACAACAACAATAACAGTAGAGTATTTAGTTCAATTTAACATTCATACAGTACAGATTCGTTGGCAACCGAACACGCGACAAGTGCGCTTTCTCTCAAGGTACGTACAACCGAAGTTTTTTCGTTTCAACACAAAACTAGGAATAGAATATTTTGTAGTTGTGAATGTAAATGTGCACTTTCACTCAAACGACCACACGAAAAAGTATTTTCTTTTCGTTTCACCCATTTTGTTCGTTGTGCATTTCGAACATTCTAGTATGATTCTGTACTGTGTATAGCAGTGGTACTGTTAGAATAGAGACTACCAATACATTCGAATCGTTTACCATTGTTTCGAGTGTTGTTTTCATGAAAGAGTGTGCGTTTAGAATTTATTTATCTCTCGAGTGTGATCGAATCTTGATCACTGGGCAACACTCGTGATCGGAGATGTGTACCATTTTTTTTATTTTCCCAGGTGTTGCAAGTTGCTTAGATTCAGAAGTTTCAATTCAATAACTCTTTTCCTTCTCTATTGTATATTTAATTTAAAACTAATTTTTATTGGAATGTGACCCTAAAAATATGCTTGCTTTTTGATAACAAAAATATATTAAAATTAAATTCGTTGAAATCCACCGTTATTTTCTGGGCGTTTAATTAAAAATTTTACAGGTTTTTTTGTTTCAAAAATTTTTAATTCACAACCTCGCTAAAGAAGTTTCACTTCAAAAAATAGTATTGGAGAGTAGAAACAAATACTAGTAGGAAAATAGTACAAAACAGTGGAATAGTAAACTCGCCACGTGATGCACGAAAACTACTTAAAATCAAAAATCTCCAACACCGTGCATAAAAACGCTAAACAATTCACAATCGCTAAAGAAGTTTCACTTCAGAAATATTACTTATTCCTGAGATATCCTGTATGCAAAGTCAAGTAGCATTGTCAACTAAAGTCCTTGTGCCAAATCTCAGTTCTGTGTTGGCAGTAACTCCGGAGAGATGTGCAAGAAACATTAGGATTGTATGCGAGGTGGCACTCCCAATCGATTCAAACTCCATATACATTCAAACCTGGTATTTCAAAATCGGCGCAACGACGATATTCCATGTTCAAAATGCTCCAATTGGTACAGTTTCCCTCATACATTTTTTGAAGCTTGTGGCACAACATCAAGAAGAAATGTTGAATTAGAAAAAAAAGAAAAATCAATCCAAAAAAAATCCAAAATTGCTCTATTGCAAATACGAACATAATGGCTGTGATTTTGCATCATTACGCCAATGTGCAAATTGTCGCTGTCGTTGACTTGATCACCGTCATCTATTTTTATTTTTGCATGCGAGAGAATGAAATTACTAACTACGAACTTATACAATTTGCTTGTTAATGTTATCTCCTTTAAAAATAAATAAATTGCTGAAGTATTCTATTAAAAATTATTGTTTTTTATCGGTAGAAAATAAATAATCTGTGGAAATTGTGAAGATTGAAACTGAAGTGATTTTGTCGTTGCCGCGATCATTGTGCTCCTGTCGCAGACAATATCGATATATTGTCTGCGGCTGGATTGCTGTCGATGCCATTTTGTTTTCATGATGCAATGACGCTGTCGCAGCCTTTCAGTTCATACCTTAAAGAAAAAAACTTCAAGTGTTTCTACTGTGAAAATTGCTGCTCCAACAAATAGTTTTAATAGACGTGGCAGCACTGTATTTGTTATCGTTATCGATTGTGACTGAAGTATTCGCTTTTCCAAAGCAGTAATCGGATCTGGAAATTTGTGCCTCTTTTCGATTTTCAGACGGTGTGTGTTAAACGAGGAAAAAAACTCGAAAATATATTAATAATTTTATGCAAAATAAAAAATATTTAATTGTTTCAGCACTGGACACAAGGAATGGGTATAGTGTAAATCAATACTATAAATTTGTTTCATGTGGAAGTTGCAATTTAGCAGTTTTAATTAATTTTAAAGAACGCCGCCTGCGTGAATCGCTGCAAAAAAACATCAATTCGTGTTAAATTCTATCTATTCCGTGAAAGTTATAAAAACGTATTTGTTTACAAAGTACATATTAATTAAGGAAAATGTCGTATCCGCCACGCCCACCGATGCCTCCGTTCATGAATCCATCTATTCCGCCACCTCACGTAAGTAACCATCGTCTTGTCAGCCGCCGCCCGCTTAAATGCCTGCTAAGTGCAATTAAAATTATATATATCCCTTGCAGATGATGCCGTCGATGCCACCTAACGCAAGAAGCTATAGAAACTCTGCGACCATTAGTTCGCAGCCTACGGTCTACCAGCGGACACCTGATCCCGTTCCACAATTCAGGGGTCCTATAATCACGGTGTTTGTTGGTATGTGTTTGTTGGTCCTTTCCCAATGGTTTTGTGAATAATTAAAATTAATGAATCTTATTTGTTTGTATTTCCAATTTCAATTAGGTAACATAAGTGAACGTGTTCCCGAAGGTCTAATCAAGCGGATCCTCTCAACGTGTGGCGTTGTTATTAATTGGAAGCGCGTATCTACCTTTGGTTTTTGTGAATATGAGTAAGTTTCTTGTTTTTAGTAATTAGCTGCATTAATATATGAACGCAATGTGTTATAGTGGCCCCACGGCAGGAATGCGTGCAGTGCGTTTACTGAGTGAAATGGAAATCGATGGGAAGAAACTTGTGGCCAAAGTGGACGCAAAGAATAAATTGCTTTTAGACAACTACAAAGAGGAGGAATTGAAGAATGGAGTCAATGAGACTATTAATGAGAAGACTGATGACGACATTGCAATCAGCAAAATGCGGAAAATTCTTGATGATCATAAGCATGAATTTGATGATTTCGATGCCAATGCTCAGGCCAATATGTACAGTCGGAATATTAAGACTAAACCAAGTCGCCAAGACGATCATAAAATTACCAAAGTTTTGCATGAAACCAACCTCGAGGAGGAAAAGCGAAACTTGATCAGCAGTGAAATTGGCAAGTTCAGGAAGAGAGCTGAAGCTGATGAGCATAAGAAGGAGAAAGAGAAGGAGAAGGAAAAGGAGAAAGAAAAGGAAAAGGAGAAAGAAAAGGAAAAGGAGAAAGACAGGAAGAGGAACGATGTCAAAGAACGTGAAAAGTCTAGGGGCGGAGGCAGTGAGAGCGAACAAGACTGGGATATAGATGAACAAGACGGAAATACTACGACTGGAAATAACAGCGGCAATGCATTGAATCGCAAAGAGCCTTCTATTGAATTGCTGTCACCTGCCCGTAGAGACAACAAGGATAGAGAGAGCAGGCATCGGTCCAGAGAGAGAGATGATGTGAGTGCATCACTTCTACATGGTGACAATAAGTGCATACAACTTTCTTCGCGCTATAGAAAAAGTATTGTAATTTTTCTTTATTTTTCTTCATTCTTGTATTCTACGCGATCGAGTGTACATTTGATTTAATTTTTGTGTGGTCTAGATTTCATTTAGTTATTTATTTTACAATGTCAAAGAATCGGTCAGTTATTAAAACATTGCAACAGCTAAACAAACGCAATTGATGAACGGCTTCGCATTGCGCGTTCATTAGTTTCTCGTGCTCGTTTAACTGATTTAAGGAGCTGCATCATTAAGGTGATAATCCAGGGAGAGTCAGAAAACCCACCGTCAATACTGCAAAGAATCGTCGGACCGCAGGAATTGAATGGGAAAAAATCGTCTTCACAGAAAGTGGCCAACAAAGGCTCCTGGACCATCATTCGTCATTCAACATCGCCAAAATCCGCAATTCGTCGTGGTATGGGTGTGATTTGTGGAACAAGGAGTCAATATCAACTAAGAAGTGTACCGCCGTGAAATTTTAGAGGCTGTAGTGCACCCATGATCCCGACAACACTTTGGCGATAATGACAGCTAAACTCTGCGACAGCTCAGAGAGCCAAAACGACACAAAAATGGTGCAGGGCTCATGTTCATGATTTTATCACATCTCAAGAAAGTCCACCATGTTCGCCGGGCCTCAATCTGCTGGATTACAGCATATGGTCCATTTTAGAGGCCAGGATCTGTGGTAAACGTCATACAAATTTGGAGTCTCTGAAACAGTCGTTGCGTCGTGAATGGTACCGAATAACTGCAGCCCAAAATTTTCAAAAGCGTTTGAAGGCTGTGTATTCGCGCCAAGGGTGGCCACTTTCAAACAGTCTGAATATATTTTTACTCATGCATTATGTTATCTTTTTCTTCTTTGATCTGTTTTTCCTTTTTAATTACAATAATTGTATGTCCAAAACTGTTGTATGCACTTATTAGTCATCCTGTATTACTAGTTAAAATGCCATTTTAGTAATTGTTTAATTTTCAGGAGGAACAGGAACGAAAGCGTCGCCGTGAGGAAGTTCACGATCGTAGTCGTGAGCCAATCCATCGGTCCAGGGATAAGGATGATGTGAGTAACTGATTTTCCCTTGTGGATTTTAAAATATTTTTCTAATAATTATAATTTTGTATTAATCATAAAATATAAATATCAGGATGAAGTAGTACGAACTAGAGCTCGTCGCGAGGATGTTCATGCACGTAGTCGTGAACGCATTCATCGTTCAAGGGATAGAGATGAGGTGAGCAGTTTATATTTTTCTTCAGTTCATTTCAAACCATTCATTACATTTAATTTCTGTCCTTAGGAGGAAATAGAACGAAAACGTCGACGAGAGGAAGTCCACGATCGTAGTCGGGAGCGTGTTCATCGATCTAGGGAAAGAGATGAGGTGAGTAGAAAATACCTAAATACAAAATTGAATAAACAATTTTTGTACAATTCTTAGGAGGATCAGGATCGCAAGCGGCGCGATCATGACCGTGGACGTGAGGTAATATTTTAGTATTGTATAATAATGTTTTATGTAATAACTATTATTCAACAATTTAGTCAATTAAATGCTCTTAATTTAAACGTTTTCATGCAGCCTCCTGTTTGGGCGTCCGAAGGAAATAACGTGCGAGAACGTGAACGAGAAAGGGAAAGGTATCCTTCAATAATCCCATAATATTTAATTTACAGGCGAGTAGAACTAATACGCTATAACTTGCAGAGACCGTGACGAGAAAATTGTTAAAAATATAAGAGACGTTCAAAGAGATAAGGAAATTGAAGAGGAATTACGTGAACGTAAGAAAACGGAAAAGAAGGCACGCGAAAAGGAGGAAGCATATCAAGAGAGACTAATAAACTGGGAGTTAAGAGAAAAGCGCAAGGCAAAGGAATACGAGAAAGTAAATACAATTACATACGAGTATTTATTTGCAGTGGATCTCTTATTCTAATAATAATAAATCCATTATAGTTTCGAAACAAAGAAAATGTTAAATTGGAGGAACGTGAAAAAGAAGCAAAACGTCTGAAGGAGTTTGTCGAAGATTATGATGACGATCGGGATGATGTTAAATATTACAAGTATGAATTTAATGTTTATTAATATTTATTAGTGAGCACTGTGTTTGTTTAATTCCCTTGCTCATTTCATTGATTTCTTGAATTTGTATTTCAAATAGTTTAATAATGTTTCTTTTGTTACTTTTACTATTTTAGGGGGCGGGAATTGCAGCGTCGTTTAGCTGAACGTGTCCGTGAAGCCGACTTAGACGCAAAGGATCGAAATAAAGAACAGGAAGAACTTGAGGAACTTAAAAATAAAATATTTAGCGGCGAATTCGAGAACCCAACTCAGGAATATGAGCGAGCAAAGAAGGAACATGAAAAATTGTATAAGCCGCAAATATTGATCGATGTTAATTTAGAGAATTTGCAACGCAAGGAACGCGAGCAAGAGCGAATTAAAGAGAATCTGCAGGCCATCGAAAAGCGGCGCATATCAATACAAGATATCTACGCGAATGACGAACCACGCACAATGACCAAGGCCGGCTCGATTGAATCCATCTCCAATGATGATGCCGCCTCTCGTCCCGACTCCGTTTCCAATGTTAGCAGCCGCTACAGCCGCGAAGAGTCTGAGTCGCGCGATTTCGAATCCAATATGAATATACAGGGAGGTGATTCGGTGTCGTCGGTGCCATCGCAAACCTTCAACAATTCAAAAGCTCAAAACAACGATTCCGCTTCCACACCGCCAATGCCAACGCCGGTTATTAGTCTAAATCTTAGTGCTAACGCAAAGAAGAAGAAAATTGAATCAACGGGCGTGTTCAACAACGACGAGGACAACGACGATGCTAACAACACGAAAAAACGAAAATTGGTTCCGTTGGGTAAATATAATGAATTACTGCAAATGTTAGCGTATTTCAATTTGAATTATATTACTAGATTATGATGATAATCAATTGAAAGCCGCTGCAGCACCCGCACCGCATGCAATTGAACGCCAAGGTGGGCCAGCCAGCGGTGGAAAACCCATTCCGAAAAAACACGGTAAGAGCGATGCTGCAAATACAGAAGCAGCAAATATCAAAAAGGACGATAACAGTTCGCGGGTGCACGATGAGAAACGACGCCACATAAAAAGCATTATTGATAGGATTCCCACGCAAAAAGAGGATCTGTTCAATTATAAGCTCGATCGCAATGAAATTGACAACAGCCTTATGGAGCGCAAGATTCGTCCTTGGATAAATAAGAAAATTATTGAATATATCGGTGAGCCTGAGCCCACCCTTGTCGACTTCATATGTTCTAAGGTCTTGGCTGGCAGCTCACCGCAGAGCATTCTGGACGATGTGCAAATGGTAAGTAATATTCACCACCTTTTACTTTCGCACACCACATATTCATTACAAATCTACTCTCATGTCATTTGCCAAAAGGTTCTCGATGAAGAAGCCGAAGTATTTGTTGTAAAGATGTGGAGATTACTTATATATGAAGTGGACGCGAAAAAAATTGGATTAGGTAAATAATATAATAATTAATTTTTGTAATATTTTATTGCATATTTATAAACAAGAAAATAAAATCTAAAGATTTAAATAAACAAACCAATTTTATTTTGCCTATGCCTAAATTAAGTTTATTGTACAGATGATGTTGAAAAAATAACAAAACTCCAAGTTGCAGCATATATAATTATATTAAGCTGAAATAAACTGAAATAAAAAACCCACATTATAGAAATTATTCTTAAAGTTTATTATTTAGACTTACTTTAAAATCATAATGGATTAAATACACAATTAAACTATACAAAAAGTAAACACAGTTGTTTAATAATATATTACAATACACAAATACTACGTTCAAATTCATTGGAAATCAGCATCTGCAGGATGACTCGTTGGCTTGCTCGTCCGAGTTGACATCAACCATGTTACCACTATTACCAGCATCGAAATAATCTGATGAAACGATCTGAAGCGAAAGATATATTTGATTTTTAATTTGAGACGACCACCAGCCGATTATTTTATTAACTTAAAAGTATTCTCAGTGCATAGAATGTTAATCTACCAACATCAATAAGCAAAAGCAAAATTTTTATAAAGCTTTTATAGCAGTTAAAAAATATATACATCAATTTTTTTTTTAATTATAAATAGCAAACTATTGCGAGATTTTGTTTACAAGTTTTGAACTTATGTATATCATAAGTGACGTTGGAGCTACCTAAAAAATATTGCTTGTTTAAAAAATGTATACGAATTTGATAGTTCACTCTTACTCTCGGGTATGTACAACAATCGGGTATGTACAACAAGAATAATGAAGCTTACTGTATAATAAAGTTAACAATAATTTTACTTACCTTTTCTACAATATCCTTGAATACGTCAGCCACAAATTGGTCACATTTAGCGGAAGTCTCAATGAATAAAGCGCGATGTGTTCGAGCGAACTTAAGCCCTTCCTCACGGGTGATGACACGATCACGATCAAGTTTATTGCCGACAACAATGGTAGCAATATTTGGATTATCACTATAGTTCTGCAACTCGGTTAACCATGCCTCTAATTTCACCAGAGATTCTCTATTAGTAATATCATATACCAATATTGCACCCAAAGCTTTCCGATAGAAACTAGGAGTCAGACTACGAAAACGTTCGGCTCCAGCAGTGTCCCATAGTGCCAGCTTGTAGTCGATGCCACCAATATTCATTATTTTGCTTTTAAAATCCATGCCAATGGTGACATCATGATTATCATCAAATTTATTCTCCACAAAACGACGAATAAGGCTGAAATAAAGTTTTCCTTTTTAACAGACATGAATTCTGAAGATATTAAATTTTTGTTCAGCAAGAAATTCCCTTCATAAGACTATAAGAAATGATTAAACTATTTGTAGCAAATATCCATTGTGTTCTATTTACTGGCACCCAAAGTGAGTCACTGCAGGGTACATTTGTACATACATACTTTATTACGTATAATCTTTAATTTTAAGGCTTTTTTATTTAAATTCGACTTTAATACGTAGGTACTTTTACAAATATGTCAGACTACGAAAAGTTCTTTTTCACCTTTCATTAAACATTTTCCACTTGCGCTGAGTTACCTTATTTTTCACTATAAATAGAAATGGGAGTGTTGTGTGTTGTAGAACTAATCCGCGAATGTTACCCACTCCAAGGGATTGGGAAATGTTTTGCAAATTCCATGATTCTAATGATTAATTTAAATAATTAAAGCACATCATCATTCTATAAACATTTAGAGAATATTTTATATACGCAGCACATTATTTAATGGCATTAACTGGAAAAGCAAGGCCCTAGATTACAATAGACTGCTACGACAATAATATATTACCTGGATTTGCCTACACCACTCTCTCCAATTACCAACAATTTTATCGCTCTATCGTTCATGATGAAATTCTATGTAAAGTTTTACAAACCATATACTTTTTATTCTAAAAGAAATTATACTGTACTTTTATTGAAAACAACACAATGCTCCAGATATTTGATGACAGTAATATGTAAATAGGAGATACCAGACTGCAAAATATCGATAACTGTGTGAAAAGCCTTCTCACCAATATCACACTAGCAACAATTGCACCGAGTAGAGAGAATTGTTTTTGATTCCCATGTAAAGTGAAAAAAAAGATAGAAAAAAGAGTAATTTTGGTCACTGGCGACATATTTACACACATTCAAAGGTGCAGAAAAAAAATGTCTCCGCGGCAACTGTTGCCAGTGTGATGTGATACCGACGTATCCATCTTTACCATTCTTTTTTCCATTTAACATGAAAAGCAATACAATTATGTTTCATTGCGGGCAACTGTGGCCAGCTTGATATCGGCCAAACCAGCGCTGGGTGTCGCTAGTAGAAACAAAAAAAAACAGATCAAAAAAAAAAAAAAAAATTTATTATAATATTAAACTTATTACTTATATTAAAAAAATATGCCAAAACGTTCGTGAAAATATAAATTTTTTCTAAGGTAAGCCATCAAACCAATCATTTTCAAAGGTAAGCTATTTTGTAGGAAAAACTGTAATTTATTCTCCCATGCTCATACAAAAAATAAACGATTTTGACTGATAAACGGTGCAACACTCTAATTTATGTATTACTGCGAGGCTTATAATTAAATAATTTGCTTCCATGCTTCATGTAAATATGTCATGCACGAAAACGTTCACAGGCATGATTCGGTTGTGCGTTACCAAATATATACGCCATACCCCGTGGCGCGACTGGCAATAATTGTTGTCATAATTATGACTCAATTTATGACATTACTTCTTGTCATAGATTCAACTGGTTAAATATTGTTACGATTTTTCATTTCAAAGGCAACTTTGTATAAACAATAAAGAATTTTTTTTTTAAATCAAAATCGAACTTTATATCTACAAATTTACATTAAATAAATAAATATTTCTTAGTTTTGATAAACTTTTATTAAGTTTCAAATACGACATGTCGAACAGTTTTAAAAATATTTTATGGTTTCTTTTTTCTCAGAATAAAATATTTGTAAAATATTTCATAGTGTGAAATGTTTTTATTTTGTATATAAACATTTAACTCATGACTGCTTATCACAACCGAGTTTTTTAGAAATAAAGTCTGTCATACATTACATGTCATAAATAAGGTAAGTCATAAGGTAACACGTTTTTTTATGACAAGCCGATAGTTTTGTCAAAAATTATTGTTATTCGAGACCACAATAGCTATTCTCCAATTTTTTGCTTTTCTAAATTTCTAAAAAATACTGGATATTTGTTGGAGAAAACAACACGTTCTCGTACTCCCACAGTGCGCACAACCGAAAAAATTGCTGCTGTTGCTCAGAAGGAAGGAAGATGCGTTGCAGTGGAAGGTGTGCGGTACCACACAATGAAAGAAAATATGGACTTAAACAATATTTTGTTCCAACAAAATGGTCGCTATGACATAGGGGTAGTACGTTGGACTGTTTCGTAGAGTATTCACGGTTCGAATCTCGGTACAAGCAAAATCAAAAAGTAGAAAAAACAATTTTTCTGCACGGCACCACCAATTGGCAGGCAATAGCAAACCTCCAAGAGTAAAAAAGCTTTTCACTCCGCCGTTCGTATTCGGTATAAAACTGTAGGTCCCATCCGTTCATGTACAAATATAACACGCATGAGTGGATACGAAAAGCTCGTACTAGGCCCTCCACGGGCTGTTGTGCCATTAAAAGAAAGAAAGAAGGAATAAGGCGCGCCGTGTCACACAAGCCGTGCTACAATCGATCTTTTGCATAGAAATTTTGAAAATCGTTTTATTAGCCGTTTTGGTGATGTGTATTGGCTACCGCGCATTTGCAATTTGACTCCTTCCTTACTTTCTTAGTTGGCACTACAATTGATGATCAGTCTTAGTCGCTTCGCAAAACTTCTCCAGTCGGCACTGCTATGCGCGCACTGGCGCCAGTTGGTAAGGCCAAGTGCATTCAGGTTTACCTGTTCCATGTCTTTCCACTTTACATTAGAACGTCCTTTTCTCCACCGTGGCATGAATAAAAGACACTGCTAGCCGAAACGCCTTCTTGCCAACTACAACTCGAACGCCAAATTCATGTCTCGAATCATGACAGCTGTAGTAGATATTACAAGACGCTCTTTTGGAGCAAGCCAATCCTGTCTATCGCATTTCCTGTATAGAGGTGAGTCAACTTAAGATCTCTCAAGGGTTCAGACAATCCAGTTGCATATTCGTAAATCATTGTACTTTGGGCGTTTGCGGGGGTTACCAACATTAGGTGGTTTCCTTATTCGAAGCTTTTTCTGAGGATTCATTGGAGATATTTTTAACGTGGTGGGTTCCAAGTTCGAAGCGCCACCGTTCAGTCAAGGCCACGGAGAAGCTCGCTGCACATATTGGTTAGCTTACTGACAGGTCAGTGAGGGCTCCACGAGGAGGCTGTGTGTCGAATTGAGACGGAGAAGAGTAATGATTGAACATTACGATTTTTACCTTATGTTCTCCGTCCCTAAGCCCCCCATTTCGTTTGATTTGACTTAGTTGGACTAATTTTTTTTGGGAGACGGTTACGATAAGTGTTTCGCTAACCATCCAAAGAAAAATTTTGTTGATCGTATAAGCAACTGAAATGCCTGCTAAGGAAGTTATTTAAATGAAATGGTGTTCCACAATTAACCGGAAGGATTGTACTTTCAAATAATAAAAACCACATTAAAAAAAAATTATTCGCTTCTTATTTGTACAAAAAACAAATTCCAAATTGTAAATGGTCCACCTTTTAGTTTGACACTTACGATTTATGTGTATTCGCATAGTTGCTTAAGTTGGCTAAACCATTGCATACACAGTGTAGTAAATTTACCGAAATCAGCAACCATGGTCGAGACACGGGGGTATAATCTAGTACTAAAATATGTAAATTTTTATACAACTGCTCAAAGCGGATATAATTTGTTAACCTTTGTTATTTTTTGTACATATTTTTTTAGTTTTGAAGCGAACGGCGTTGAGTGCGGATTGTTTTTTAAATGTTGTTTTGTGGCCATATTCATTTAGTTCGACCTTACCACTTAATGCCTTAGACGTGTTTTCAGTTAAATTTCGGTTGGTTGCCGAACTTCTTAATAATTAGTTATCGAAAAAGTAATAATTGGAACTGCACGTGAACTGACAGAAAAGAAAAGTAACAAAAGATCAAGTAGGGAGTAATAAATATAATTGATCAAATTGTGCCTGAGCAAGTCTAACGAAGTAAACTATGATGAAAAAGGACAAATAATCTATCTAAATGAATTGATTTTGAATTCAGCAAATCGAAAAGTTACAACTACGAAAAGCAAAAGGCCAATTCCATTTTGTTTGTTGCATGTGCCTGCAATAATAGGAAACAAATAAAACAGACATTTTGAAAATTTTTCTCTGATTAGCGTTTGAGATTTTTCAAATAGATTTCATAACCTGCAGTTCCAGTTTAGTTAGTGTGTTCAGTAAAAAGTAAACGCAAAAGAAACACGAAGAAAAAGACAAAAGCAGGCAAAGACAAAGAAGAAGGAAGAGAAGAAATATAAAGGAAGTATAAGAATTGGTTTATTGCTTAAACAACAACAGCGAGTTCGCGAGTAAGGCAGCTTGCCAGCCAGTCAACCTAACGAGCACGTAAACAGAAAACGAAGCCTGCTTGCCTGTTGCCTTCTTATCATCTGCCTTGTTGCCGTACCCGTCTCAAATTCACGGATAGCTCTGCCACTAGTTTAGCAACCACCACCACCACATTGAAATCTACGACTACAACCACCAACACCATCCAAAACAACAATAAAAACAAGAGGTAAAGCAATAACGAGAAACGATCGTAGTGGAATCGAAAGAGCAGAGCACACAGCACACAATTAAAAATTGAAAAAGAGAGAGAATAATATGAATTGAAAACGGCAGACAACGGCAATAAACAGCGACGACAACTCTAAGTAACAATCGAGCAAGCAAGCAATTTTTTTCAAAGAAATATCAATAACAATAATATATTAAAAACAACATATATTTCTATATAGTACATATAATGTATTGTATGTATATACCTATATATAAATATATATATATGTATGTATGTATGTACAATACATAATTCTTTATTCACGCGTATATTTTTGCTACTAGTTTAGTTTGAACGTTTTTAATTTCAATTTCGCTGTTGAAATCGATTGAAAATCAAATTGGGTTTCATTAAATTTTACAACAATTAAAAGAGAAGGATAGACGTAAAAAGACAAGAAAAACGTACATATCTACAGAATCCAGTTCATTTCATACACACAAACATCCCAAACCCAATACCGTCACAACAACAAATACAAACAAACCTTAGTGCAAGCCTGCAACAGCACAACAGAAGGATATCAGCAGCGGCAGCAGCAACAACAACCACAGTTCGAAAATACTATTCATTGTATCAATTGGTAGTTGTCTCACCCCCCGCAAACACACGTTTTGCACCACGTACACATCTATTACCTCCTGGACATCATAGCCTGTTGCATGTTGTTAAAATGTCTGCAGCCATTGTACAGAAGAACAACACACCATCCATCTACTACGAATGTGCCGATATCTACAGTGCGGTAAGTGCACAATAAAAATTATTAAATTTCAACTACATTATATACAACTCGTTCATATGTATAAGTATGTATGTATGTTTGTACAAGTATTTGACGATATTGGGGATGTACGTTCACCCAATAGTGTAAAGTGTTAGTATAATTAAACTCATTCGATTTTTTGTTGTGAAAAACGTGCTTTTCATTGAGTTTACATGTTTAAAGTACTTCACACGTATGTATATATACATATGTAAATATATATATATTATTTATTACATGCACTCATACATATGCATATATGCATGAGCAATAAGTGTGGTGCTTTGACGACTTTATATTTGAATTGTAACTGTATGAATATTCAATTGGCACCTGAATTATAAAAGGCATTTCAATTTAGATTGACAGGGCTATTCTAAGAGTTCTATACCCAAATTCGTAAAAATGTAAATAGCATATTCGTATACAAAACAAACGAAATTAAACCAAGGATTTATTTATTGTTATTTTTTTATTGATAAAAAATCATAAGATTCGTGTCAGCTGGATACCGTAAAATTCCCCTCAATATAATACCCAACCACCTTTGAATAACATTTTCTACATGCATACATACTAAATGAAACATTACATTTTAAAAGTTATTTTTATAAGCAAATATAAATTTATCTCACTCGTGGCTTATCAAAAGCTTCAAAAAATAACTCTTGGCGCAAGGTTGTAACTGATTCTTTATAATATTGTGTCGATATTTCCAGAACAACAGCAATTGCATGAATGCGTGTATATATGTATGTATTCATAAAGAAAGCGCACATGTGTATGTATATGTGTAGTGATCTGCAGTGGTATACACACATGTGGTTACTACACATCTACGCCATCTAGCGACTTCTGAATACATTAGAATAGGTACTGAGAATAAGCTTCGAGGTTTGTAGCCATGTTAATTGTTTGTGGCTATGTTAAATAATGACTAAAACATAAAATGTGCTAGAACGGACCAGAAGATTGAGGAAACATCGATGCGAAACAACAAATTTTAAGAAGATTTACACAAAGACTTACGAAAACGGTAATCGAAATTTATGGAAAATATTGGGGGATGGAGAAGCGAATGAAGATTTTGGAAGTAACCGGATCTACAGCCACTGTGGTCAATACTACAAAAACAACTGGAACGATGAATATCTGGTCACAGCATTTATTATTTATTTGAAGGGTGTTGCTGCAGACGCGTTCTAAACATTACTGGACGTACCCATGTGTTAGAAACAATAAAATTAAAAATATTTTGTCTTACATATTAAAACCGTGTGCATAAGTACATATGTATAAAAGCAACAGGATACCCAAGAGTAACGGTCGCATACTCCAACAACGCGTTGGTGGAAATGGGCATAAAAGGTCAACGGGAAATGTGATCCTGGGCAATCGAGTTAAGGACGCGAAATCAATAGATGCTCAACTTTATTATCCATTACTGTTTTTACGGTCTTCTTGAAGCATACAGTATTGCTCAAAACCTAAGCTACTTTTTCCTCTGAAGCATTCAAAAATTATAATTTTTGATTTAATTTGTTAGAAAGTATTAATAATTTCAATCAAATATGTACTATGTAGGGATCTGTAATTGTCAGCAAGACTCTTTTCTGAATTATCCATACTGAGGTTCTAAAATAAAATTTGATAAAATATACATTAATTTCGTTGTGAACGACTTCCAATGACTCTGCCTGACATATTTCAGTAACATTGATTTACATTAACTACATATGTATGTATGTATATGTCACGGTTAAATTTCTAGAATGCTTTTGCTTGACAATATAGTGAAAATGTTGTAATCAAAAGTATGATAATAGAGCTTCTCAATTATTGGGTAATAGTTTTTAAAACAAAACAAAATCGCTCAAACCTAAATATGAGTATGTATGTACAATTGTAATGCATAGAAAACCAAATTTGCTATCAGAAAAATCACATTCAATTTCATTTTAATGTGGTCTGCTTGACGATTGTTTTGAGGTATAGCAAGTTAGAGTTAATTTTCATAAATTTCGGTTTTAATTTATGTTGCAAAAGAAATAAAATTTACATTACCAAAAACAAGAAATTGCTTGGGAAAAGCAATCATTTCGAAGTTCAGATTCTGTATTAAGCAGTTGTTTTCTTTCTTTTCAAGCTTTCAAATAATTAGATTCAAAGTTCGACCTGAGCCTTTAATGGGAGAAGTATTTATGCCTTTGCTTTTAAAAATATATTTTTGTCGACTATGAATCAATACTGAATTCAAAAAGCTTACAGTATTATCTTAACATAAGCATACAAACCTAAATAACTCGAATTACCAATATCCAGAATAGAAGTTAGACTTATGGAAACTTCGAGTTTGAATTCGAGGAATTTTTCATCAAAACTAGTTGAAGTTGAAAGGCATTTCAACAATTCAATTACACATATTTTTATTTAATCCATAATAAGTAAGTGTCTACATACATATCAGTCATACATATGTATATTCAGTGATTAAATTTTTGATCGGTTTAGTTTGTTCAAGTTATGGAAGTTAGACTGTACATAGTTATGTAACAGTATTGATTATACCGGCCAACAAAATACCCGGTTTGATTTTTTCTATGAGTTTAATGTAGTTTCTAGTTGATTTTAGTACTCTAATTTTAAAACTGAAGAGCATTCACTTTCGCCATCAGCTTATTTTGTTAGTTGTTATAGATCGAAATCGAGAGAAAATGTTTTATCCATGAAATTTAAACATAATTTTTTAACATTAATGTTTGAATATGATTTCGGGCATGTGGACGTCGCGGGTGGCGCCTACATAATGCATAATCTGCAGGCCAAATTTGCACACACTCTTCGCAGTAAATCAGGCTGCATTTCGACAATGATGCGACGAATGATAGCTTTCAAGTGCACAATTATTCTGGTATACCGGCGTAGACATGTGATTTAACATTTCCCCAACGAAATTAATTTAGTTTAAATCGCACGAACGAGGTGGCCAGTTAATAGGTCCGTTTCATGTTCCATGTTTCTTTCAGTAAATTAATTGTATTGTGTGTTAATGTTGTTAGATAAATGTTTTTCGTTCATGGGGCTGCAAACTATCAGAATATAGAAAATATTTTTTTTTTTCATTATGAAAAGAAACTTACTACTTTGTACCAAAACGTGGCAATTCCATAGTAATAAAATGAATTTTTGCACCAAATTAGGTTGCATAAAAGATAACGTGGTTGGCAACACTGGCCAAAACTGTTCTTATTCCTGCGAGTTAGTATCAGATGCGATTACTGATTTTTCATAAATAATTTAAAATTATAAAATAAATAAAATTAAAATATTTACACATTAAATTGAATTTAGTTAATCCATAAAATTTTTCTATATAAATTTTGTCACATCCCTAAATAGTAATTTCCGTTATATGAATTATTTAATGTAGAAAATGACTATCTGCTACCTGTATACTGCTACGAAGCTAAAACTGCGCATTTATCATGGCGCCTACAAACTTTCTCAATTTCCCAACATTTACGAAGGATGGTATTGTCTCATTTTGTAAAGTTACTTCTAATACATATATATACGAATGAATATGTATATGTATATATAAGTATATGAATGTATTACTGTTGATCAGTAATATCTATTAACCCTGTCGGACCGTTTTTTCTTTTGTCTTTTCTTCCTTTGTTATACATATTTTCTTATTTAATTCTTCGGTAGTCCTAACATTTAACTTGAAGGACTCTAAACAATATATATAATATTTATATACATATATATAATATATATATATATATATATACATATGAATGTATTACTGTTGATCAGTGATATCTGTTAAATCCTGTCGTAAATTTCCATAGTTTTTCTTTTGTCTTTTCTTCCTTTGTTATACATATTTTCTTATTTAATTCTTCGGTAGTCCTAACATTTAACTTGAAGGACTCTAAACAATATATATAATATTTATATACATATATATAATATATATATATATATATATATATATGAATGTATTACTGTTGATCAGTGATATCTGTTAAATCCTGTCGTAAATTTCCATAGTTTTTCTTTTGTCTTTTCTTCCTTTGTTATACATATTTTCTTATTTAATTCTTCGGTAGTCCTAACATTTAACTTGAAGGACTCTAAACAATATATATAATATTTATATACATATATATAATATATATATATATAAATATATATATGAATGTATTACTGTTGATCAGTGATATCTGTTAAATCCTGTCGTAAATTTCCATAGTTTTTCTTTTGTCTTTTCTTCCTTTGTTATACATATTTTCTTATTTAATTCTTCGGTAGTCCTAACATTTAACTTGAAGGACTCTAAACAATATATATAATATTTATATACATATATATAATATATATATATATATACATATGAATGTATACTGTTGATCAGTGATATCTGTTAAATCCTGTCGTAAATTTCCATAGTTTTTCTTTTGTCTTTTCTTCCTTTGTTGTGCCTTTTTTCGTATTTAACAACATAACTGTTTTTGTTGTTGTTATTTTCCTACGAAGGAATACACATTTTCATGGATGAATTCGTAGGTATGGACTCGAAACAATATATATAATATACATTCATATCTATATGTATATATATATATATATAGATATGAATGTATTACTGTTGATCAGTGATATCTGTTAAATCCTGTCGGAAGTTTCCACTGTTTTTCTTTTGTCTTTTCTTCCTTTGTTATGCATTTTTTCTTATTTAACAATGTAACCGTTTTTGTTGTTGTTATTTTCATACGAGCAAAAACACATTTTAAGTCGTAACTTTTAACTTGTAGGACTCCAAATAATATACATATGAATGCATCACTGTTGATCAGTGATATCTATACTTCCCTGTTGGAAGTTTCCACTGTTTTTCTTTTGTCTTTTCTTCCTTTGTTATGCATTTTTTCTTATTTAACAATGTAACCGTTTTTGTTGTTGTTATTTTCATACGAGCAAAAACACATTTTAAGTCCTAACTTTTAACTTGTAGGACTCCAAATAATATACATATGAATGCATCACTGTTGATCAGTGACATCTATACTTCCCTGTTGGAAGTTTCCACTGTTTTTCTTTTGTCTTTTCTTCCTTTGTTATGCATTTTTTCTTATTTAACAATGTAACCGTTTTTGTTGTTGTTATTTTCATACGAGCAAAATCACATTTTAAGTCCTAACTTTTAACTTGTAGGACTCCAAATAATATACATATGAATGCATCACTGTTGATCAGTGATATCTATACTTCCCTGTTGGAAGTTTCCACTGTTTTTCTTTTGTCTTTTCTTCCTTTGTTATGCATTTTTTCTTATTTAACAACATAACTGTTTTTGTTGTTGTTATTTTCCTACGAGGGAATACACATTTTTTGTGAAAAGTAAGTAATGACAAATGGATGAATTCGTAGGTAGGCCTAACATTTAACTTGAAGGACTCCAAACAATATATATAATATTTATATACATATATATGCATTTTTTTTTATATACATATACATATATATATATATATATATATATATATGAATGTATTACTGTTGATCAGTGATATCTGTTAAATCTTGTCGTAAATTTCCATAGTTTTTCCTTTGTCTTTTCTTCCTTTGTTATGCATTTTTTCTTATTTAACAACATAACTGTTTTTGTTGTTGTTATTTTCCTACGAAGGAATACACATTTTCATGGATGATTTCGTAGGTATGGACTCGAAACAATATATATAATATTTATATACATATATATATATATATATTTATACATATGAATGTATTACTGTTGATCAGTGATATCTGTTAAATCCTGTCGGAAGTTTCCACTGTTTTTCTTTTGTCTTTTCTTCCTTTGTTATGCATTTTTTCTTATTTAACAACATAACTGTTTTTGTTGTTGTGATTTTCCTACGAAGGAATACACATTTTTTGTGAAAAGTAGTGACAAATTTTCTTGGATGAATTCGTAGGTAGTCCTAACATTTAACTTGAAGGACTCCAAACAATATATATAATATTTATATACATATATATGCATTTTTTTTTATATACATATACATATATATATATATATATATATATGAATGTATTACTGTTGATCAGTGATATATGTTAAATCCTGTCGTAAATTTCCATAGTTTTTCCTTTGTCTTTTCTTCCTTTGTTATGCATTTTTTCTTATTTAACAATGTAACCGTTTTTGAAGGACTCCAAACAATATATATAATATTTATATACATATATATGCATTTTTTTTTATATACATATACCTATATATATATATATATATATATATATGAATGTATTACTGTTGATCAGTGATATCTGTTAAATCCTGACGTAAATTTCCATAGTTTTTCTTTTGTTCCTTTTCTTCCTTTGTTATGCAGTTTTTCTTATTTAACAACATATCCGGTTTTGTTGTTGTTGTTTTCCTACGAGCGAAAACACATTTTTAGTGAAAAGTAACGATAAATTTTCATGGATGAATTCTTCGGTAACATTTAGCTTGAAGGGCGAGCTCCAAACAATATATATAGATATGAATGTATTACTGTTGATCAGTGATATCTGTTAAATCCTGTCGAAAATTTCCACTGTTTTTCGTTTGTCTTTTCTTCCTTTTTTTGTGCATTTTTTCTTATTTAACAATGAAACCGTTTTTGTTGTTGTTATTTTCCTACTAGCGAAAACACATTTTTTGTGAAAAGTAATGACAAATTTTCATTTAACAGTTAACTTGAAGGACCCCAAACAATTTTAAAATGTCTGTGTGTTATAAGAAAAAAAAAGGAAGAAGGAAAACAGTGTGTTTTCATATGCATATATGTACATATGTACATAGTAGTACCTACCAAAAACTTAACATCTGATAGAAATTGTACAAGTATTGTTTATTTATATGTATATTCTTTATTTCTTTATTTCCTCAACTATAGTTTAAAAATATTAGAGTAATGTTGCGATGATGATTATTTAGCAATATCAGAGGTTTATATGTACATATACTTATATAATATGTATATGTGCATACAGTGGCTCATAAAAATATTTTATTAGCATATTACATATGCTATTCCTTGCACGAATTTTCAGTTTTATATGCATAAAATAGTAACATCAATTTATTTATGTTGGTTTGTTGCAAGTTTTATATTTCCTCAAGAATATGACAAAATAACAAAACAGAAATTTTGAGCCGTTTTGTAGTTGTAGCAAAACATACATATATTTTGCTACACAATTTAATACTCACAAAAGTATTTTGCGTTTTGAAAAACATCGTGCTCAGTCTTGATGTGGGGCTGCATGTATGCTCTTGGGGTCGGAAAGCTAAAGTTCATAGATGGTATAATGGAATAACATGTTTATTTGTCCATTTTAAAGGAAAATTGTCATGCGGCTTTCTATTTCAACAAGACAACGACCCAAAGCAAAAAGTTCACGGTGTTAGAATGTGAATCTTGTGCAACACAAAACATCTGCCAACACCACCCCAAGCCCAGACTTGAACCCCATTGAAAACCTTTGGGCTTATCTGGAAGATAAAATAAGGGAACATCAAATATCATCAAAGGTAACCCTAAAAAAGATTTTGCAGGCTTAATGGGACCAAATACGTTCAATGCGTTTGGAGGCTGTTTGCAACAATAACAGCTACCATACGAAATAATACCCAGTTTTTTCTCCATCGCAGTAATTATGTAAGGTAAAGAATTCAAATATTTCGAAAGCAAATACTTTTGTGTATACAAAATATTAAATATTTTTATATTTTGTTTAATTTTAAGTATATTAAAATAATTTTTAAATTTTAATGAATTGATATAGCAAGCAAGCTAAGTTCCCTTTAATAAACTATATTAAATAAAAACTTATTTTCAGTGATAAATACAAGGAAAATATGTCTTTATTTAATATTTAACTTATGCAAAATACTTTTATGATATAGTATATATATATAGTATATATATATGTATGTATATATATATACACATATATAATTATGTGCCAAACATATTCATTCCTTTGTGTTTTTTTTTGTTTTTTGTCTTTACTTTACTTCCTTTGTTTTACACATTTTCTTATTTAACAACATAAACATTTTTGTTGTTGTTACTTTCCTACGAGGGAAACACATTTTTAGTGAAAAGTAACTACAAATTTTCATGGACCAATTCGTAGAAAGTTCTAACATGCTACTTCAAAGCCTAAAAGAAATCTTAGTGTGTATTCATGTGCCTAAATGCTAAAACTGTTAACATCTGATAAAAATTCCTTGGTATTTTTACGAGTATTCTTTATTTATTATTTATTAATAATTCTTTATTATTAGTATTATTTCTTTATTCATAAACAGTTCCCAGCCACCCATACTTTACCAATATTAGATAAATGTTACGATGATGAATGTTTAGCAATATCAGAGGTTTATAGTTGCTTGGTTATAGGTTTAAAGAGGCTAGAAAAACAGCTGAAGACGGCACTCCTGAACCAATACCAATAGATAAAACATTATAGGAAAATCAGTCTTCGAGTATAAGAGACATTACTGGAATATTAATTAGATCAGTTCAAACAATTTCTATTTGGTTTTGTCTCATCTGTCAGTTGGTCCTGTTCCAAACGAGTCGCCTCGTCATACTCTCCCCAACAGTAATTAATAATACATAATAACAAAGCATTGGCAACTTGATTCTGCTCGTCAGCAACATATAGAATTTAAGTATCTACTAATAAAATTTTAAAAATTTTAAATTTTAAAGTGTTATATTTTCCCTAGGGCATGTTTCCTTCACATCCTTCAACTGCTACTTTCAAGGATTTTTATTATAAGATTAAGATACCGGGCCGGGGCATAATAACCCTTCAAATCCATTAAGTATGTTGTCAAAGAACTTGCCATCATTCGTGTCCATAATAGATCCTTTCCTTTCAGTATCGGTTGCGTTGCAATTGAATTTTGTTACGAAAAAAAACTTTGAAGTACCTGGTGACTATGTAAATGGAAACATTCGTTTTGACTTTGACAGCAAAGAGGTTGTACCATGTAGAAAATATAGCCGGACCTTGAGACATGACCACCCAAAATATAAATTTTAAACCTTAGTCTCTATGTCAAAGTATTTGAAGCAAACAAGGATTAAAGTTTCGTTAATCGATAGAGAATCGTAAAAATCCTTAGATGGCAGAAAGCAAAGCGAATTTACAAACAGACAAAATAAGAAAATCTCAATATATTGAGTTCCACGATGCACAAAAGTTTCGTAGGAGGTGCCACGTCGTAAAGGAAAAACAGCATGAGTTTGGAAATTTTCGCCAAAATAGCTTGGCTAGCACTCACTGTTTTGATGTATATCTATACCTAAGTGTATACTCGTATGTTTTGAGTATATATGTAAATATATCACCTATACATATGCATGTATAATACATATGCATATAATACATATGTATATACCTATATACCTACATACATATATAAAAGTAAATATCAATATATGTATGTATGTACATATGGTATATGCATTTCGTGATCATGTTTGGTTTCATCATTGTAAAAATATAAATTCCATTTCCTGCCGACGCGATAACAAAATAACTCAGTCAGCTCAAAAGTATCAACAATAGTAGTAGGCATGTACCAGCGGTACCCAAGACGACCACGACCGTACGCTCGCTCCATTGCAGCGACAACAATTATGATGACAACGACGTTAAAACTTTGTCCACAACGATCAAAGCAACATTGAACGACTACAATATAAAAATAAAAAGAACGACGACGACGACGACACGACAAGCAACAGTTGTTCAAGTCGTCTGATTACTTGTTCAACAACGTCTGGTTTAGATTTCTGTCTCCCTCTGACTTATACTTGGGTACGCTGCTCCACACACATTGTGACCAAGAGAGTGCGACTAGTCGCGCTGCTGGTATTTTTGATGTGGTAATCGAAGTGACTCGATGTGGTGTGCTGGTACAGCTGTGCTCTAAAGAGCGACTGACTGTAGTTCAAGCACGAATGTGGGCAAATGACTTGAGTTGAAGACTGATCCGCGACTGAGTGCTAGAGTACTGCAAACAAGCAAGTATACAAACTTATATATATATACTATACAAATATACATATTTATAAAAATATATAAATATAGATATGTATGTTTGTTTATCTGTAATGTACTGTTTGTATGTATATGTATATGTATGTATGTATGTATGTGTTGTATGTGTATATGTACGTAGATTGTTGTTGAGTACAATCTACACATGTTTCTTCAACACACTATTAGATAATGACGCACTTAGTAGATTTCCATTCACTCTTCATTTGAAGTATTTTATTTTTAATTTGTTGTTATTATTTTTTCTTTTCGTTTGTTTTCTCTTTCTTTCTATACTTTGTTGACTTACAGGACTTAAAAATAAAGTACATATTTCAGATTCTGAAACACGTGTTTGTCACAACGTGCTTAGCTAAAATTTTAGACTGATGTCTACTTTTATCGACGCAAAAGCGTGTGTGTGCGTGTATGCATATGTAAGAGTTTGTTTTGCTAACTGCTGTAAAAATGGTTTTAAATAAAGAAATTGAAAATAGGTAGATACTTTACAGTCAGCACTCAGATTCTGATACGCTCAAAAAAAAGTTATTCATTTTGCTGACAGCGCTCCATTGCTACGTAATGCTTAAATGTTGTTGATTTTTCTTATCGGCAGCACATTTGAAAGTAACTAACCCAATAATATTCTTATCGACAATCACCTTATACATACAATATGACTATGTATGTATGTATATGCATTTGTATATACTATATGCATATATATATACTTTTGAGTATACTAGAAAGTATAATTTCCACAAAGAGTGATGTGCTTACTATGTTGATTACAATTTATTATTATTTTATTATTAAAAATAATAAGTACATACATATGTATGTATGTATATACATACATATATTGTAGATTAATTGGTGGAGAAAGAGAAATAGCTACGTACGTACATATGTATGTACGTACGAAGATGTTAAAAAGTTATTTATAATATAATAATTTTCTTTTTATATACATACATAAATAGAACCCCCTACCTCCAGTTCATCTATAAAAATCAACTTAAACTTTGACCTATAATCTAATGTTTTTATGTTTTATTTTGAAAATAAATAAGTTATATGTGTCTGTACTCTGGAGTGTTGAACCATTTTCACCAATTATGAGAAATTCGAATATTAAGTTCATTATAATCATAAGATTATATGCCAACTTAATGACTATTTTAATTTTACATACCTAAATAGTCTCATTTGTAAGAACTTATATTTATTTCACTAAAGATATTAACATAAACCGGACAATTAATCATAAAATAGAAAAGTTATCCTTTTTTTAACTAAACAACATTAAACAAAAATATGTAAATAATTAGGACTACTGCAAAATGCCTTGGGCACATAAATGTCGCAATCTTAAAGACTAGAAAGTATAAGGAGAAAAAATAAATAGTGAAGAGCAAACAAATGACTTACCAAATTAGTACTTCGTGCTATATCAACAATTTTTAATCACAGCTTCTCAACTTCGTTCCGTACTCTCTACTTCATGGACGGCGAGCTGACTCTTAAATCATCACAATTTCTGAAATTCTAAATAATTATTAGTTATGTTGACTTTTAAATCATTCCACAAGTTTTCTATAGGATTAAAGTCGCGGTTGCATTTATTTACATTTTTTTCTTAGTAAACTCTTTCCTTCGTGACCTTTGACGTACTTATGTTTTGAGTCATTGTCTTGCTTAAATATCCCGTATTTGGGCATGGACTTAATGAAAACTGGGCCCAATTTGTATTTTCAAGATATCAAGGTATTGAAAACAATAGATTTTACTGTTTATTCCAAAAATCAACCCAATGCTATGAAAGGGAAATGCTCTCAGACCATTATGTGCCCACCATGTGCTTAATGGTTTTTTTGTGTACCAATGGTTTAGTGCTTGACCTTTTGGGAAACGTATAAAGTTTCATTTATTTACGATTTATTTTTATTTCATCGATCTAGAGAAGGTTTTTTTGACTTTTTTTCTTATGGGTCTTTGCGATCATCAAGCTATTTTTCATATGTTGTTTTGTCAGGAGTGGAAAATATACTTAATTTTTATTTGCTACTATGCACTAAGAATTTTTCACATTAATGTCCGTTTTCAGAAATCTCGGCTTTCTGAGCCAGACGGGGCTCAATATTGACTTAAAGTAATTTAGCTATGTCAGCATTAATGTTTACCTCTTTGCTCAAGCGGTACACAGGACTGTTTTCGGGCGGCAAGTGTATCCTTTGTCCTATTTTAAAAAAAAGATTAAATGAATTTGTCGAAATCAACACAAAAATTTCAAAAAAAATTAATACTTTAAAACATCCTGTACTTTTAAAAGTATTCTATTTATGTGTCCATCTGTTTATAGAACAGCGTTACACAAAATTGTAACACAAAATAAAATATCAAGATAAAGGTAACTTTTTTTCTTGAACCGTAGACCACATGGAACCAACTAACAAATTCACGGAAAAATATTTAACACAAAAGTTGTACAGGGAAAAATGTATCTGCTTGAAATTTGTGCTATTTGGTTTTTTGGTTTTTTCGATGTGGGTTTTTTTTTTAATTTTAATATTACTTTCAATGGAGGAATACTTGTAATTTATATTCTGTATGAGGTATGGGAAGTCATGTATAAATTTAAATTGGCAATATTGTTACAATTATTTATTTTATTCTGTTTATTTATTCGCCATTTACCAATTAATAAAACACTTAAATATTACTTCGCAATTACATATACATATACTGTTGAAATCATGTTTTACTTCTGGACTGTCTTTATCTAGGTCTTTATCAACATCGCTATCTTTAGCAAATGCAAATGTATTAACTTCATATATTTTGTTCTTGTTTAAGATCATTAGCCAATGCATTTCCTAGTTTTCTAAAAATTCTTCATCTGATATTCTTCGACCATGTGTACTGAACATCATTTTCACCACGTCTATTATACCTATTACCCATTTCGTAGAAGTACGTCATTTATTATTCATATTGAATATATTTATATAAAAAAATAATAATAATGTTAAATGAATACGCTTACGTATATAATATTTTCTTAACACCCAAAGGTTACCACACCCAATTTTCTATTTTTATATTTATATATGGTACAGACATATATATGTTGAAAAATGTTGATGTGTTTTCTTGAGAAAACCATGGAATATGAGGAATACGTGCATATGTAATTAAAGCCATCCATTCTTGCTTCATACTAATCGAATCATAATTCACTTCAAATCATTAAACTAAAGAATATTCGAGCTAGACAATTTTCAAGTTAGGGAAATAAAAGTGCATAACATAAAATGCCAACCACAAAAGATATGAGCTGCATAAGTATGTACACTTTATTTAGACCTATGAAGGTCCTCAACTTTATGATATATGCGCACAGTGAACGCACATTTTCCGCTCTATGCGTACGGTTGCCGAAGAGGTGCTTGGCTAACACGTCGACGGAGAAATATGTGGTACGACCAAGAGGTTCGCGATGCTACTGAAGCGAAAAACTCTGTTTACAGAGCCACCCTACAGTCAGTTGTAACTGAGCTGCTAAAGAGCGATACAGAGAGTTGAGGAGGGAGGAGAAACGTCTTTTCAGAAGCAAGAAAAGATATGGAGAAAGACGCGAGGTCCGAAAACTCTTTGAAAGAATAAGACGCCTGACTGATGGTTTGAAGACCGGGGCCTCTTCCTGCAAACATAAAGACGGAAATCTGATGACAGATGTCCAGGACATAATGTCCATTATGGAGGGAGCACTTTTCGCAGCTGCTTAATGGCTATGACGGCAATAATCCCGCCATTGCGGAATCTACTCCGGAAACCCCAATCACTGACGGCATTGAAGTACCGCCGCACGACTATAAGGAGGTCTCACCAGTCATCGCTCGGATGAAAAACAATAAGGCTGCAGGTGCAGATGGCCTGCCTGCTCAATTGCTTAATACCGGAGGCAAAGAGCTCAAAAAACGCATGCATGAGCTTCTATGCAGAATATAGTCGGATGAAAGCATGCCAAGTGATTGGAACCTCAAAGGTGATTCCACGATCTGCGCCACCATGCGATAAGCCTTCTTAATATTGCATATAATGTTTCCATTGAGCGTGCTGTGCGAAAGACTGAAGCTTATCGTCAACAAACTGATTGGACCTTATCAGTGTAGCTTCAGGCCTGGTAAATTCATCATCAACTAGGTATTCACACTATTGTGCGCAGCGTTCGACCGCACGATTAGGGATCACTTGTACGCCGTAATGTCTGATTTTGGTATCCCTGCAAAGCTCATTCGTCTTTGCAAAATGACACTGACAACACCACCAGCGCAGTGAAAATTGGGACAGACCTCTCCGCGCCATTTGATACCAAAAGAGGTTTCAGACAAGGTGACTTCCTATCGTGCGACTTCTTTAACCTTATGCTGGAGAATATAATTCGAGCTGCGAACATCGACATCTCTGGCACTATCTTCTACAAGAGTGTCATGCTGCTAGCATACACTGATGATATTGACATCATTGGCAAAAACGCTCGAGCAGTCAGTGCAGCATTTTCCAACCTGGAAAGGGAGTCTCGCCGAGTGGGTCTAGTGGTGAACGAGGACAAAACGAAATATCTTGTGTCGACAAACAAAAAATCACAGCGTCTTGTACAAAATGTTACTGTTGACAATTATACTTTTCAAGTCGTCAAGGATTTCGTTTATAGGATCCAGCATAAACTTACTTACTTTTAATGGCACAACAGCTCATGGAGGGCCTAGGCCGAGCTTTTCGCATCCACTCATGTTGTGCGTGTTATATTTGTACATGAATGGAAACACCCACAATAATGTCAGCCTTGAAATCAAGCTAACTTTTGCCAAAAGGTGTTACTACGGTCTCAGTAGGCAATTGACCTCTCTCGACCGACGAAAATAACACTCTATAAGTCCCTCGTCCTTCCCTTCCTAATATATGGGGCCGAGACGTGCAAATGAATGGAGCGGCAAGGATAATATAAAAAAAAAATATTGGCGTGAATTCAACAAGATTCGATACGTGTATCTAGTTACTCTCACAAATAAAATCCAACCGATAATTTTTACATAATCAGTAGCTTTACTAAAGGATATGTAAGCCTTGCCTCACATCACACGAGCGTTGCTTTCCATTTAACGTATTTCTTCCGAACCTAAAAATAGAAAATAACAGTATCTTGTTAAATACATTCAACTAATTAACTTCTTTAATGATAAAGGAAAAAGACGGAAACATTATTATTAACATATTATTAACAAAAATGCAAATATTCGTTATTTAAAATACATGCATTTGTATAATTCTGGAAATTCCCAGAAAAGAATAAATAAAGATGTTATGACGTGAAGCAAAAGTACATAAATACGCTACTACGTTGTTTGGTATCAATATGTCATACCGTTTAATAAGTTTTCGATTTGACTCAAACTCATTTGAATTTCGCCATTTCGTCAAGATTTGAGAATCATTTATAATAATATTAATAATACTGCAAATACATACATATGTACACACAAAGATTTGTAAGTTGTGGAAATACGTATTAATAAAACTTGAAATACACGATGTCGGCCTGTCTTATTCAGTTTACGTACGTATGTATATTTCATAACTAACTTATCCGTAGTTATTCAACACAGCGACACACACACGCCACGCCAAATTACAAGCACGTTACCAATATTGAATTGGATTTAGTTATTCCCAATCGGTCATTTTGAGGGCCACCCATTCATCTTGCATGCTCGCTACTTGCTGCCTGCTGCTTGCTGTTGCCGGTCATCGAATTTATAAATAAATAATTTTAAATAACAAAACTTAATTGTTTTGACTCTCGATATACTACGATATTGTGAATACGATATTTTGTTGCTCTAAATTTCGTCAATATTGTCTTGTTACTTTTTTATTGTTAATATTAGTAGTAGTATTATTATTGTTGTTGCCTTTGTTGTTATTGATGTTGTGCTGTGTTGCTGTTGAGCTGTGTTGCTGTTATTGTAGTTGTTGTTATGTTATTGTCCAGCAAAAGATGAGCAAAGAGAGAAAAAGTAAAATATATATATGTACATAAATGAAGATTGGTTATCAAGCTTACCGAATACTTAAGTATTTACACAATACTAAATGAAATGTTTAAATCGACCTAGACCTCAATCAATGGGGCATTATGTAAATTATAAAATATCTCTCTTATTTTATTTTACCTTTGCTACTAACTTTAATGCCAAATCGGTGTTGATTGTACGAACACACGCTCGCACATATCTGCCTCACAACAAACATACTCACACCACACGCACGCACATGCAAACTCGTCTCGTACACACACATACTTACATTCATAGTGCCTACATAGTTGTATTTTGGTGTGTAGTTTACCCTACGACGAATCATCAAACTGACTTCTTTTTGAACAATGTAGGTACTTATTTTCGTGCTCATCGACAGTGTAAAACTGGTATTTGACACAAAGACGTCAATACACAAAGTCACAAAAATAAAACCACAAATCAGTATGTACGATGTGTGTTGAATTGAGCACGCAGCAAACTTGAAACAGAAAAACCAAGAAACAAAAAAAAGTTTTCAAATCACAACAAATCACAACAATATTTGGAACAGCATTAACTTAGACAAAGGTCAATAATATATTTTATTTTGTATTTGCTTATAATTTATTGGCAGCATTTATTGTAATTTGTATTTTAGCTATTATTATTATTATTATTTTAATAGGAAAGTATTTTCAACCTTACGTATGTATAGAATATTATTGGTGTTTTCAAATTATATTTCAGTTGTCCTTATCTTTTAGACAGAAGATTTTCAGACAATTTGCTGACAATAGGTGAAAAGGGTAGCTGTAAATCCACTTGCATTCTACTTACATACATACATATGGTATGTATATGACATGAAATCGCATACCAAGTTCTTTATTTGCATCTTTTTTAGTGACCGAAAATCGATGATTTTGCTCTATGTTTTCTCAGTTGCAAATGATTTGCACATCACTGTATATGTACAGTATAATAATAAGATATAAGTTTTTTTTGAGCGAGAGGAATAAATTGTTGGATTAACACTTCGAAGGGCGCATAAATGGTTAATTTTTTCTTCTAACAACTAATTCAAATCTAATTAATTTGACGCAAAAACTATAACCCACCGTTGAATGCAAAAAGGTGTTTTATATCAAAGTGTGTGCTGCAGGGAATATAAAGTTCGGCTGCGCCCTCAAACTTTCCCCATTAGTTCTTAATTAATTGAACTTTATATTTCAAATCGAATTCAAATTTGATTTCATTTTAATTCTCAATTTAAACCCTTCATCTAATTTAAAATATAATTCTTCCCAGTATTAAGCACTGTTATTTAGTCAGGTTCTTCAATTCTTCCTCGCTGGTCGTATAATTTCTACTTAGCTCATATGTGAACTTTGTTCTCACAAGTGTCATATCATGTCTTATTATCATAAGGTGGTAAAAATTTGTATGAAAAATTAGTAAATTTATGACAATTAAGGGAATATGGTTTTTAACACGATACCTTGTGAATCACCTAATACTTTGTTCCATAGCGGGGAAAAGCATTGAGTTGGCCACACTCGAGATAAAATCATTTAAACTGGAAATTCTGCAAAAAAAAACTTACATTATCCGCATGTAACAAATAGCTCGAATTTTTTAAAACAATAACCAATATCAGTTAGGTACTTAAGGCAACTGCGCAGAAGTAAAATTTTTTAGTAAATCTTCTCGATAAATACTTAAGCCTCCAAAATATTATGTTGATATGAGCAACACTGACGTTGCAGTAGACTATATTTGTACATGAATGGAAGGGACCTACAGTTTTATGCCGAATCCGGACGGCGAAGTGAAAAGCTTTTCAAAGCAATTTTTGCTCTTGTAGGTTTGCCATTGCCTGCCAAGAGGTGGTGCTGTGTCGGAACATTGTTTTGCTACTTTTTTTTTTTTGATTTTGCCTGTGCCGATATTTGAACCTCGGACACTTAGCGTAGCAGGCCAACGCACTACCCACTACACTACAGCGATCTCATCATTTGATATAAGGTATTTAGTGTATATTTCAGAATACGCTTATATTTCACTATTTCTTCTACGAGGGTAGATCAATAAGTACCCGTGTGCGAAGACAGGTGGTGTTGCTGAGGGAAGTTGGCATCACCGTAATGTACTGCCATCTGTCACACGACACCACACTTCAATCTGATTCATAGATTAGTTTTTATTTGGCAGCCAGTAGGAGTGTCGTACGGAACGGTAATTAATATTTTACATGATAGGTTAAGCATGAGAAAGGTGTCGGCCCAATTGGTGCCGCGATTGCTTACGGTGGACAACAAGCGGATACGGAATTGTCGCGGCCAAATTGCATGAATTGAACTACGAATTGCACCCACTGTACTCGCCCTACTTGGCTCCCTGCGACTTCTTTCTGTTCCCCAACATGAAAACGTGGCTCGGGGGGAAAAAATTTAGCTCAAACGAGACAGAAACATATATTTTGAAGAATTTGACAAATCGTTTTTTTTGGAAGTGTTAAAGAAATGGCAGAAACGTTGGGAAAAGTGTATTGTACTAAAGGGAGATTACGATGAAAAATAGAAAAAAAGATTGTCTGAAAAACTTCATTCCTAACAGGGGGACACTTATTTTTATTTTTTTATTTATGCATTCAACACACAGGGTGTACCCCTATGAATGCAAAGCATTGTGCTAAATAGAAGGAAGATTGATATGTGGAAGGAAGAAGGAGGGAGAATGTGAGGGGGAATGCAATCACACAGGACACCGATAAAGAAAAAGGGAGCCATTGTGGCAAGTGTTATGCCTTTACCACAATGAGCTTCAGTTTATCAGTGTCGACTGATTTGGCGCATGTAGCGCCAAAGGCCGAGCTTTTCGCATCCACTCATGTTAAGCGTGTTATATTTGTACATGAATGGATTGATCTACCCTCGTATTTAAGTAAACTAAATTTTTCGCAAAGAAATTATCACGTGCACCTATTCAACTCTACTAATTTTCTGTTAACTGAGTTGTTGAATACATATTAAGTGAGTCTGTAAAATGTTGAGACATTTTCATGGGTAATCTATTGAATAATTCCTTTCAATAAAGTAAATATGAAACAACATTTGAAAATTACTTTTCAGAAATCACTTTTCTTTGCCATATTACGAAGCGGATGTAAAAAATTTGAAGCGAGTCGTCAGTGTTGCCATGTCATTTTATATGCATAATTTTTTCCAGCTTGTATCGCAAGCAATCTGTTGCAATGCATAGATTTTGCCATACCTTATTCACACCACCACACAATCATACATGACCATACATTCATACACAAGTATAACTGTATATGTATGTATACTTAGAGAATATTAACAAATTTGAGAAAAATTCAAGAAAAAAAAAAGAAACAAGTTAGGTGAGTTTCAATTCAATTTCATTTCGATGTTATTATTATGATATTCCCACTAATTTCAAACAGTAACTATAAAAGTTTTCATTTGCATACCGTGAAATTGAAAAGTGTAAGTAAGTAAGCAAGTAAGTAAAAAACAAAGTTTATTTTCTTTGTGCTAAATTCTTAAATGCCCGTGTGAGAATAGAAAACAGCGAAATACAAAAACTAAGTTTAAGTGTTCAATTTGAAATGGTCATGGATGGCAATATTCATTCCATATCGTAGTTCATTATATGGTACATAACATGGCAATATTCCAAATTTATGCTGCTCTCTTGCTACCTTCTTTTAATATTATTTTTATTTTGAGTTTTAGTTTGTAGCTTTAAACTGAAACAGGAACTAAATAAAGTAAATAAAAGATTGTCTCATAACATTTCAATCTCGATTATTCTCTAATACATGTATACTTACATACATCCATACACGCATACTCGTATGTATTTATGAGAGTATCCATTTAACTCCATTTAAAATTTTAGCCCAAGCCATGTGCTTTGACAATGTATGTATCATATGTATGTATGTATGTGGTTTTTTATTTTGAGATTTGGATTTATTTTTACAAAAACAATATATCTACATACATTTATTGTACATGTATATACATATGTATGTATTTTTCATACATACACATATATATATAAACATATATACAGATGTATGTACGTAGATACATGTGGTTAAAAACAGTCGTCTGGACACACAAAAGAGAATGGTATGGTATGGCATGGTATTTGTGTTAACTCATCGACGACGACAACAACAAATACTAAGACGACTGTACGAGTAACACCAACCAACAACAACAACAACAGCAGCATCAACCACCTCAACAACAAATGTAACACTAACTCACAGCAACAACAATCAATGCCTATGTGTTTAGTTTAACCAGTTTATTATTATTGCACGTCGCAAGATGTTTGAGATGTTATTTTTGTTATTTTTATCTTTCATTTTCTGTTTGTTTTCTTTTGTTGTTGTACTTTTATATATATATGTAGAAGTGTTACCGAAATAAACTAACTGCATATGTACATCATAGAAGAAAACTCCAAAAAAAAAGCAACAACAAAAAATATTAAAATGATGTAAATAATGTAAAAATAAAACTCGTTACATTGTTCAACAATCGTGACAAATAATAGAAATTTCGCAAAAAAAAACACAAAAAACAAACTCAATCTCCGCATTATTACATATACTATGGTAGATACACAATATTCATCTAGTTAGGAAATATAAAAAAAAATACATAGCTACAACAACAACGACGACAAGCATAGTATAAAAGAGAAGCCGAAATACTAGTTATCTTACCGGCCGACCGACCCGTCCGGCTGTATGCGCTGCTGCTGCTGCTGCCTTGCCTGATTGCCTGCTTTGCTTGCTTTACGCTCTCAGCGCAAATAGAAAAAAGTAAACTTGTTTTCATTTTTCAAATGAAAGCGAAATTCTCACCCATATGAAAAAGAAATAAAATAAAATTCACAACAAAAACAATAATAAATAATAGCAACAAAAACAGAAACATGTCTACTCTAAACACGTCTTGGTCGGGTTTTTCGTTTCATTTCGTTGCGCTTTATACACACAAGCTTAAACTAAATCTGAAGTTGGTCATAACAAAAGCTTGGCTGGCGGTTTAACTGCTGCTGCTGCTGCTTGCTTGGCTTGTCTCTTGGTTTACTTGCTTGCTTGCTTTTGTGTATGGAATGGTATACTAGTATGTATGTACGTAGTAGATTTCATATGGTATTGGATGATATTATGGTATATGTATGTATATATAGTAGTAGTAGTAGTGGTGGTTTGAACTTGAGCTCTATACATAATTGGCATGTTGCATAATATGTTACAGCATCGAAGCAGGTAATCATTTCGTATATTTTTGGGATTGTTAATGGTTTGAAATGGTTACGCAGATAGCATGGATTTTTTACATTTACTGCACTTACGTACCGTACCATACATTTTGTGATTGGGATTTTTCGCAATAAAATGAGAAATTTGTATTGTTTCATTTTATTTTTCATTCACCTAAAGTCAGAGTGTGACAGAGAGAGAGAGAGAGGGAGGATGTGCAAATACATGTATTTTTAAATTCAACAATAAAAAGTTAACTCTACTAAGATGCTGAAACGAAAGTTTCATAAGTTTATTATGATGTATTTGTATGAATATGTGTGTGTGTGTGTGTGTCAGGGTATACGTGTATTGAGGTAGTACCTACATATTAAATCTAGGTGGGTGGAGCAATTACATATTAAACAATTAAAACTTACTTCGATTATTGCACCTTGATGTTATCGGCGGTCGGTCGTACTTTATTCTCTAACTAACACTACTTTTGTCAAAGTTTGGATAATATCAAAATTATAAAAGTAAATAGTTCAAATGTTTTTTTTTTTTATTTCATTTTTAATTCAAACAAAAATTTTTGTTTTGTTTTTCTTACTGTTGTGTAAACAAATAATAATGAGCTGTCCATGTGAAAAGCAATGGAAATGATAATTCAACTATGACTTGCAATTATATTATCAAAATTGAATTTAACATTTTTGGTTCCTAGGGAACCAGTTCGATTAGATCGAAAATGCGTTCGGTTTGTAGTTGAGAGTTATGCGACCTAAATCACTTTTTCGATTGGGCGACAAAGGACAATGCGAAGAATCATAATTTAAATGAAAATTGTTTAAAATAAATCTACGAAACTTAGTTCACTTCATGAAACTATTGCGATGAACTTCCAACAGAATTACAAATCTTAATCAATTAATCAATTTTTCAAACGACATTCACGCAGGTAGCGCCATCTATTGGAATAGATATGAAATAAGGGCATTTGTTGGACAGATTGCGAACCAACATAAAAGTAAAGACAAATTTTATTTTATTTGAATATCCAATTTTATGGTTTTCCAAATTTTCCTACCTTCCCGAATTTTTTTTTGTTACAAACTTTTTTAAGACCATAACGAAGAAAACAAAAAAATTACGCATATGGTCGCGAGTTCATACAAATTTCTCATGAGAGCAAGCGCTTTCAATTTTCCAGGCAACTTTCCTAATATGTTTTCCGTAATAACCTTAATAACGATAATTTCAAAAAAAAATCATATCGATTCAGACATTCTCAAGTGATGCAGTTACCAACGAACAGCTTTAGATTGCATTAAGAAAAGTGTAAAAATTCAGGGAGTATTTACTTTGCAAAGTGGATCAACTTAAAATTCAACGAAAATATTTATTCAATCATCATCTCTTTTAATCAGTAGCTGGTGGCAATGCGATACCAAAAGGTATCTTTATCGCGGTAGATCTGAAAAAGCGAGAGACGTTTCCCGACATCCCCTAACGATTCCCAATGTCTGGCAAGAAGGAAGAGCCATTATGTGGCCTAAACCATAAAAAAGACAATGGATACATGGTCTTACCGTTCCGAAACACTGGTCAAAATACTATAAGTCAGTTGTCTTCCTTCCAACGCCGATTTTGGTTTCTGAGGGTATGTCTTATGGCATAGCCATTTCCTTATGGCTATTTGGCGTTGGATCAGCTCTTCTTTTGCTAGTCCTTACAGCTCGATGCCGATTACCTGAAGTTAGCCAATTTCAAAAGGATTTTCGTTATGAATTGAAGATATACTTTCATAAATTAGTCGGTATTGAGACCAAAGAAAATCACTTAATTCAAACTTGAAAAAAGAACAGGTTGTTGTTTGCAAATTATGTGCGTATATGAATGACAGGTTTAAATTAAATGTTGCATTTAGGAATGCCAAATCACGTCGTCGTAAGATAGAGTAGGATGTCGTGCTTCAAGACGACGGTGTTTTATTGTCCATTCTCATTACAAACCATCGCATTGCCAAAATAGTAGCACCTCTGTCAAATGACATAACTTTAATGACTCAGATTACAAGATCCTGTATACTAGAAAGCACATCATTAAAATATGCAATCATATCAACGCATACCGATCTCTTGAATTCCTGCAGAGAAATCGACCTACTTTATTTCGCTACATCCGCGATCGTTTAAAATGGAGCAGCAATACACTGAAGTCGTTGGCTAGAAACACTTACAGCATGAACAAAGAAACGCTGCTCAGCACCTATGATGAAAAAAAAATCGGGTTGTTACACTCTGCATTGAATACATTAACACCAAGAAGTGGTTGAATTAACCAAAAATGAAGTACTCCAAATATTGCTACAATAGGAATGGCTATAGTATGTTGAATTTACAATCCTTTTCGGTAGAATTGTGCTATAAATTCTCGGTGTATCCTAGTTAGTTGACCAAGCCAGCGTGCAGAGTTTCCTTATATTCCGTACACAAACACAGGTGTAAGCAGGCTTATGTTTCGGATGAATAGCTTCACTCTTTAAGTTGGAAGATACGCTTCATTAAATCAACCCACACACACGAATGCATGAAATTTTTAATAAATTCATAGCTATAGCGTTATTCATTTCCAATCTTCATTTCTATGAGATGTGTTAATGATGTGGAAGTTGTAGTAAAAATAAAGGAAATCCCCGAAGCTCTTCATTTTCCTTTTACGTATGGACATTGACAAAAGCCAGCATGTACATATGTAATTAAGAAATTATAGGTAATTAGGTATTTGAGAAAAATTAACAATCAACAAAAACCAGTTTCCAAACGTGTCGGGGAATTACCTCCTTTCAAATTCTTGGTATACATTTGATTGGAATTATTATGCCAATAGTTAATTTGTTATGTGATGTCGTCGTTGTGGCACTTGTTTGTTTAGCAGCTTTTTTTGAGCTGCCATTTCTTTCAAAATCTAATTCCAATTGCATTGGTGAATTTTGGTTATATGTATAATCGTGTATTTGCAATCCAATTTAATTTTGTCTTTCACACGGATGAACATAAATTACATACATATGTATCAGGACTGAGAGTAAGCGTTTTTTTTGGGCTTTTCACACCATTCTGACGATTTAATGGCAATAACCAGAATGGATTCAAAAGTTTTATAAACATTTTTAAATCCGTTTTAGGGCCAATCATAATGGGATTCTAAAGTTCTTTAAAACTTTCTAAATGATTTCAAAAATTGATATTTTTACTAAAAATAAAATCATTTACATCTACAGCAGACGAGTTTCCATGGAAACGAAACCTGAACTTAAAATATGTTTTTTAATAAACCCATGGATAGTTTTGTAGAGAAGTGAACGTATTTGATTGGCCAATTTTGAAAGATTTTGCATTAAAACATTAACTGTCAAGCCAATCAATCTTTGGCCCAGATTAGAGCTCCGAGTCTCTTCTGAACAATGGCGCAATTGCAGTAAAAACATAGTACAGAAGGTCGACACGGCCGATATATTTAGACCTCACTTGTCATAATTATGTACACACTTTCGTTTACCTGCTTTAAATGATGAGAGACTGAATTGTTTTGACTAATTGAACTGATGAGATTTTTATTTAATATTTCTGGCACATTGTTCGCCATTTGAGATTCTTTCTGTATTACAAATTAATTGTCCCTATTCTAGAATCTGTTGTAACTGTTTCGAATTTGTTGCATTTACTAATCCAAAATATTTATGTTATGGAATCTTGTCCAGTCGGTATGAAAACAAATCGTTCTTCCGAAATTTTCCGAAATTAGCTGCCTCAGGTTCCAGCATATTGTTTTTTTTGTTTGTTTACGAATTCACCATTACTCGAATATGACGGATTTTGAAATTCTATTATTATATTTATAAACTTATATAGTTAATTTCGGTACTTTCGATACTATTGCGATGAAAATAATTTACCTATTTATTGATTTCGTTCTTTTCTCGTTTTCTGCATTTTAGGGTAAATTGACTGAGAAACAGCACAGCATTGTAAATCGAGTGAATGGAACAAACATCGACCAAGAACGAACCACCATGGACATCGATAAATCAACAACATCATTGGAACAAAAAGACAAATTGATGGAACAGCAACAAAAGGAGAACGATCAATTCAATCGTTTCCACAATGCTCTCACCAGAACAATTTCAACGCCTCAGCCTCAGCCGCAACAAGATTCCAATGTGGCAACATTAGTAGTAACCACTTTATTAGAAAATTTTGGCAACATGAACTTACATCGAAAACTGGAACGGACACAATCTGAACCATTACCACAGCAAGTTAATACATCTAGGTAAGTTGAAGTCAAGACATTATTTTTGAAATTCGTCTGCTGACCGCGTATCATTTTGGCATTTGTTCTTCTTATTTTACCATTTAAGGTACAAAACCGAACTTTGTCGCCCATTCGAGGAAGCAGGCGAATGCAAGTATGGAGAAAAGTGCCAGTTTGCTCATGGCTATCATGAGCTGCGAAACTTACAAAGACATCCAAAGTACAAAACCGAATATTGTCGCACATTTCACAGTGTTGGATTTTGTCCATATGGGCCCAGATGCCACTTCGTTCATAATGCGGACGAAGCACGAGCATTGCAGCAACAAATGCAACAACAGCAACAGCAGCAATCAAAATTGCAAAATCATTCCAATTTCATCAATTGCATCTCGATCCACCCCCTAAGATCATCCAAGCAAGGTTCCAATACTGGAGTTAATCATTCCCTCCCATTGACCCCTCCACTGAGCATGTCAACCGGTTCCGACAGAGAGTCACCCACTGGTTCGCTGTCCATTAGTCCGACCAGCTCGATGACGAGTTTCCCGTTCGGCGAACAACCAAATTCGGTCTTCCAAAAAGCCGTACCCTATGTTAATTCGCCACCGGAAAGTCCAAGCGCTCCCATATCACCAGTGAATACTCCGCCACCGACTCTAGTGCTAGGTACTACTGTACAGAACCAAACTCAATTATTCATTAAACCAGTCACCATTCAGGGTAAACAGGTTCTGCAAAAGAGCTCTAGCTCTCCAATTGCTATCATAAGGAATGTCGTCAGCAATGCGCCAACCAAAGTTAATTCCGTATCGTCGCTCAACGGCAGTGATGAAGCCCGTCTGCCAATTTTTAACCAATTGAGAGCAGCTATTGAAAAATGTGCTAATGCTTTATAATCTGACAAAATCTCAACTTGCTCAATATTTAATTAAAATTCTAGTTTTCTTTTTTTTTTTTTTGTTATTTTACAATTTAAATTATACAAACATATAAACAAATACCTAAATTATTTTAAAGCAATTATGATTATAATTATTTATGTATTTTATATTTAAT
The DNA here is from genome assembly GCA_958295655.1 of Palloptera scutellata. NCBI lineage: Eukaryota > Metazoa > Arthropoda > Insecta > Diptera > Pallopteridae > Palloptera > Palloptera scutellata. The sequence continues at coordinate 104,300,084 of OY282449.1, forward strand.
ATCTCATTATCCACAGAATGGGTATAAATTAGAAGGGTCTTTTTATAAAAAGAAATCAAACAAAAAATTTAAAAAAAATTGCATTTATTAAATTACATTTATTTTATATTTAATTTTATACAAGCAAACAAAACACAACAAAACAAAAACAATACAAGAACATTTCATACATACACAAATAAAATATACATAGATTAATATGTATGTATATGATCTGGTCCGATCTGAACATAGAGCATCTGCATATATATATATTTTTTTACGTACCTCTGAGACAGCATGATGTTTATTAAAATAAAATCTTAATTTATAAATGACTATAATAAAAAATTATATTGGTAACGTAACGTAACATTAACATATTGTAAAATTAGTTGCAGTAATGGAAAATTGTAAATGTGTAATTTAAAATGAAGACAATGTGAAAATTTAATAATATGCAATTGATGAAGATATGTTTCAAGACATGATACTATATGAATATAACAATTTGTAAGGAAATAAATTATTACCTAATATTATATTGTTATTTAAAATCTAAATGAAATATTTATTTGACCGTATTATGTATGAAAACCTCTGTAAGAAGAGCGATATTAAAAATTCTCAGCGTGCCTTACAATTAATATTTTTTTTTTAATATTTATGCTATTTTCTATTTAATTGGTTTCTTATAATATTACACTAAGATTTATGAATTAGTCTGTCTTCCTTTTTACATAGTAAATACCAGTTAGGTTACTATGATGTTAAAATATGCTTCCATTTATATTTAATACATACATACATACATACACGCATACATACATGTGCTTATACAAATTTTTGAATAAAAATACTTTTTTTTTCTTATTACAAAAAACAAATATTGTTTTATTCAAGGTACGAATTAAATAAGTAATCAACACATTTTCGGATGCTGTATCAAAAAATATGACTTGAGAGGTCCTGCACTTAAAAGATTTCATAAGAATTCACCATTAGTGGATTCAGAGATAGCGAAGGTCGGTCAGGTCCAAGTTTTTCTTTCCTTGATAAACTCTTTTAATTCCAGAGCATCGATTTAAATGCAGCCTCAGGCCAAATACAACCAAAAATGCATGTGACCGAAATGATAATACTCCGATTAAAATGTTACGGACACGTAATGTGAAGGGATGTGTCTCGCTTTGCTGCTGACACTACTGAAGATGATCTAGTGAAGTGATCTATCAAAAACTAATCTTAAACATAAGTACAATGGGCTACATAGCCTGAGTGCTTGAGGAACTGTCCTGCACTCGTAGGTCAGGTTCTCGACCTTCTTGACATCCATCCACACATCCAACCTTAAACATGATGAAATAACTGTACTTAAATTTAACTTTAATAATAAAAGATACTCTTCATCTTCCACAATTACTTTGCCGGCTAACATTTATAAAACTATTTCTAGTCCATCTTTTTGGGCAGATAATGCTTTTGTGAAAGAGTTCATTTCTCGGGAGAGCAATAGGATACCTAAAACTGCAACACTGCCTAAACTTCCTACGAACCAAAAAAAAAAAAACTAATTAAATGTAGTATCTCATATCAAAATGTTCGAGGCGTCAACACTAAGCTAAGGGATTTATTCTTAGCCAGCTTTGAGCTCGAATGTGATATTGTTATCTTTACTGAGACATGGCTGAGACCTTCCGTACATAGTACCGAGGTTTTTCGTAAAGACAGAAATTCTATCGTTGGTAATACTGCTATGGGAGGTGGCGTTTTGATTGCAGTTAGGTCTTGTGGCTTTTCCGAGAAAGTGACGCTTTCAACTGCCTTAAGCATCGAATTTTGTTGTGTTAAGATGTCAATCCATTTGTTTCTACATAACTTGTTCTTATGTTCCTCCTAACACTTCTTCTGAAGTATGAATATCAGATGCATGTTTCAGCGATTCGTGAAATTTGCTCTATGCTATGTTTTCAATTTGTCTGATGTCGTTTGGGATGATCCTTTCATACTACTACCTACTTGTAAAAATTATAACTGCATTGATGTAACAAACTCCATAACTAGCGAAGGCCTTTCCCAACTAAACTCAATTTTAAATGCCAATAATAAAATCCTGAATCTCATTTTCATTGACGATTTTTCTAACGCAAATGTGCCATGTCCATTACCTTTGGTCCTGCCAGACGATCCTCATCATCCTACCGTTGAAATAAATTTTACATTTCCAGTCGCATGCCTTGAAAAAGAACATTTTATTTCTTCAAATTATAATTTAAAAAAACTGGCTATAAATCTGAAAAATTACCTTTCCAAAGTTGATTGAAACTCATTGCTCAGTTATGACTCCAAACCTTCTGTTTCCTCGCTCATTAAAGCGGTTCAGCAATTTAAAAATTCTATCCATAAGGGCTTTAGTTTTTCAGTCCCCCAATGTAATCTGAATAAACCGAAATTTCCGAATTGGTTTAATAATGATCTGCGAAAGCTGAGAAACGAAGAGATTCATTATTACAAACGCTATAAGAAATTCAATAGCTTGACTGATTCTTCTAAATATACAAATCTTCGCTACAGGTATCAAATCCAGTGCAAAACTTGTTATAAACAATATCTAAATAAAGTTAAAGATTCGCTAAAACGGGATGCTAAATCCTTTTGCGACTTTGTGAACATAAAACGTAAAACGATTCTGGATTTCCGTCAAGGATATCGTTTAATGAAATTGAATTAGAAAGTGAAGAAACAATTAGTAATCTCTTCTCAGACTTTTTTATGTCAACAAACTCAAAAATTACCTACCTATTCATTATTTCCAGTGGATATTTCGTTCCCATCTGTTGATGAAACAGTTGTGTTAGAATATATGAGGAACCTTGAAAACTGTGTTAATTTTGGCCCCGATAACATTCCAGAATGTATTCTTAATGTTGCAATGAACTTGTGGTACCCATCATACTTCTACTTAAGTTTTCCTTACAATGTGGGTATTTCCCTGACGCCTGGAAGGTCTTTTACATTCATTATTCCGCTACATAAATCTGGCAGCAAATCTTTAATTAATAACTACCGCTCTTCGATTTTTTACTATTAGAAAAAATGGATCAAAGAAACTGTATTCAGTTTTGTGTAAAAAAAAATGAAATTAAATGCACAAGGACATTTGAAATGTTGACTGTGGCCTTTGGCGAGTCTACTATGAGCAGAACACAAGTTCAATTGTGGTATAACCGGTTTAAGGAAGGCCGAGAAGATGTCAATGGCGATGCTCGTCCTGGTCGCCCGAGCACGTCAACAACCGATGAAAACATTGACGCAGTGAAGAAAATGATTTTGGATAATAGTCGAATCACTATTTAGAGAGGTTGCTGATGATGTTGGCATATCGTTCGGCTCATGCCAAGCAATTTTTACGAATGTTTTAGGCATGAAACGTGCGGCAGCGAAGATTGTTCCAAAATTGCTAAATTTTGAGCAAAAACAACGTCGCTTGTGCGTAAGTTTTTGGCCAAAAACAAAACCGTTATCATGCCCCAACCACCGTATTCACCGGACTTGGCCCCCGGACCCCGCTGACTTTTTCCTCTTCCCAAAACTGAAGACACCGATGAAAGGAAAGCGTTTTGCTACGATTGAGGAGAATTGAAAATAACGGTTATTTTTTTATCATACCTCGTACACATTTTCTTTTTTTAAATTTATCTCTATTTTTGTATAGAGATATGTAGTTAGGGCCTATTTAGTCACGTTGTCTGTTGGGATCTTAATTCGACACAATGGGAGTATTGAGAGATATTATGTTTGACTCCTTTCACCAGCATTTGTAAATTCTTCAATCACGGTATTCAGACATTACCAGGTGTACAAGTACGAAACCGGTAATGACATCTCTGTGTCGCAAGGTAAAACTATACGCTCTGTCAAACCAAATCATTGACGCCAAATCATTGCTTCGCATTTAGTTCTGTCAACAATATTCAGTTCATAAACAATCAAGTTTCATACAACATATTTTTTTCGCTCGTAAAAATGTCGAATGTTGTGCCTACAAACTATGATATGCGGAAATCATTGATTTCTGTTTCCAATTGAAAAAGTCTGCTTTGGAATCTCATCGAATGCTTGTGGAAGCTTACGGCCAGCACGCTCTAGGCAAAACACAGTGCAACGAGTGGTTCAATAAGTTTAAAAGTGACGATTTTGATGTGAGAGACGAAGAACGTGGAAGACCATCGAAAAAGTTGGAAGATGTCGAATTGCAAGCTTTATTCGATGAGGATCAAACGCAATTACAACTTGCAGAACAATTAAATGTAACCCAACAATGCATTTCTCAACGTTTAAAAGACATGGCAATGATTTTGAAGGTGGGAAGATGGGTGCCACATGAATTAACTGAAAGACAGCAAGAAAATCCAAAAACAACCTGTGAAATGTTGCTCGCCAGGTACAAAAGAAAGTCATATCCAGAAAGGCAAACCAGGTGAAACAGTTACTGGTCAACGCTACCAATAACAATTGGCCGATTTGAACCGTGCTTTTACCAAAAACGTTCAGAATATCAAGCTAGGCAACACAAAGTAATTTTTCTTAATGACAATGCACCATCGCATCGAACAAATCAGACTCGGGAATTGGTAGATTCGTACTCTTATTTGCATCAATGGGGTATGCACTTGCTGAGCAGCACTTCGATACGTACGAAAATGTGAAATTTGAAAAAATGGCTCGATGACTGGTTTGACTCAAAAAATGAACAGTTTTTTTGGCGAGGCATTCACAAGTTGCCAGAGAGATGGGAAAAATGTGCCATTACTTTGAAGATTGAATGTATAACCATTTTTATTAAATAAACGTATATTTTCTTAAAAAAACAAAATACCGGTTCGATACATGTAAACCTTGTAATTTAAAGCGTTATCAATTAATTATTCGTTAGCTATGCTTTATTTTTAAAAATATATTTAATAAAAAATTCTAATATACATAACACATACTTATTTCTTAAATTAAATTAAGTTTTATACAATATTTTTTATATATTAAATATTTTAACTTTTCTTTTTGCAAATATTCTTTTTTACACCACAATTTTCAACTTTCTTATTGCCCTTCGCTATAGCCAGTAGCGTCACTAGTTTTTTATGCGAATCACCAACAATCCATCCATGTTTTTGATACTGTTCACCGCTCTCAAAATCTTGAGCATTAGATGTATTTATTCGGCCAAAGTCCTCATCACTGGATGATGACCAATAATACAATTTCTCTGAAGCCAATCGTTTTCGTCGTGGCGGCGACTGATTCTGCTGGGTTTTCCGTTTAGATTTATAGGTTCTGGTATTATTGTTATTATTATTACTATTGTTATTATTAATATTACGTTTTTTCGATACTTGTGTGGTATCAGGTTCCTTACAGAAGGCTTTAAAATTATTTACATCTTCCCTACTATGAACACTATATTTTCTTTCCTTATTATTTCTTGTTCTATGATTATTGCGCTTTGTATCGGTCAAACATCCGGCCTCCTTTTGTAAGGTATGCACTCCTTTTCTGCAATCTTGAATTTCTTCATCGGATTTGGGGTTCTTGGAATCGTCGTTGTCTGTAGTAATAATTTTGCTTGATCGGGCTTTAGCTTTAGCAGTCGCAGCAGCGGCGACAGGAGCGATGTCCGTACCTGTGTTAATATTTTTCTTATTTTTTAAACGATTACTTGTACTATTATTATGGTTGACTTTGCTAATACTACTTTTAGTTTTGATAGCACTCTCAACTGTCGAAGAATTGCGAGTATATTTCACTTTGCCCTCAACGGAATTTGCCGGTGTTATGCTCTTTTCTCGCTTTTCATTTGCCTTTGAGACTTTCTCCTTCTCCCTTTCATTATGTTGCTCTTGTTTAGTTGAATGCGTTGTTATTTTATTCTTTCTTTCGCTAATACTTAACGATCTCACGTTTTTCCTTTTACCCTCAACCACATGCGGGGTTGGATCTGCCAAATCTCTTTCTTTATTATCGCTAGCGTTCGACTGGTTCACACTATTCTTACGTTTCCGTTTGCTCTCCTTTTTCTCGTTCTCTTCTATTAGAGCAATTATATCCTTCGTAGATAAAAACTCTTCATATTCGTCAGAACTCCACATTTCAACCAATTTCTTTGGCCGATTTGTGGCGCAACGCCGTTTTGACTTTCGTTGACCTTCATCTATGAGTTTCTCGATTTCTTCAGGGCTCATACCCAATTCAGACTGCAATTTTGATATATCCTTATGACTCTTCCTGCTTGCATTGGATTTTTTACGAATTTCCTTAGACTTTCGGGTAGTTCGAAGCTCTGGCGCAGCAGCAATGTGTTTGTCCTTAACGCCTTCGGCTATGCTTGAATTGAACTCTTTTCTTATCGTGGCATCGGAACTCTTTGTTTTCGCAGGATTATCACCGCGTAACTCGTCAAATAGCTGATTAAGATCGGCTTTTGGTGCTTGATCCTTCTGGACGCCCACGCTCTTCACCTTAACAGCGGCACACTTTGTTTTAGTGCTGGCATGCTTAAATATCCGACCCATAATAAGAGATTTATTTTCTAGCGTTTTAGCTGTAGCGCGACTGGAGCTACTATCCGATGAGTTATTTTTCACAATCCTCTCATTGGTTGTCTTTATGCTGGAGTCATCATCACAACTAATTGACCCAAAATCGAAGTCGTCACGATCGGAATAACTGGCTGTAGACACACTGTTGTTGTCGTCGGTAAGAAGATTCACCGTAGTTTTAGGTTTTTGAAATGTTATAGTTTCCTTCTCCTCCAGACCAATGTTTTTGAACGGTCGATCGGGTATGATGATCTTGCTTGATGGGGTTTTGTTATGCTCCTCAACTGCAGCTTTAATTATCGATGAATGCATTATGGTTTTCGATGATGTTGAGCTTTGTGTTTCATTATTCTTTGGCCGATCAACATTCAAATACATATTACAATCCTTATGATTATCATTCACGGATGAACTTATAAAGTCTCGGGTGTTTAAACGTTTTATATTGCTGTCATCTTGATGATTAGATGTTATGGGAGTAAATTCTGGTGAATTTGGTTTCTCATTGCCCAACGCGATCTCCGCCAATTCTGTTAGCTTACAAACTGTGCGCGATTTTGTTTCAAGTTCTTGTTGAACAGTCAAGTCCAAATTAATATTTTCATAGCCCTTCATTGCAGCTTTAGTTTTGAAACGAGAAGTTGTATTAGTGACAGCAGAAAATTGTGAAACAGCCGTGTATGTCGGAGAGAGCAGATTCCTAGAAATAATGAAATAAGTTTACGCTATCAATTTTTTTTTGGTATTTCATAAACATAAGTTAAGTTTCACTACCATTAATGAAATAAGAAACACAATCAAAAAATAAAGAGTTAATTCTCAAAGAATATGAAAGTAATACTTTGTTCAAACTGACGCGAAATTGCCTGATTCTATAACATGATTTGATATGAAACCACAAATGTTTCTGGCTCCACATATCAATTTAAAATGTAAAAGTTAAGAAATTACTCCTCCTTTGTGGTGGGTACTTACCTATCATTTGTAGAGTTCATTGTGTACATTTTGTTAAAACTTGAGGGAATCGATTGCGGATCTCGGAACACGCTATGTTGAATGGTTTGTGCGGGAGGAAGATTCTTGAAGCCAGGAGGCTCCGGTGCCGGCAGCTTTTTCGGTGAACTTATGTAATTTTTCGAAGATTTCAGGCTCGTAACATTCATACAAGGTATCTTCTCCTGATAGGAGTACGTGAAAGTGGCGTTAGCATTATTGCAATCCTCGTTGTTAATTCGCGGTGTCTCAGCACCTTTGAGTATGTTGCAACACTCATAGAATAAACGCTCATCTGGATTAAGGGTCAAACGTGAAGTGACATTGAAACTATTCTTTTCTTTAATAACATCAACTGGATTTGACTGGCATTCATTAGCAAGATTTATGTCTGCACGTATGGCACGTATGGCACGTGGTGCTTCTATGGCGTTGGAAGTGTCCAGAACCACTGCCTCGCTTATATTTTTAGCGGGTTTAATTGGACTATGTTGCTGGGAAATAGGAATAGGACAGCTTTTGTGTTCTTCTATTGCACTCTGCATTGACTTTGACATCAGATATTCTTGAGCAGATACTTTGGATACGTGCAATAATGTCATATTGTGTTTGGCCAACGAGTTAACAGTAAAGAACGTCTTTTTGCACAGCTCACACTCAAACTTTTCAGCGGATAAATCACGGCTAGATCTCTTTTTAGGTCGACGTTTCAGCAGAATACTTCTTCGCCGACGCCTTCGTCTGCCACGGCCTCGTCCTACATCCTGTGAGTAGCTCGTGTAAACACTTAACTCATCATCCAAATCCATATCCATTACCTCGGTATTTGTGTTTTCATCACAAATCGAATCAAAATTTGATTGATCATCGTTAAAATTCGGCGCACTACGTACACTCATCGATGTCTGCGGTCTGTAGTACTTGCTGTTCGAGTCATCCTGCAGTTCATTTACCATTTCAAAGCCATCATTTGCAAATACGAAATCTTCATTTTCCGCCGCCATGATTTTCTCGTTAACGTTCTTTGCTATTTCTGTAAGGTAATTATCTTCCTCAAAATCGCAAATATCGTCTAAATTCTTTGCATCAGCGGAGCGAAGTCGACTTCTGGTTGGAACCGCTTCATCCATATCGTCATCGTCCTTGCCGCCTTTATGTATGTTTTTATTAAGACGTGGATCTCGACTAGATATGGCAGTTTTGCTATCAGCCGTCTGATTCTTGTTGCTCGTGTTAGGCTGCTCTAAAGTTGCGGACAAAATGCTTGGTCGCAGTATTACTGAAGATTTGGCAGGAGCCGTCGTTACTGAACTACGAGATTTTGTTTCGGCAACGCTTAATGCATTCGAATTTTTCGCTTCCATTTCCGATAATTGCTTTTCTATGCCTATCGAAAATGATTCAAGAGACGACTTTAGTTTAGTTATATTTTCATTGTCTAGGGCTTTGCCTCTACGACGATATTGACGACGCTTACTCTTTTTCACGTCTATCTCTTTCTCCTTCTCCAGCATAAAACAAGTGTCTTTGTCATCTTTCTCTACCGATTTGTCCTTTTCATCTTTAGCAGTACTCTCCACAACTTTACTTTTATTTTTTAAAGTTTTCGTTGAATCTGGTTTTTGACGCTTTGTACTGTCGGTGTTCTTATCAAGACCTTTATCGACTTGAAATGAACTAGAGGCAGCATTTCGCTTTGTACTCGACATTAAGAGCATCCCGGTCAGCAAAAGATCCTCACTTTTTTCATATGCTAGATTTTCCAACTTCTTCAAGTTGTCGCGACGTGCTTTATCAATCTTAAAACTCTCCAACAGTTGATCAGCAACAATTGCAGCTAGTTCATTTTTCCGGCGACGCCTCTGCTTTTTCTTCAATTCCGTCACAATTTCCGATTGACCTGAACTATGAAAACCAGACGATGTATTATTAATATTGCTTATATTCTCCTCCGAAACGGAGTTAATGTTGGTCTCGTGGGATGATATCGATAAAGGCAAACTGATAGTTTTATTAATAATGGTCTCGGTTTCGACAAATTTTGCTGGTGTTTCTACGTCAACTGTATTAACCACGATGGCAGAGTTACGATCAACATTTCTAGTTTCCGTGCATGCAGATATTTTCTCAGGTATATCAAATTGCTCAGCTTGTTCACCAATAGATACTTGCAGCAGAGAGACCTGCTGAACGTTCTCTGTGGATACTTTTTCAGCGACAACTTTGTTTTCAATGGGTACTACTCTGACTGATTCAATATTGCTATGCGGAGAAAGGGAGAGGTCGTGATTTTGCTGTATATTGTTCGCAAGTAAATGGCAATTTAAAGCTGCAGGTCGGCAATCTAATGTCTTTGAGCGCATGCATCTCTTCACAGGGGTCAAATGTTTAAGAGGTACCGGTGCCGGTGCTGTTGCTGGTGCAAGTGCAGGTGCTGGTGCAGGTGCTGGTGCTGATGCAGGTGCCGGTGAAAGTGCCTTAAAAACTTTCTCGGTTGTTGTTTCATGGATAACAATTTTGTTGAACTTCACAGTGTTATGAAAACCTTCAACAGCAACAACTTCCAAAGGTGCTTTAGAGATCAAAAGGACTTTTTGGTCATCTAATTTATCGTTTTCATCATCGGGCAGACTGGCTTTTACGGCATTTACAACCGAGTTAATCGCATCGTCAATATGGTTGATAACCTCCTCATCCATTTTTTGAGTTGGTTTGTTTTTCGCAAAATTTTCTCTTTTGTGAGTTAATGACTCCTTAACCTGTGCCTTTGCCGTATTATTAACAATGATTGGCTTAATTGGCAAGTCCACTGTGACACTTTTGCTGTTATTGCGTTTTTTCACAGCGCATTTTGGAGGATTCAGATTAGGTATATCATTCGTTGGTACATAAACTGGATTTCGCACTTGAGGGATCTTAAGCAGATCCAAATTCGAATAGAATTGCTTGTTAAGAGCCGCATCCTGTTGCAGTACTATTGCCACAGGCGATATAACAGGAGCCTTGGTGGGTTCACTAGAAACAAGCGGTGGTGGCATTGGCGGCGGTGCCAATGATGCAATTGTAGCAACCTCAACAACTGCTTTTGGTAATAGTGGCTCTTTCTTAGACTTCTTGGAAAGATCTAATGGTTCCATCTCATCAATTCCTAAAAAGTTGCGTGCTTCAAACCCACAAATAGTTTGTCTTCGCATAGGAATGCCGGCCCGATGTGCAATTGGACACGTAAGATCCTGTGAAGTAGTTTGCTTCTGCAAGTGCTTTGAACTCGACAAATTGAGTGGCTCTATGCTAAAGTGTGGCGATGTTGCAACTGGTTGTTGAAAAGGAGGTGGCAGCGGATGCAGCAACGCTATCGGTACAGACGTCACTGTTGCTTGCAAGTTTTTAATAGGCATTGGTAATGGTAGCGATGTAGGCGGAGGTGGTGGAGCCACAATTTTTGCCATTGGCCTAAACTTTTCAACGGGTAGGAAGAGAGGTACCTTCGGAAGCATAGTAAGAGTGACTTCAGGAGATGGGAGTGATGGACATGGCACTGGAATGGGCACTTTGGTTACAGCTCGAAGCATATTTGAAGAACGAGGAGGCGAATGTTCAATATCAGGCTCTTTTGCTGACAGTGGTACCGCAGGAGCGACAAGAACAATTTCGTTAGTCTGTGTCGTTGGTGACTTCGACGTATTAAGGTCGTCCAGTTTTATGATACGTCTCGAAATGGTTTTTCGTTTCGGTGTTTTCTTCTTACTGGGAGACGTTGCTATACTCTCAGCGTCCGCGCATATCTCATTTGAAGCTCCAACTTTCTGTTCAGTCTTTAGTTTTTCTTCAAGTTTTCCAGTCAGCATTGCAATGCAATCGTTTATCTTTTTGCTTCGTTTCTTGTTGCAACTGAAGTTTTCCAATATAGGCGATACCGTTTTAACGTCGCTGTTTGTCTGTACACTGGATGCTAATGAGTTTTGTTCTTCAATTAGCTGCTCACCTTTATTGGAGCGCAAGCTATTTCTCATTGGTACAACTGTATCGTTTATTTCCTTTTCATATAGAGGCGGCGCCACATCCATTCTATCTGTATCTATAGTTGTAATGGAATTTTTCGGAGATGTTGGCATTTCTATAACTATACGACTTGGTTTGCTTTTGTTTACTTCCACATCTCTATCTTCGTGTTTTGGACTGGGGCAGTTTTCCACCTGAGGTACATTCGTTGAACTTTTATTGTTAGTCGAATTGATAGTGGGTGAGTTAGCTGCAGGGGAAGTCATTGGCATATTTTGCTTCACGGTTTCTAAATTTAAATTGCAATGCTTTCGTATTTTAAGGGTTTTCTTGCTTGTCATTTTGTTTGGAAACTTATTTTTATTTTTTGACAATAATTTTGCTGCCTGCGAGATTTGCCGGGAACGTGTTGTCCTCAGCACTTGTTTGTTGAACATTTTGTGCTTATTAATAAGTTTGGATTTTTTCGATTTCCTTGTTTTCTTTGTTACAGTAGGAAATATCTTTTTGCAAACACGTTTAGCTGGTAGATTTTCCAACATTTTCTTGATTGATTCAGCTGAAAGAAATAAAAATTCATAACTAAATTTTTAACTTTTATTTTCGTTTTTCAAACAAGTTGAGGGGAATTATATGCATTTTTTTAAAATAACACAGGTCTGCGAAATTTAGGTTTCTTAAAGATAATTGGAAGAAGGATTAAGAAATTTGATTAAGTAATTTTGTTATTTGAAGCCGAATGTCTTAACCCAAATTAAAGGCGAAAACTGAAATTGCTGTACAAATCTCAATTTGCTATATCCCAAAGAAAAGAAGTCTGATAAAAAAAAGCCAAATAAAAAACTGTTCGAAAAAGGTAAATGTTTTTACTTTATTATAAAATTTTTACGAGTACTGGAAAAAAATTGGTATAGATTTTATAGATGGTTGACAGCGGCAGTATGCAATTGTCGGTTAACAGCTACCAAATTCGGATTCAGCGCGTAAGATACTTTAGAAATCAGTCCTTGTTCTCCAAAACTTTGCGGGCGGTATAATAATAATGCAATTTTTTAAATACTTTTGAGACTTATTTGTCCAAAATACTTTTAAAAATTAAAAAAAAAAAAAAATAGGGGGTTTATAAAAAGTATCCGCGGTTAGTACCCACACATCTGTCATGTGGTTGATGTTTAGTGCCTCCGCTAACTCCTGACAGCTTCCGAGTTGATCCTGGTCCACCAGTTGCAAAATTGGTGCACATAGCGTATTTCTTCAAATATTTCATTCATTTTAAATCAATGTAACTTTTTACACTAGCGACGAATTACACAACTGTCTTCACACAAAATGTAGCCTCAAATGCTACCTTTCAAACATGTGTTTATTTGAGATAATCGGAATAGTGTTGCCAGATTTCTGGGTACCAACACACAAAACCGCGGATACTTTTTATGTGACCCAATATATAACTCTGTCTTAGCATTTCCAAACTATTCTAAAAAAACAAAATAAAATTCGATATTACCGATTATTTGTATTATATTTATTTTACATACCATCACTTGGTCGTGGTCTAGGCGGAGTTTTTGTTTTAGAAAAGCTTGAACCACAATCGTCCATATCGTTTGTTGAATGTTGCGAAGTCTTTGCGCACTTCTGTTTACTTTTTCGCAATTCGACAAAATTGTGTTTGTTGCAGGGTCTGCGCCTTTTCGAGCCGCAATAATAGCGATACTTTCGCTTTTTCACTAACGACCATATATAGTCACCTGAGCAGTCTAGCAAATGCCGGTATAGATCCAGTACGCCGTTACACTTGCGGCTACATTTTGTGCAGCCTGATGCTTTTCCCTTCATTTTCATTTTCACCATGGGTGTTGCGAAAGAAGAACTAGACGATTGCATACTGTGCGATGGTGAGACTGTGTTGATGTCAAGCGTAGTTTTTGTGTCAGTGTCACAATCATCGGTAGTGGTGGTGGTGCTATTCTTACAATATGCGTGATTGTTGCAAAGGTTGAGAATCGACTGTATACTGTCGGATGATTCCTCTTCAGCCGCTATATTAATACTGCCGCGCACCAAGTGCGACGTATAGTTTCTGCTCCACTGAAATTTACGTGGTGCAATCGCAGCATTATTGCTTTCATTGTTATAACAGCTTAACGCACGCTTTGGTATAAACAAATGACGAAGTAAATTTCCTGCGAGCAATTCGCGCCCCACTACTTCATAGTGCGTTGAGAAGATATGTGAGTGACGGAACATCTTATGCTCCGCCAAAGATTTGAGTTTCTCGAACTTAGCTTCACAGCACATGCAGAGGTAGCAACGCGGTCGTTCCCATTCACCACTCAACAGGGACTTGGCCTGCGAGTGATGAAGTTTATTATGAGGAAGTAATTGCAGCAACGACAAAAAATTCTCATCGGAGAAAGTCTGCCCGATAATGCTATCCGTACCGTCTTCGTCATTGCTGCGCGGCGTAATGCCAAACTCATCATTTTCTAATTTGATAATGGCCTGTTCATTTTGTTCAAGTATGATGTGTGGCAGGAGTCGCATATCGAGTATGAAATTGAGCTGTTCATTGAGTCGCTGTTTCTCCTCGCGTAAACTCTCTTTGCATGGGCACTGCAATTCTGATACAGCTCTCTGTTGCTGATTCTCGTGCTTCTGCCGCATAGTTAATTGAGTCCACATATCCAATTTGGAGAGGTCACGCAAGCCCAACATGGGCTGCTTCATCTTTTTCACAATCTTTCCGCCTTCGTTAATGAGTTTAAACTTTTTCACACTGTCCCATTTCCACTTCCATGAATGCTTCGTATGTGGGCGCCTGATTTTCGATGAAGGTGTATCGCCGCCATACTGCTCTGCAGTCAATAGGGTGGGGAAAGCGGTCGTGGCAGAAAGACTTGTCGCAGCATGTATCTCACTATCTGTAGCGTTTCCAAACACGACTGGCCTTTCAACCAGCATATTTCTTACGTTTGACAGTGATTGCTTAACTATAGCCGTTGATTCGATGCTGGCACTGCCCACATTTCCATCTATTTTCCCATCAAGGTGAAACAAGAGATTGGTTCGTACATTCGGAATAACTTCTCTATAGAAGTCGTCATCAAAAACAGACGACAACAAATCCGTTCGTGTTGGCACGCGAAACACAACATCCGTATCATTTGCAAATGGTACACTCTTCACTGTCTTGTTGCGTATCTTCGAGGATGGGGATTGATCGGTCTTAAGCAACACATCTGGTATAATTGAATCTCTTCGCAGCCGTACACCCTTGCGGTTGTTTGGCAATCTGTTCTGCGTCAAGCCCAGACGAGATAAAATGGGCTCCTCGGCCCCGATAATTGTGTTTGAACTGATAGGTGTTGTAGTCTGTGTTAGCGTTGTGCTGTTTGTATTTGTTGTATTGTGCGAAATCTTTTGAGTTTTTAACATTCGCATTTTCGATACATTCTTCACCCTCTCGCCTGCGATGAGTTTATCGGACATCGAGTCAGTGTCGTTATCTTTCGACTTGGAGCTCTCGTCAATACCGAATGGCTGATTTTTATGCTCGATCTGCACGTGCTTGGATAGTTTTGTTGTGTTCTGGAAACGTAGCACACACATTTTGCACCCAAAATACTTATCCGCATGGCACTCTGTGAGGTGTAAGAAGAGCCCATTGAGATCTTTTGCTGGGGCTGAAATCTGTTGCACCTTTGTCTTCTTACAGAATGTACAGCCAGGGAAATTCTGTAACATAGAAACATTGGAAGGATTTGCATTCTGTTTCTTTTTTTTCGAATCGTGATGCATCTGCGAATTGCGTCCACTGCATCGGCGGTCCCTATGTTGGGTATGAACAGTTTCCACATGCTTCAATTGCATTTTGTGAGACGTGAACTTCTTATCACAGTACAAACATAGAATTTTTATAATTTGAGTTTGTGGTTTTTGGTAATTTGTGTCTCGTTTCTCTTCGTCATCGTCTTCGTCCATATCGTTTTCGGAATATTGTTCCCTCTTGAGCTCATCTTCATTATTGTCCACTAGTTTTGTATTCGATTTCAATTTGTTTGTAATATTGAGTTTTCCTACAAATCCCCTTAATCGATGCAGTGGCAAACTACACATGATAGAGGCTGCTGGATTTTTTTCTACCGATACTTCAGTTTTCTGTGGAGTTGACTCTTTCGATTCGATATCGTTGTTTAACAGAGGGGATTTCTTCTTCTTTTGATAAACCCTCTTCAGTGCTACTTTTGCAGATTTACATAATTTCTTGTTATTTGCCTTTTCTTCTGATAATTTTAGACCATCAGAATGGCTCCGTAGTCCAAAACGCGACATTATGCACTATAGTTGTAAAATTGCTAAGGTCAAGTTTTCAAATATTAGGTAGTTCCAATTTCGATATCTGAAACAAATTATGATATGGTTAAATTAGACTTAAAAATATATAATATATCATAATCTAACTGCCATAATTTAAACTGATTCTAAACAAATTCTATTATTTTTTCGATGACACTGTTCCTAATTTTTATACTTAAATTGTATTTCTAATATTTCACACACAGACTTACAAAAAATTAATAATTTCAATTAAACTAAAATTTTTTAAAATATGTTTGAACCTTCATGGTTCCGGCAGTCACTCTGCACTCTCTATAGTAGTTGATTGTTCATCAAGCTATCTTGGCTTTTTCAAATTTTTAAGATATTCTTATTTTATTTTTGAAAAAGTATTTCACTTAATGACTTTATTTATTTCGACGATACCTTTGCGCTGCTATGCTATTGAACGACTGCAACTAGGAGAGGCTGACAGTGGTAAGAGACGAGACTGTAGGATCATTTTAAAATATATGTATGTACCTATCTATTTATCACAAATTTTCATTCACTTTTTTTTCTTTTCATTATGTACAGGGTGTCCCAAAATAAAAGTGCACGATTTAATTAAAAAATAAAACGCATATTTTTTGAGCGAGTAAAGTAGACATGTTACGATTAAGTACAGAATACAATTTCCGGCAAATGGTCTCTGTGGTTCTGATCACAAACCCTCTTTGGATGAAATTTTCGATGAAATTTCGACCTTATTATGATGCAGTTAACCCACGTGGGGTACCACTATTAATGCAGAGCATTGTGTTGATTGGAAGGAAAATTGAAAGGTGGGAGGAAGAAGAAGTTATGAGCATTTGTTTTAAATTTGCAAGGGTTATAATAATCGGAGAAAATATTTGTAGGTAACTTTTTCCAAATGCGAGCGGTACGATAGATAAAAGAACTTTCTCTGTAATACATAATGTCTACTACAAAATGAAATAAAATTTAAATCGTCCACTCTTACTGAGACACCCTATATTTTGTAGTTTACCTGGCTACATGTTTACAACATCGTTTCTTTTTATTTATTTTTATTACTTTATTGACGAAGTTGTAAAAGCTGTCAAACTTTCTAAAATATGGTCTAAGGTCTGCAATTAAAAATATGGGATATCATGTTTTGCTTTAAAATACTTCAAGGATTATTTTTTACTAACACCAACAACAAAATAAATAAATAAACATTTGTTTACACGTACACATAACTAATTGCAATTTCAGGAACAACTTTATTTTACTCTGTCCTTCAGAATGAGTGCTTTACATTTCATACTTGCTACGAGTTTCTGATCGAAATTTTTCAAAGTATGTTATGAGTATAAAATCACTCAAAGTGTGATAAGTGTGTAAAGACAACACGAAACATTCCGAAATTTCAATGTTACCACCATAATGCAAAATAGTCGCTGCTGCAGAAGTCGGGAATAATTTATAATAGGTTTTTGGATGAACATCTTAACAACTACATATGTATATTGTACTAGTTTTTATCAGTACATTAACTTTTCAGTACATTGAAAGTGGAATGGTAGTGGAGTCGTACTCATATTGACACTAAAAGTAGCGGAGGTTACAATTTAATCATTAAATAAAAGGTCTGATCTTAATATTAATTAAGAAGCAGGACTCAAAAATCGTATCGTATAGGAAAATCTTAAACCCGGATTGAAATCAGCATTTGTCAGCTATGAAAACCTTCTACACCAGTATTACTTATTTTGAAAAGTCATAAAAATTTGTTACAAACAAAAATCAGGAATTAAATCATATTTCGTCTCACCTTCACTCTTGATAAATTAAAAAATAACATAAAACATAAACGAAGCACAGTAACAATAATTTTTAAAATTTCATTCCTTTATTTCTATAAATGTAAACACATTTGAAAAATGTAAGTAACGAAAATACATATATGCATACATTTTTTTCCAGATCCATACTATCCAGTTGAGGCCTCAAGAACTCCGTTATCATGTTCCTGTAACGAATGCCACTAACAGTCACTGCATTTCCGGCCTCATTGTCACAAAGATAACGCGCTGTTCCTTTGTGTGGCGCTCCATTTTTAATAATCGGAATAATCGGATCATAGACGAAAGCTTTTAAATTTCAATGGGAATTTATAATAAAAAACTGAATAAGATTTCTTTTAAACACCATTTGTTAAAACTAATATTTAAAAGCTTACTTTACTCTGATTTCAGCTACTGCATTAGAAGTAGACATTTTCAAAATCTAATACATCAAATCGGTGACCACAAGGAATAACAGCTAAAATCGTTCATTATAAATCCCAAAATGTTGAGAGTTCTTGAAAAATGATTCAAATTTAGCAATTCTCATAGTTATTTATGAATTAAATTCTAATAATTATTTAAGAAATTTCCCATACAATATTTTTTAATGGTGGAACTAATTCCATGCACAAAATGCCTTTTAGAATGCCGTCCACAGAGGAGTAGAAGAAAAAAAGAAGCATGTTTGTACACTTATAAACTTCCAGACTGAATATTTTGTTCGGTTACCATAGGTCCGACGTCGAACAAATGTCGGATTTAAGTCGACCACAGTGTGTAGGGTTAATGTACGATGGTAGGTGCATGCCATTTTGCAATAGGGCGTTCACAGTTATACCACCAAGTATTAAAGGAGAACCAAGGATTGGGGTCATGGAAGGAGTGAATTGTAATTGAATTTTTCTGCAATATTATCAAAGAATTTCATTTGTTTTCAAAATTGGCAGTTAGCGAATTTTGCTTATCAACCAAAAATATACATATTTTCGCCAATATCAACGCAATTGATTTGTTATAAATATTAAAAAAATAACATTAAGTGAAAATAAATTTTTTAATACAAAATTAGTTTTTCTATATCTCGTTTTACATTTACTTCCTTTTATAAAACTTCAGTAATCTGAAGTAATTTTGGGTGGCTCATGCAGTAATTTCATGATAAAAAGTTAACATCACTGGTCGGACATACAGTGACCGACCTAATTATTCACTCCGGCATGACAGATATTGAGAAAACTTCAAAAAACATATACCGAATTGTATTTTTCGACCACGCACGATAAAAAATCATTCAGACACACTTTTATGGATTTTATCCACTAATCGCTCGCATTCAGGGGCGAATTTTCCATGGCACGCCATTTCTAATTTAACTAAATTTAAAATGTGCATATCTTAAGTAATTTATTCAAACAATTATAACTAAAATACAACTATTCTTTTAATAAAAATTAAAAAATATATATGAATACATATGTTGCAAAGAGTCCGACCGATTAATTGGCATCGGTATCGGCCTAAATTTATGAGATTGGCATCGGCCAAATATGGCCTATCATTTAGCAGATATTTTTAATGAATTAAATTATTAAAACAAATTACATGGTATTAAATATTAATAAATATTGTTTTAATTGCGTTTGTTATGAAAAATTTTTCATTATTCCAATATTAAAATAAATAAACAGAAATTTAATGAATAATGATTCTATTTTTTACTGTATGCATCGGCATCGGTTATGCCAAAATGGGAACATTTGGGTTCACAAATAATAGATAATAAAAAGTGGTAAGGTATTTGGAAAAATAAAATTTAATGGTTTCGAACAAAATTTTGTTCAATTACAGTAATCTGAAAGGGGGATAAGATTAGATCCTTTAACCTAATGGCGATTTCGTTTGATTTTCAAAATTTATAAGCTATGCATGTTTATTCTCCCACCAGGGTAATTAACGGGCTTGGATGAAGCTTTTTTTTACGGAAACCCCATTAAGCACAAATTATTATTAATATTTATTACGACTTAACTCAGTCTACACAGTTTATACCACTTTCATATTTAATTGCAATTGTTTTACAATAGCTGTGTTTCTTTTAACGCGTATATAACTATTGCATTGACAAAAGAAAAGCACATCCCTGCTTAATTTTTTGCTGAAAAAACTCGGCAGCACTAAGTTTAAATTTAAATTTATCATAAATAAAAACAAATTTTACCCTTAAACTAGCGCAATTTCAAAAGGGAGACACATGAAACATGTATTTATTAAAAATACAAGCTTTCCAAATAAATATTTACGTTAAAATAAAATGTTTAAAATAGAAAATATAGTATGAAAACTTTTGTTTATCTTTTTATTGTCACTCTTCCTCTTATTTGCCTTCTTTCACACTCACAATAAGATCAGTAGTACCATCAGTACAAAAAAATTCACCGCTGCCTGTCAAAATCAAAAACTATGACTTAGCTACATTTGTATCCCGGTTATTACTTATCGCAGAGTTAATTTTTTCTACAAATATTATTTTATTTAGTTCTATATTTTTATAATCTTTTAGTTCTTAGACAATCAACCCCAAAAGAATACCAACTCAGAATAGCCATGTGTTTTCTCACAGAACAGTGTAAACTGGAGGAGCAGACTGCTTCTATCCAGGGCCTTGAAATCAAGAAACAAACAACAAGCATTATATGAGGGCATCAAAACTCCAAAATTAAGAGTACGTAAAGCATATCTAGTTAAAGATTGTTTAATTTACTCTTATCTATGAGTCACACAGTAAGGATTCCAGATGAATGAAACATACTCCAACTCTTTCATTCAACACAATGCTCTGCATTCATAGGGGTACACCCTGTGTGTTGAATATAATAAAAAAAAAAAAAACTCGGTACCTTACAAACGCTGTGGTCGCTGTAGCGTCGTGGTAGTACTTTGGAGTGTTACGCAGAGTGTAAAAAACTATTTTTCTACACGGCAACACCTCTTGGCAGGCAATGGAAACCTGCAAGAGTAAAAATTGGCTCTGAAAAAGCTTTTCACTTCGCCGTTCGGATTCGCATAAAACTGTACATCCCTTCCATTCGTTATGCCATTAAAAGAAAGAAAAAGTAGGTGAGGTCGGTCAGAAACGTAAAACTTTTCAAACCTTACATTGTTAAAAACAAAAATTTAATCCAAAATACTACTTATGTACGTAATTTACATATTAACACAGTACGTGAATTTAGATTGATCAACACAAAATCATCAATATTAATCATAATCATGAAGATTTCAGTATTTTATATTTATTACGTTCTGGAACCCAGAAAAATGCTTTTAATTAAGTGAATTTACGAATTTCAAGTGTAGAGAGGATGTAGATGAAGCGTAGTTAAACAAAATTGAGGAAAATGAGTTAGTTGAAAAAACTTTACTTATTCATGCGAAAAAAAAATTTACATAAAAAGTACACATGAAATAAATTAAAATTTATTACCTTGACTCAAAAATTGTTATCCTACTAGACTTTCGTCGAAAGGGTCTTGGGTTCAAGGGACCGCAAGTGTCAGAGAACAAAACCATTGTTGAACCGAACCAGTGTTTCGAAGGTGCCGAGGAACCAGGGAGCAAAACCATTGTTGAACCAAACCAGTATTTCGACGGTGCGGAACAACCGGTTCTTGAACCAAACCGGTGATTCAGAGAGATCGTGAACCGTTGCACCGCACCATACAGCAAAAATGTGTTGGTTCCCTTATCTGATTTTAATTAAGAGTATGAAATAAAAGTACTTGGAGGTTAAACATTTTTCTTTCCTAATAATATACTATCTATGGTAAGTTAAAAAATATTTGCCATTAGTAATTATCGTTGCCTCAATGTAGAAAGGACTTAACTTACATTTTTATCCAACTAAATATATTTTGCAAATTCAAACTGACAGCACTCAATTGCATTTGAAAAATCCAAGATCTATGTAACTATTGAACAATATGTTTTAACTCGCAAATGAAAATAAAGCATTCAGAGAACTACTTGCTGATTTTGATATCGAAATCAATTTACAAGTAGATTCAATCTTTTGTGACATTTGTCCATTGTGTAAAAGGCACAATCTCCAATGGATTACAATTACATTGTGCTAGTACAGAGTATAGCGACAAAGGGATATGGCTTTTTTAATATGTAAGTGTAAATATTTTTAAAAGTTTAAATTATGTACATAAATGAAAGTGGAAAGAATTAAGGCTTTACTTATTACATATACTATTAAAATGATTTAACTTTCAAAATGAAGGATTTAATAAGATCCGTGACATATGCTTTTCTCTAAAATAAAAACTAATGAATTGTTTGTTCCCAGAAGAATTAACGACTGAACCATAACAAATAACAGAACGGTATCATTTTTATTTTCTTATAAGGTGCAAAAATATTTATTGAATTGAGAAGGTATGAAAGTTATATATTTTTGGTTGCATATTAACTTATATTAAAAAAGGAGCAGCATTTACTACTGACGGACCGTACACAAATATGCTGCTACCTAAAACATGCTACATACAATGTAAAACCATACAATATATATTTATACATATATATGTACCTATATATACATATGTACATATGTATATTATACAACAAACTTCTTAGTATACACCGTGCAACTCACCGTCAATTTCTGTAAGTGGCTAAGAGGGGATACATGCATTTAGCACAGGTTCCATTTCGATATTGCACTTTTAGTGAATGAATGAAACACATTCCCGAAAAGTCGAAAATTGGTTATTTAGTAAAACACGGAGTTCGTCCAATGAATTTTTCAGTAGTAAAGAAATCACATCCACCCTAACAGTCGTTAGGAGGTATCTAACGTTTAGCCCAAATCGATGCGTACCAAAAGGAAAGGATATATCTATCGACAAGCGACGGCAGAGATGAAAATTTTTTCTGTGACCGTTTGCAGGGCAAACATTTCTGCCCAAGGGATGCAATCAATGCATCCTAAATTGGAAATGTTTGCTTTTAATTTTTCACACAATTTTCACTCTAATTTAATATTTTTGTTAGAGTCACAATTTACTTTTAAGTAGAAAATATTTATGTACTCAAGTAAGTAAAATCGAAACGAGTTAAACTTCGTCGATCTTCGGTATCGTTCCAGTGTTGCCATTAAAACATAATTGTGTTACCCTCAGTGAAAAACTGTGAGTTGCATTCACTATAGCAAAGTACGAAAACAAGGTTGTATTATATAAGTCAATTTTTATACAATGAAACAAAAGAAACGTCAGGGGGTTAGACAAAATTACTCGGGTAGCATTTTAATTCAACTTTTTGACGCTTCCCTTTGTACATATGTTCGTAGCTTTTTTCCGAATTTTTTGGCTAGGTCAACAATTAGAGTATATTCTATATTATACAGGCTTCTATGAAAATTTTGCCAAATAGAGAATAACAACAATGTATAGATCAAAAGATCGTTTCGGAACCAGTCATTATTCCACATCAGTGATCTTAGTGGTATTTATTTGTGTTTTCAATAATCTATATAAATTACTAATATTTGATTATTGAAAACACAGAGAAATACCACTAAGATCACTAATGAGGAAACATGGCTCGTTCGGAATATATATTATATTACAACGTTCCATAACATTCAATTATACTGCCGTTTTAAAATAAACAAATTAAGAAAATTTCTAAATATAAGTCCACGTTAGAAAACAATAGAACATTTTTCTTTAATACAATAATGTTACTTTTTTTTTTTAATTTAAAATTTTAGCTGTCAAAGTTCCGTTATGTAACGTAGAAATCTATTATGCTCGGTTATAATATGTAGAAGTGAAATAATGAAATGTTACTTAATTTTCTGTTGTACGCACAAGTAATAGAAACAGTTATAATAGAAGTGAAGTAGCGTAAGATGTAGAATATGTTGATAATAGATTTCTACGTTACGTTACGGAACTTTGGCAGCTTAAATTTTAAATTTCACACGAAAAAAGTGAAAACAGAATTGTATTAAATAAAAATATGCTATTGTTTCTAACATGTATTTATATTATATACACATAGTAGAGAAATTCATTTAAAATTACAAATGCCTCAACTTGTGTCAAAATTTATTTATTTTTCTTATGATTTTATAAGTTTATACGGTTTTCGAGGCATTTATGAGTTTATATGAATCCTATTAATAATTTAATTACCTTTTCTGTTTTTGCAAAGAAAATTATGCTGTTTAGTTGTATATGGTGGGACGTTGTATTATAACTGGCCCTACTTTTGACTACGGTAAAGTGATGTGTTACTACTTCACGTTACTTCACCTCACCCAATTCAATAATTATTGTGTGTCACCGCAAGTTTGCGACTATTTTTATAATATTATGCTATCGCTCGATATCACTTTCTTGTTAGGAGGAAAAAAATTACATTTGTATTGAATTATGTTGGAGTGTGTGAAACACAGCTATGCACTCCCTTTCGTAGGTAGTGTGATATCGCTTTATAGGTAACACGGAAATATCGGAAGTAGATGTTAAAAATTTTAATTTTTTCTATAAAGCACAGTATGCCAGCTAGCAAAATATATTCTGAAATATTTTGAGGTCTTCTGAGATTTGACAATTTGACATATATACTCTCACTAAATTTTAACAAACAATTTTATTTATGATTTTTTCAGTTTTAACCCATTTTGTTTCTTTCTTTTTCGTCTGCTGTATGCAAATATCTAAAATAAAAACATCAAAAACAAATATGTTTTGTTAAGTACGTTTTGTAGTGATACATATGAATTATTTGCTAGATTGAACCCAATAACGCAATTTTTACAACATAAAAACTACTCGAGCATGCCCCAAGCAACCAAGAAGTTTAGGCAGCGGTTTTGAACCAGGCAAAAGTGAGGTGGTTGATTGAATCCACATGTAAAAATACCAACCTGACATGGCCAGAGTGTAACTCCGAACGAGCAATGAGCTATTATTTCTAGATAGGAACCAGATATGTACATGAAGTGGTGTCACTAGAATGGGTACCCACACAAATGACTGTAAAGACGAAGAGAAGGAGCAATAAATCTCTCACTGCCTCTGTTTCTGAGCAGCCTTGACTATCTGTAGGAGAAATATTTATCCTAAGCAAATACTTTCTAAGTGACCTGTCCGACTTAGGGACTTGTTTGCAGTAGTAGTCTTCGTTTGCCATCTCCAAGCGACCTGGAATCAGTTGCCACAAAATACATTGTACATACTCTCTGATAACTCTTTAGTTGCTAGCAGCTTCCCATTTCCTTTTCAGAATTGAGTGCAGAGAATATGCCCAATGTTGCTAGCAGCTTCCCATTTCCTTTTCAGAATTGAGTGCAGGTTATTTAATGGAAATTTTGTATTTTAGTTCTTAATTTTGTTATTTAGCTGGTACCAACGGTTTAACTAATGTTTTATTTATTTTTGAAATGTCTAGTATTTTGGAGAATAGAGAGAATTTGTAGGTTTGGCAGACGTTCAGGGAGCAACAAAGAGGGTGTCACTTCTAATTATTTTACTTTATTAATTTCACTATGTTATAAACAATAACAACAAATACACTCGCGGCATAAAAAGCTTCCATTCGGTATGATTTTTTTTCATAATTTCTCATATTATACAGGAATTGCTATATGAATTTGTCTTTTGTTTTACGGTGTATAGCAAATTACTTGTCAGATAAATTTTGAAGTTTGTTTTGAAACCAAATAGACAAATTATTTGTATATTTTATTTTTTATTAATAAGTAGTGCGATAAAACGAAATAACAGACAGAACGTAGAATGATATTTAATTTTTCCCCATCTTCATTGGGTTTTGTAAATTCGCTTAGTAGTGGTTTAAAAGGTAAAAACATTTTGATTTTAAACAAAATTAATTTTGTTTCGTAAAACATTTGTTTGGAGTTCCTTAAAGATTTATTTTGCGCAAAATTTTGTGCCACATGTAAGCTACTAGTTAAAGTTTGTTCGACCTGGCAATACTGAACACTGGTAATACAGGTGTGGTAAAACAGATTATTTATAACTAGCTTGTCAAATGGTACGAAGTGCTTGTCTAACATAAATTGCTTGTCATTGTAGTGAATTGTTAAATCTAAATTTTCAAGAAAAATAAACATAAAAAAATGGAAGTTCTTGCCCCAGAGAAGGTAAATAGCAATAAAAATTAAATTTTAATTGTGGAATTAATTATTGGTTACTCATATGCAGGATGATGTCTTGGAATTTAAACTGAAAGATGCTCACAGTTCCCTGGATGAACTTGATATCGACGATTTGTATGTTCGCTATAAGGTATTTTTCAATATACCTACATATATTGTGCATTTCAATTTAATTATTGATAATTTGTATTTAGAAATTGCAAAAAACTCTAGAGTTTCTCGAGGTGCAGGAGGAATACATTAAAGATGAGCAGCGGAATCTTAAGAAAGAGTATCTGCACGCACAGGAAGAAGTAAAGCGCATACAGTCGGTGCCGTTGGTTATCGGACAATTCCTGGAAGCAGTGGATCAAAATACTGGCATTGTAGGATCAACCACTGGATCTAATTATTATGTTCGTATCCTTTCAACAATTGATCGGGAGCTGTTAAAGCCGTCTGCCTCCGTGGCTCTTCATAAACATAGTAACGCACTCGTAGACGTTCTGCCACCAGAAGCAGATAGTTCCATTTCAATGTTACAACCCGATGAGAAGCCCGACGTTAGTTACGCAGATATCGGTGGAATGGATATGCAAAAGCAGGAAATTCGTGAGGCTGTAGAACTGCCCCTAACTCACTTTGAACTTTATAAGCAAATTGGTAAGTATAGATTTATTTATCCTTATTTTTCAATTGTGTCAAATTAATATATAATTCAAGGTATTGATCCACCGCGTGGTGTTCTAATGTACGGACCTCCTGGTTGTGGTAAAACAATGTTAGCTAAAGCAGTTGCTCATCACACAACTGCTTCTTTCATTCGTGTTGTTGGCTCTGAGTTCGTACAAAAATATCTCGGCGAAGGACCTCGCATGGTACGCGACGTTTTCCGTTTGGCTAAGGAAAATGCTCCAGCGATTATTTTCATTGATGAAATAGATGCAATAGCGACAAAACGTTTTGATGCTCAAACTGGCGCAGACAGAGAAGTCCAGCGTATCCTCCTTGAACTTCTCAATCAAATGGATGGCTTCGATCAAACCACCAATGTAAAAGTTATTATGGCAACAAATCGTGCAGATACTTTAGATCCTGCTCTTTTGCGTCCTGGACGTCTGGATAGAAAAATCGAGTTCCCACTTCCAGATAGAAGGCAGAAACGATTAATATTCACAACAATCACATCGAAAATGAACTTGAGTGAAGACGTTGATTTAGAAGAGTTTGTGGCACGCCCTGATAAAATATCCGGCGCTGATATTAATGCAATTTGTCAGGAGGCGGGCATGCATGCCGTCAGAGAAAATCGTTACATTGTGCTGTCGAAGGACTTTGAAAAGGGATACAAAAATAATATTAAGAAGGACGAGCAAGAACATGAATTTTATAAGTAATCAATACAATATTTACGTATAAATTTGCAACTAATATCAAATAAAATTAATAAAAATAATTCTTTAGAATAAATTTTTATTTTCGAAATACAATCTATGAAACTATTTATTATATTATATAATATATATGATTTTTGTTGAGATTTTCGAAAAAAGCTCGGCCTAGGCCCTCCATGGGCTGTTGTGCCATTAAAAGTAAAGTAAAGTAAGTTGAGATTTTCTAAACCACAGTTTAGCACAATGGCAAATCTTAATATTCATA
This sequence comes from Palloptera scutellata, assembly GCA_958295655.1. NCBI lineage: Eukaryota > Metazoa > Arthropoda > Insecta > Diptera > Pallopteridae > Palloptera > Palloptera scutellata. Next base: position 104,327,665 of record OY282449.1, read on the forward strand.
TCATAATGGATATATGATTTGATAATAGCATGCCTTGGATTAGGTTTGGTGGTTTGCGGCATTGATGAACGTCGCAAGAGGTGAAACGGGTCAGTCGTCCCAAGCTTCGCACCGGTGGGTCCTGCACTTGCCAAAAAAATAGTACATGTACTGCATGTGTGTTTAGTTTACGTATTTAAAATAAGTTCCAAAAATCTCATACAGTTTAAAGAATATCTTGTGAAAATTATCAACATCGATATTTTCAATAAAGTTCAGGTCTTTGTAATTATACATACATATGTATATAAAAACAAAAAGTGGATAATTTTTAACGTTTGTTATTCAAAAGCACAATGGATATGCGTAAATCGATTTATTTATCAAAAACGAAAGGCACATTTAATTCTCTAAAAAATTTTGAGTTCCGCCACTTTCTTATTATTGAGGGATAATAAAATTTAATACTTATTAAATATTAATAAATAAAAATGCATAAAAAACATACAAAGTAAAGAAAAAAGTCACAATTACACTGAATCCATCAGGTAGAACTCAATCACAAATAAGGTTAATATTTAAGGGGAATACCAAGAGATGACAACACTTTGTAGGTTAGCAAATTAACTCAGTACTAATACTCAATTTTGAGAACAATAAAGTGGAAACCTGTTTATGACTTCAGATCAATTTGATACTCAGTATTCATACTGAAATGCTAACTAGCAATATTGATGAGAAAATGAGTATTAATTTGAGATTTTTTTTTTATAAAACAGTGTATTGATCTTAAAGTAAGCGATCAGTCTGCGCTCAGCCGTATTACTTTAATGTTGTATTTAACGCAATTACCAACTAAACAAATGTTGAAAATTACTTTCATTGTACTTAGTATTATTTACTTTACTAATGACGTATTGTCCAGTGCGGTAAAAGACGATTGTCCGGTTATAAAACTAAAGCTACAATGGGGTGGAAAGCCCTCAAAGGAGCTAACATACCAAGTTCGTCCCATAAAATATGTTATAATACATCATACTGTAACAAGCGAGTGCTCGACCTTTATAGAGTGTTCAAAGATAATTCAGAATATGCAACATTATCACATGAATCAGTTAAAGAATGACGATATAGCATACAAGTGAGTAAACGCCCATATATTGTTTAAATATTTCCTAAAATAATAATCACTGAAATTGCTATTTATATATTGCACTTTTTTAAAAGATAAACTACTTCTGTCGACAAAAGAATTTCTAGCGATAGCAATTGTATAGTATATATCTGTGGTTTTTTTCTACAAAAAAACCTCTTTCTACATACGAGGTTTCATCTTTTCATTTCAATTTCATGAGATTTTTCGGCTTTTATCTGCAATTTTCTAAAATTTAAGCTATAGCTCTTGAACTAAACTAAAAGTAATTTAAAAGCAAAGACGAAACCTCGTATGTAGAAAGATATATGCTTTAACATTTTCATATACATTATACTTCCAGCTTCCTCGTAGGGAATGATGGACTCGTTTATGAGGGAACTGGTTGGGGAGTACGTGGTGCGCATACCTATGGTTATAATATGAATGGGACCGGCATTGCTTTTATAGGCAATTTCGTTGGTAAGTTATAAATATTATGTAGACATTTTTTAATTCAGTAAATATTTTGTTTCATTCATCATTCCAAATCACTAATAGTGTTGTCAGTTCCGACTAATGTAAAACTGATATTTCATTATTGGTTGACCAATGATTCGGCTCTGCCAAATCTGTAGTCAGCGATATTTCGGAAAAAGAAATTCAAGTAAGAAAATATGAAAAATTACGGCTTCAACGGAATACATTAGAATACTGTAAATATATGTACACAAATGAAATGGAAGGAAAAATTGCATGCGGTTTAACTTCGATTATCCGTGACTCTATTAAGCGGTACGATTAACCTTTTATTAATCGTGATTAACTCTATAATGCGTAATGTAAAAAAGGCTATTGATCGGTAATAATAACAAAAGACAATAGAAATTTGTAGTTCGACTAACCAGGATTTTCGGTATTCCGTGATAAGCTCGTTAATCGAGCATCACGGTCGAAGTATATCTAAGTACATAACGGTCTATTGCGGAACTTACACGATCATTAATAATGGCAATATTGGTATTGTCATTATTTTCATCATTATATAGGGTTGACCAAATGAGGCGCAGGAAAGTAAACGCGAATTAAAACTATAAAATCTTATTTTTGAAACAAGCTGGGTACTTTATTTTGAAGGTTCGTCAATGCCATTTATGTATGGAAAATGATATCACCCAAATGTTCAACACGGCTAGTTTTACATACGTCGATTCGATGGTCAAAATTTTTTATGACATCTTCCAATAGGGACGTTTGTATGGCATTTATCTCTGTAATGATGTTGTTTTTTAGGTCTTGAATATTGGCTGGCTTATCTACGTAGACTTTGCTTTTCAAAAATCCCTATAAAAAGAAGTCCAAGTGTTAAATCGCATGATCTTGCAGGCCAAATCACTTTTATTCTACTCGAAATTAAGCGATGTTTTTTCACCATTTTTGAAGTGTTCTTTAATAACTTTAATGCGGTCTTCAATCGAATACGACTCCATAGCTATAAATGGCAAACATTTAACTAACAAAATGACATAAAGATGACAGAAAACAAACAGCGTCCCTGTCAAATTGACGTTTACTTTCCTGCACCTCATTTGGTCAACCCATTATTGATGCCAGACTTACACTATCATTAAAAATTGAACACAACAGCCCATGGAGGGTCTAGGCCGAGCTTTTTGCATTACTTCAAGTATTAACAGAAAAAATCAGAAATTTCTAAATTCCGACAATATTTCCCATCACTCATCATTCCAAGTAATGGCTTACACTATCATTAAAAATGTCAATATTTAAAAATAATGTCATTGATATTGACCGTGTAAGGTCTGCTTATTAAAGTTGTACAGTGAAACTAGGTATGTTCGCATAAGTAGTAAATATTACCATTTTTAATACTTTTTACTGGAAATCCGTTCGGGTACACAAAAAAAAAATAGTGAAAAGCAGCAAAATGGGAGAGTAAATTGTCCTCTCTCCATGATAAAATAACCAAATTTCTACTGGAGCAATTTCTAATAGTAAAAATATGAAGAGAAAAAGAAGAACAGCTGTCCAACTGTCAAAGGTTTTTATCTATTCTGTTAAATATTTTAGCAAATATGTTCGAAAATAAGATTATAAGTGATTTTTGCATATCGATATTTCACATATTCGATGCAGGTAAGATTAACTTTTTAAATAATTTTTGTCATAGTAGTTAGCTTACTTGCAAATTTTACAAGTTTTCTGTTCGCTTACTTTTTCAGATTATTCTCTGTTTAAGAGATTTTTTATACGTTTTGTTGATGGTAAATTTTTAGTAGCAAAGTATAGGAATTATACCTACTTTTAGATCTATTTAATTTTTTATTAGAAATTATTATTATTATTTTAATTTATTTTTAGAAAAATTACCTTCACCTGCTGCTTTAACTGCTGCTAAGAATTTGCTATCATGTGGCGTTAAAAATGACGAGTTGGATCGGAATTACTTTCTACTTGCTGCTTCTCAAGTTATAAACACTCTAAGTCCTGGGTTGACCTTGTACAACGAGATACAAAGTTGGGATAGTTGGACTTCAAATCCATGAAGAGATTAATTTAAAAAATTATAAATAACATTAAAATTATAAGCTTCCGTAATATGTTTTGCATTAATAAAAATAATTCATAACTAATTGATGAAAAATTATAAATTTTTTAATTCGATTTTTGTTTAAATAAATTGATGAAAGGTAAGATTTTCGAAGATACTTTTTAGCGATATATTAAATCCGTATTTTGTTACAATATATATATATATCGATATCAGAACAGGCCATCTACTGCCCCAAATAGTTTGCACAAAAAATATGCACCAAAAGGCACGCTTTCATATCCAAAGTATTTACGTCAGCTAATTTTGGATTTTATAATTATGTGCACTCATGATACAGTAAGACTTTATTGTTCTTCCATGGGTGTTAACATTGCATATGTTAATATAAAATATAACAATAAAATTAGATAATATCACTACTAGTTTCCAACACGATTTAGTATTATTCATCAGCCGCTGCCAAATATGAGGTGAACGCCGTTGACTGTTTCAAAATCGTCGGCTAATTGAGACGCCGTCGTAAAATTGAGTCGACTGAGATATATGATTGGGTCACTGACGTGTCAATTTGCATTGATTGTTTTGAGCGAAATGTTGGATTTTGTTGCAATTTTCACGAAAGGAGGCATAGTTCTCTGGAATTGCAACTCCTCCGGCCAAAGTTTCTCATCATGTATAAACAATTTAATACGCAGTGTTATACTGGAGGTCAGTACCATTTAAACATCTGCTCCTATCAGCATTTTCATTGTTTTTCTTTTGTGTTGAACATAGGAACGAAGCACAGAGTCGAAGTTTTATGAAGAAGACAATTTAGCAGTGCAGTACAAGTTGGACAATGAATTCGATCTGGTATATGCTGTAATTTTCCAGAAAGTTATACAGCTTCCATATGTTGATCATTTTCTCAATGAAATGCAGTTGTCATTCAAGAATAAGTTCGGCAACGATTTTCAGTCTGGACAGTGTTTGACCACGAAATATAGTTTTGATCACGAATTTCGATCAACATTAACAGCTGCCGAGAATTCGACCAAGGGGAAATCAATCAAACAAATGCGTACGTTTAATGAATCGTTGAAATCGAAGAAAACTGTTGCATCCATGATTGATGACAAGAAAAGCGACGCGGTGAAGAAAGTAAACATTCAGGAATCTCACAAACCAAATGTGCATCAAGAGAAAAGTGGACTTTCAAATGAAGAAATCATAATTGAAAACCGCAAAAAATTGAAGGAGAAACTCGCTGGGAAAAAGAGTCCAACTGAATCCAGAACCAAAAACGTTAATCCGGAGAAGGCTGGCAAAAAGCCCAGAGTATGGGAACTTGGTGGAAACAACAAAGATGCCGTAGTTCTTGATCGTTCCAAAGATCAGCCTGAAGATGTGCAGTATCAAAATATTCAAAATGATGTAAGTAGCTATTATTATTAAAATACATACTACACATGTGTATGATGGGGCAGCAATATTATTATTTCGTACATAATTTGTATATATTTGAATTTAGCTTGTCGGAACAATGCAAGGTGGAATTAAAGACTTAGAAGTGGAGAGCGAAGATGATTCTGACGACGACTCGGATGAAGAAGTTAAGGATCAACAACGGTCCATGGAAACTAAAAAGAAAACTGGTCTTTTATCATACTTTAAGGGCATCGTTGGCTCTAAAATACTCACTAGAACCGATTTACAACCGGCACTGGATAAAATGCGCGACCATTTAATTTCAAAAAATGTTGCTTCCGATATATCATACAAACTTTGTGAATCGGTGGCTACAAGTTTGGAGGGTAAATCTCTTGGAACTTTCGATTCGATTGCGTCGCTAGTGAAGAACTCACTTACCATGTCACTGGTGCGTATTTTGTCTCCCAAGCGAAGAATAGATATTATTCGAGATGCATTAGATTCTAAAAAGAATGGAAAACCTTACACTGTAATATTTTGCGGTGTCAACGGAGTCGGAAAGTCAACAAATTTAGCAAAAATTTGTTTCTGGCTCATTGAAAACGACTTCAGTGTACTAATAGCCGCATGCGATACCTTCCGCGCTGGCGCCGTTGAACAATTGAGAACTCATACGCGCCATTTAAATGCTTTGCATCCAGCTGAGCGACACAATGGTCGCACGATGGTACAACTGTATGAGAAAGGCTATGGTAAGGATGCGGCCGGCATTGCAATGGAAGCCATAAAATATGCAAACGACACCAGAGTCGATATTGTACTTGTGGATACCGCCGGCCGTATGCAAGACAATGAACCGCTTATGCGCTCACTCTCAAAGTTGATCAAAGTCAACAATCCCGATCTGGTACTCTTCGTGGGCGAGGCACTTGTAGGCAACGAGGCTGTCGATCAATTGGTCAAATTCAATCAGTCACTGGCCGATTACTCGTCCAATGAAAATCCGCATATAATTGATGGCATCGTGTTAACAAAGTTCGATACAATTGATGACAAAGTTGGCGCTGCCATTTCAATGACTTACATTACCGGTCAGCCCATTGTGTTTGTTGGTACTGGCCAAACGTACTCCGATCTGAAGGCCATAAATGTGAATGCTGTTGTGCATTCCTTAATGAAGTGAAAGTGTTTTCTTTGACTTTTTTTCACAATAAATACACTTTAATGATATTGGCGTGAATATAGTTTTAAACACTTATATTCAAAACTTTGTACATTTATAAATTCTTAATTATATAAAATTACGTTATTCGTTGTTTAGTCAAAAACCACATTTCTTTTGCTTAATTAAAAATAAAATACAACTTATTTGATACATACAAATTAAATGATTTCTTAATACTAAAATTAAATATACCTATTTAAACGTAACGTTCCTTAAGCTATTTGTATATCATAGTAATATCGATTCATGAATAGTTTGAGGAGAACAGGAGAAGTGATGAATTCTTTGATGTTTACTCTTTATATGCTTTACGATTCAACACCATGCAAAAGTGTCTATTGTAATTGCATATATACATTTGAAATTGATTACATATCTGTGGTAAAAAACAGTAACAGCCTAAGTCGAGTTAACATCATTCATATTTTTTATTGTATTGTTGACTATAAATAGCATAATGGCATGAATTTTAAAATAATTTTCAGAATGATATATAATTTCAAGAATGGTTTTTATTCTGAATACTGAGTTTTCTGAAATTTTTCTATGGGTTCTATAATTTTTCCGTTCAAAGCTATTAAACTCGCCCAAGAAAAAATTGACTTAAGCAGCTGTTGTTTTTTGCACGGATATTTTAATTGCATAGAAACTTAAACAAACTTTTAAATTTTACGCACGGTATTAAATTGCAATCAATCATTTTTAAACCAGCTACTGTGAAACTAGAAATAGATCAAAAGTTAACTATTGATTGAGCAAATTAAAGATAAGTTGTAATTTATCCAAGCGTTCTATTTGTTTTATACATAAATATGTATGCAGTTCAGCTTTTAAAAAGTTTTATAGTGACTTACGTTCCCTTAATTTACCATTATTCTGTGAATTAAAAATTTGATATAAACATCTATGGTATTTTGTTCGAAAAGACAAGAGAATACATTAGAAAAACTTATCGATAATATTCAATGGCTATTTCAGACTTGATTGAATAGATTCTTGACAATATATGCAGTAGAAATTTTATTTACCTAATTTCGGCTTTATTAACTTTAGGATCAATGTATGAAATGACGCTGCTTTGACTGCTGTCATCCTCTAAAGTGTCATTGAGATTTTCCCTAAAAACTTGTGATTGCGTTATGGAGTGAAGGAGTAATGGTGATGAATTTTCGCCATTGGAGTCAGTCTTGTCAATGTTTATACAATTTCTACGAAATAAGGTATTATTATCGTGTCCGCTTGTAATGGGACGACTACAAGCGGAATCTACTGCGGTTGGACTGCGCCGTTTAATAGCCTCATATAATTCATCAATTGAGGCTTCGTTACCTTCAGATTCATGTGTATCTAGATCGTTAGTTAGTGGCGCACCATAATTTGAAAATTCTTCATCCAAATCATTGATAGCATCGTCGGCCTCACTAGCATTTGAAGATTGATAGGGGAAGTCCTCAGTTAGGGTAAGATTTAGATCATTATCTGGCTGCGGTGCATACAATCCATGACTGCGTATGCTTATTTCGGAGTTTTGATAATTTAGATCACTCTCATTGGTGGGGCTAGCAGATAATGTACGATGGGGAAGATTAAATGCATTACTGCACTCGCCAACCGAATCAAATTTATCTGATGAAATTGCTTTGTCCATATAATCCGAACTATTTTTGCTAACACCTAGCAATGGAATTTTGTACCACATGTCCGGGTTGACTCTAGTAATATCACTGGTCGATGTTGTTTGCAGCTTCTCTATAGCTGCAACATTTTGGGTCGCCGTGAATACATCGTTGATATTGTTGAGTGATTTCGATTGTTTTTGAGTGCAGCGAAAGAGAAGCACAGTTGGAAAATTTTCGTCGACATCAATACGATTCGTAATTTGCAATGAATTAGAAACGTAAATTTCATCTTTTGCCAATTCTGGGGCTGCCATTTGCTCCTCCTCATAGTGGTCAGTCATTGTTATAATACTGTTTGGTTCCGGTAAGCCCAGACTGTTCATAGCCTGGACATCTTTGTCTTCGAATGTGAGCGGATTGGCTGGTGGCGCCTCTAATTTATTCGGCACAGATTTTAAAGGAGTTGATGTTACTTTGCGTGACAGAGTACGCTCGTGTTGATCGTGCACGTTGAAAAATGTTGTCGCCGTTGTATTCTCATAAAGTGGAACATTTTCCTCGCGTGAACTGCTTTCAAGTTCGAGCTCGTCATGCTCGCTGAGAGTTTCAACATGAGTTGGGGTCGGCTTACAGGAACGACTTGCAGTACGCACTTTTATCACTTCATGTTGGGGTGCTAATGTTTCCGGGATGTTTGTGTAGATATTTGCAACAAACTCCGTATTGAATTGTTCAATCCGATTGCAAAGCGAATGATTTTGCATTGATTTGACATCTTCCATTTCCAAGGATATGCTTCGATTCGATTTACACGCACTGTAACTGCTGACGTGCGGCTTATAGTGTATGTTTGTGTTGTTCACTTTGTGCCGTTTCGAGTACAGATGTGCGCTGCCAGTCAAAGAGGACACATCGCTTATGTTGTCCGCGAAATCGAAGCGGTCCATTTGACGCTGCAACTCAAAGTTGTTACGTTTAGCAAGACGTTTTTGTTTCTTAAAAAATTTACGTGCTACATTTATTTGATTGGGATTGTAGAATAATTCGGCGCTTGGGATTTGTGTTATCGTTGAGGTGTTCATGTGAGTAATGTGCTGATTGTTGATAACCGTGGGAATGGTAGCTTGAGCAGCAGCACCTAGTAACGGGCAGTCCATGCTTCGCGATGAGCGCTCGTTTTTGTGGGAGTTACTTTTCATACTGCGTACACTGTTTGTGTGATGCTTTGAACATTGACTATTCGAACGTGATCCGGACGTTGCATCGTAGGCTGGCTTGAAAGGCAGCACCGTATTCGCTGTGGGCGCGCTCTCCATATAGGCGGCATTGTAAGCATCATGTTTACTGGCATTACAACAAGGACTCTGGCCCCATTCGTTTCTGGTATCATTGCGTGTTAGTGTATAGAAAAGTAACAGAAATAGACCCAGAAGCGAGCTCGAAATGGCAAACAATATACTATACATATGACTATACGGCATATCCGTGGCAGATTGCATAACGAAAGCGGCTGCGGATAACCAAGAAATGGAAAACAATAGTAGAAACATGAAATGAGCACGCAAATGTGCCATGCTTGAACGTTCGTAATCGTCCACAATACTGCTTAGCGGATTACTTAAAGTTAAACTTCTATATTGCTCCAATTGATTAGGTTTTGGATTTGCACGTCGTGCCGTGCTCTGAGTTGAGTCCAACCAGTCCAAGTCGATGTTCTCGGTAGCCTGTGTATTGTCAGAGAATTGATGATTCTGCAGGATGTTGACAGTCTTCTGATTGATGTGGTAGTAAATGCAGAGGAATAATATGCTTAGAAAGAGCAGCAGGATCGCACCCGGCACAACAATTGCATTCAGCGCCGATGTATTATGCAGGAAACAGAATGAATATGCTGCATATTCACTTATGTTAACAGCACTGCTTATGCCACAGATAATCATGCCAATTCCCCAACCCACTAAATATATGCCCAGAATGGGTTTTTTTAGACGCCCCTCCTTGGGCAAGTCGGACTCAGCAACCACACGGTGGTTTTTTGATAAACGTTTGTACATTGTGCTCAGGCTCACACACATCCATAAGAGGACGCAGAGGCTGAAGTAGTGCAAAAGCATCCCGAATATTTTGCAAATATTCAAGTTTTCCGTTTGGTAAATGCCAATTGCAAATGCCAGCGCCAACGAGGATATGGCCAGCCACATGTTTACGAAGGAATGCCGCTGCTGTCGATTAATACGTATGGAACGACCGAACACAACAAAAGTAACGATATTTACCCAAGAACACACAAAGAGTACAATGCATCCCACGTAAATGCCAATGGGTGAAAAACGAAATAGAGCACCAGCATCCTCGTCGGGAAAATCATTGAGGAATTCTGTTTTTTGCAAAACACCATAGTAGCCCAAGCGACTGCAGGTGAACATCAGCAGGCCACGGTGCAGGTATAGCTTTTCACAAACCTTTGTGTTCCAGGCTTTCAACTCACTATCCCACCAGGCTGGTGTTGGAGCGCTCACGTCTTTGTGATAGGGGCGTACGCGTAGTATAATTGTTATTTTGTCACCCAAATCTAAAGTACTTTCAACTAATTTTGCCCCAATAACTGGAGAGGTAATCTGCTGCTCCTCATCGCTGACAGTCTGGTTGTTATTGAAATGTATGAGCAATTTGGCATTGCGATAAATTGCAACCATCAATTTAGTAGATTTCTCCGAGTTGTCGGAGAATATATCAGCTGGTATCTGTAAAGCGGCATCAATATAATTGTCGAATATAGGAAATGAATCGTTGGAGGTGCTGCATTGGAAAGATCGCTTGCCGTATGATGCATCTGAACTTAACCAAATACACGAAATACCAGAGAAGGATTCCAAACGTATATTAAAATAGTCAATGAAGAGGTTCTTTGGGATTGTCAGCACTGGCAGGTTGTTCTCTTCTAGCTCTACCAATGGCAGTGTTTGAATATATTCTGCTGCTATTTCTGCTGCATTGAGCATTTTAGTGCTGCTTCCATGCAGTCGTTGTGCCTCATAAAACATGTCATGCGGCAGAATGAGTAATTGGGATACAATGTCCAGCAACAAATACGCAATGTCACTTTGATTTTTCACGAAATCAAGATACTGCAATAGAGCTCTGCCAATAAACTCCAAGTCCATTGGATCACATATTTTTCGTAAATGTGATTGTGTTTGCGTGAAGTTATGCAAACGCCGTGCAATTTCCAATACATTCCCCTTTGTCTGCGTTAGATTCACCTTCGCAAACTGCTCCAAAATGCGCGTAGTTTCACTTACAAAAGGGCAACTATCCGTATTGAGGTTTTGCCATGTGCCATTCTGACCGCAAGTGTAAGTCACTAGCTGTCCTGAATCGACTTCTTCAATGCATCCCTGTCTGACGGTTTTTCCGCGAACACTTCGTGGCCAATAGTAGATTCCCTTATTTGTGTGAGTCTTAACTGATTCGCAGTATTCAGTGCTTTTCGAAATTACAATCACCGCAATAGCTTGGGATAGGTTAGCTTGCTGTGATCGTAATGTGCAATCCCACATTCCAGTGTGGTTTCTAGTAACACTTTCTATTTTCAATATAGAGTTGAGTATTCCTGAATCGGTGATGTGCTTGGTTTCCAAGTAAACATCTGCAAATTCCTTTGTAGGATCTCTATATATCATATCCTCAGTAGAGTTTTGAGGTTGTATTTTGTCCGACCATCCCCAAAAAACGTGGGCCCGTGTTGGCAAGTCTTCTGAATCTCTAGGAACACCAATTGCTACACGAGGAGCTCGACATTTAAGAGTTAGTTCATCACCTTCGAACACCACCTTGTGCAAAGAAACGATATTTAGCAAAATTTAAGCCAAGATATAAAAGTTAATATACATATATAATTATTTTTTATTTCAATCAAACCTGATTTTTCTTTGGTATCAATTCCAACAATGGCTGCAGCGGAGATTCGCAATGTAAATCCACACCAACTTTAAGCTTCTTGAGATATGTTCCCTTGAAATCTGTGGGTGATTCGCACTTGGGTGCTGGTTGTAATTTAATTAGGTGCATGTTGGACCATGCTAGGAGCCAAATTAAATCACAATCGCATATTAAAGGATTGTTTGAGATATCTCTGCAAAAAGAAAAATTTATATACTTTTGATATCATAAAAAAATGTTATATGTACAAACAATTGTTTTAGATTTTGCAGGTGATCAAAGGCACCCGGATAAATATGTCCAATGGAATTGTTGGTCAGCTTGAGTTTCTCCAAATATGGTAACGCATCCCCGAAAGTATATTTATCGATTTCGCGCAACGCGTTTGATGACAATTCGAGGCGTTTAAGTTCCGTAAAATTATTGAAGTCTTCCTTGTCGACGCGGACCAGCCCATTTTTGCTTACGTCTCTGTAAATATAATTACGGATTAAAATGATGTTCCATAGCATCATTATAAATTTATTTGAGTACAAGAAAACAATATTTGCAGCAATATCTCCAAAATTCATCTCTTTCCAGTTGGTAATCCGCTGAGTGTTAGTGCCTCCGCATTTAACTCGAATATTGTTGCTTTCTGAAACATTTTTACAAGTACACTTTTCGGGACACAAAACAGCAGCCGCTGCACCATTGACTAATGCCAATATTAGCCAGATTAACAAAAGAAAACCGTGCGCAGATAAAGTCATAGTACCCCCGAAGATACTATAGCTTTTTCGTGAAATTGGAACATTTAGCAGAACATAGAATTAAAAATAGCTTTAAATTGTTTTACAGAGCACTTTGTCATTTATATCTACATCGAATTGAACAGAACACAATGGCATATTATTTTTAACGACCCAGCATGCCGATTACTTCTCAAAATATACAATATAAACACATTTTTATTCGGGTACAAATCTATAAAATAAACAGAAACAGAATAAAATCGTTGCCAGGTAAACAATTACTTTCCTTTGCTCGCCGACGGCACTTTACTCGGTATCGAAAATAATGAACCAAGCTATTTCTTTCCATCTGTTCCCAAATGTTAATGGTTGCATTAAAAACGTATTTTTTTATTCATTTATTAATGGTACCAATTAGAATTTATTCGATGAAAAAAAATTTGCAAACACTGCAAACAACCCTAATCAAGGCCAGAATATCCTTGATCAGAGCATGCTCGATATACTTGATTTCTACTCTTCTCCGTGCTCTGAGTTAAAAAAGAAAAACGCCTACTAAGCATATTCTTCCTAGTATTTTTTTACTGCAGCAGGCACTTATGAGCTCTTTTTTAAATCAGAGATTCGCAGAACAACAAACCGAAACAATTTTTCATGTGTTTACATCATAAGCCATCTTGTTCGCTCGCCCGGTGTTCATAAATGGCAAATTACGATGTTCACAAGCATCACCTAAAATTTTCTAGTAAAATGCAAAAAAATAACTATACAAATGCATGTATGTGTTGCCAGTATTGCATTGTGCTATACGTCACCTACGTTATTACTTCTTTTCCTGTTGTCTTTTCCTTTTTACTTTATTCTTACAACTACACAGCAATAGCAACATTGGATTCGCCAAAAATTATAGAACTCAGTCTGATTATCCCGAACGAAGATTTGTTCATTCGGTCGGAGTATGTAATCTTTCACACCGCCTGAACGTTTTATAGCGAACACACCGGCCGAACGAAAAAACATTCGTTGGGTCGTATAAACGCAGCGTAACAGATGAACTTGCCAAAATAAATTCGAAGAATAATTTTCCAAATTAAAAATTTAGAACAAAAAAAATTTACAGAAAAGAGGGTACGCGTATACCAGAAAAATTTTTCAATTATGTGTATTACATTGAAAAATTTGTCTTGGAATACAAAAAACAGACTACACACAAAAACGCTAGCTCGGGAATAAATTTCTAACCGTTTCTATTTGTGCTGAACAGTTGAAAAAAGAATAACAATAAATATAAGTATAAAGAACAGTATTGTATGTCTGTTGCATAATACTATTCAGTGAAAATATTTGAAATTGTAATGGCAATTCTCGATTACATTTTCAAAAATGAATAACTTATATGGAATACTGATAAGAGAAAGAAATGCCACTACTAAGATCACCAATGCAGAACCATGGCTGGTTCCGAGCATATCATCTGATCTGCCTATTCTATGTATATCTATGGTATACACATTTTTGTTATTCTCTCTATGACAACATTTAATGTTCATGCACAGAATATACTTTTACAGATGAATTAGCCAAAAAATCAGAAAATAGTTTTCCAAATTAAAAACATAAAACAAACAAAATTTTAAATATTAAATAGTTTTGAAACAGCCAGCCTAAATATTCCCGGAGATATCTCTTTCCAAGGTTTTTTATTTACCCAGGGAATAGTATAGTATTCTGCTCTTTCTAAATCTATAGGGAACAGATTCTGCCATTCGGTGATGGAATAAAAAATGAGAACTTTTTTGCTGTCCTTTTAAATTATTTATAAATTACTGTTTTGTGAAATAAAACAAAATTCGATGCAAACCAAAGAAAAAAAAAGAAATTGAGAAAAATTAACATAAAAAGTAAAGTTTTATGTAATGCCTTTAAGGTGACACACCCGAGGGCTGCAATAAGAAGATTACGAGACTCTTCCGCTGGCATTGCTACAATCACTGTAAATTTTTATTTTATTTATTAATTTCGTAACGATTGTGTCAGTTTTTGTAGCGTAGATTTGAAAAATATTGTCGAGTCAATAAAAAGCAGCTTGTTGGAGGTGCTTGCTTACAGAGTCTTTGCCATAAAACTAAGTGTGTGTCTGCATTTTTCCGGATGGTAGGTACTAAACTGGTGTTGGGAAAGATGAACGCAATAGGCTGGCGCAAAGTAATTTAAGCTAACTTATGTTATGTTCACAATGGATTAATATGTGTAAGAAAAGTAACCTTATCTTTTTATGGGAATCACGGAATACCCGGTGCTATGGTTTATCGCTCCTTCTGAGAATAAACATTTGTGCTTTAACAGAAAGGTAATGTATAGTTTGAATGGTATGTATAAAAACAACAACAAATTTAAATTTTTAGTATAAAAATTAAAAATACTTACATGTTTGCACTTTTTTCTCTAATAAATACATGGAAAAATCCATTAATTTTTCACAGTATTTAAAAATTTTTTCTCGGAGAAATATTTTTCATTTCGATCATCGTTTAAAACAGGAGAGTTAAGTAATTTTTGGGGTGTGGGCTGTGATGTTACGTGTGCAGTAATGATGTTACTTTTTTGTACGGTAATTACAGGAAGCGTACAGTAGGAAGTGGTATGTTTAATTTTTGAGACATTATTTGTACTTATAATAGTCCCTCATCCTTCCCGTCCTAATATATGGCGCCGAGACGTGAACATTGACCATCAATGATGAGGAGCTGTTAGGAGTGTTCGAGAGGAAGATACTCCATAAGATCTACGGTCCAGAATGCGTGGACGACGTGTATCGAATAAGATGGAACGATGAGCTGTACGCCGACACTGACATAGTCAAGCTTATAAAAATCCAGCAGCTTTGCTGGCTGGGTCATGTTGAGCGAATGGATGAAAGCGCTCCGCCTAGAAGCGTGTTTTATTCGAGCCACGGTGGAGGAACACGCAGAAGAGGACGTCCTAATCTCCGTTGGAAAGACCTGGTACAGGGCAACCTGACTCCACTTGGCCTTATTAACTGGCGCCAGCGGCCGCATAGCAGAGGCGGATGGTGAAGCTTTATAGAGGCGGCCAAGACCGATCATCGGTTGTAGTGCCAGCTAAGTAAGTATATAAATAATCTGACGAGCTAAAAGTTATTTTTTGAATGCAATAAATTAAATTATACTTAAGTCTGAGAACTAAAAGTTCATGTTTAATAATTTATTTATTACAAAATCACCGTTTGTTCTCTTACTTTTTTTCCTTTCACGATAGACTTTGGAAATCTCTTGTCATATTTCGTGTAAATATTGGAACAACAAAGTTCGAAGTAAATCGCAGGGTGACCATCTGAAACCAAATTTCAATTTGAACTTCATGGAAGTAGGACCAATACTATTTCTATGCGAGGATTTATGGAATTACTATAGACCTACATATATAAAAGCGAAATAGATCTTGTAGATCGCAGTGCATTCCCCAATAGTAATAACAATAGCCTCTCTTTTTTGCTTGCATTTCGAATTGAATGATTGTCTGGAAGTTATAGGGAAATTTGCATAAATCGTCAATATTATCAAATCATTCAAAATGTTTGATACTTGTAAATTGACTGACAATGCACAGCATATAATTTAAAGGAATAAATTGTTTATTGAATACCTTGAAATGCATACATGAGTTTTGTTTTTTAATAAATAAGATACATATACGTTTATTCAATAGCATATTTATCGTGCAATTTTATAAGCAAATAATTTTTATTTAATTATTAATGTCTTCACTTTACTTCTTTTTTAAAGTAAAGAATGATCTGCGCTTTGGTTCATCCTTTTGTGAAGTAGCTGGTAATGTTTGGGATCTACTTTCTGCAACAGCTGCCGAGTCACTTTGGGCTTTCAAGGAAGATACCCATTGCGACATTTCAGAGTCATCATGTGCTTGTAATAAGAATTCACCTCCATTGGAGAGCCTGCAAATAGATAATGTGAATGAGTAGATTAGTTAACGAAATATTAATTTTAAATTTGCGTGCTCCATCTTACTTTATTCTTAAAACATGCTTCTTTTTAGTGTAGTTAGTGGCTACTTCTGAAAGTGCGCCTTGTAAATCATAGCTTGGTTCTCCGCGGAAAGTCAATTCAGGATTACTCTTATAACCCTTATGATCTTTGAAGAATGAAATGCGCCCTCCTCGTGCAACCATATAAACCTATTTTGAAATTGACATAGTGATTACACAAAAAATTAAGAAGTTTTAGCGTTTGTGCACACTAACCTTATCCCACGATCTGTTCGAAGCTTTTTTTGTGGTAGATTCCCATTCATGCTTTCTCGTTAGATAACCCTCATGCCCTTCACCTGCAGCCGACGCCGCGCGTTCTATATAAAATAAAGATATACAAGACTTAGTATATAAAAGTTTGTTAAAGGGAGAGAAAACATCTTTACAAATTAGTTCTGTTGATTCATACATACATAGATACTTAAATAAAAAATACTTATGTCTATTATACCTGTTTGCATTTCTGTGGCATGTTCAACATCAACAGATGTGTCAACAATAGCTTTTCCAAAAGTAAGCACAAATAAAATTGTAGATATATGTTATGTTAACTGTTTCAATAACTTGAATTTGTACAAAATATGTGAAGTAAAAAGATATTTAAACAAAATTTATAAATTCGGAATGGCAATGAAACACACTCATAATTTGGACAGATATTGGACAAATAAGAGGACGAAATTGATTTTGTTACCAAAAAAATGTTGAAAGTGTTTTTTACAAATAGTTCTCCTTAAAGTAAAAAGTGAATAATTATAGTGTTCTATGCATTGGAATACATTTTTAGATTATGGCATTACCCTTTCCTTTTTTAATATAATTTTTTTTATAAATAACTGCTTTGTCAAATTAGTTATTTCTAACTCATACTGGACACATATTTTCGATATTTCTTACCGACAGCTGCTTCAGCTTGCGCAACGTCTACCACGTCACGTCTTTCTGCTTCACGTTTGGCTTGTTCGGCCGCCTCTAAAGCTGCTTTAGTTTCCATTTCCTCCTTAATACGTTGACGTTCTGCCTCTTCTGCTAATTCTTGACGCCTCTTTATTTCCTTAAGCTCAAACTTAATTGCAAATATAGAGAAAATTTTGTAATCAAAGAAACATTACATTGAGTTTACTTTTTCTTTACTTACTGTTGTCAAACGCTCAAGTGCACTAAAGCGTTCTTCTTGTGCAGCCGCAGATTTTTCAAATGCTTCATGTTTCTTAATTAAATTTTCAACTTCATCGATAGTGTGGCCTAATTCCTCTGACGACAAATATGGTTCTTGTGCTATAAGCCAAGCTTCAGCCACGGCAGCATCTCTAGCGAATTGATACACTTCCAAAACTGCAAAAACGGGTAATTGTAAATACCAATAAATTAAACAATTATCTAGTTAACATACTCAATTGCAAGTTCTCCCATCTTTCTTCCCATCTTCTCAGCAGTGCATTTCGACTGTTGTTCAATTGCAGAAGTCTATCTTTAATATCAGCGGAGGCATAGTGATTTCTCGTTAACAATTCCTTCCCTAATGATATGCATGCTGCAAAGTTATCCTCTCGTGTGTCAATTTCGGCCTTAAGGCTCTGGTGATTATTCATCAGCAATTCGACGCCGGAAACATCACGTGGCTTTTCAGATGTGTTCATTTGACGTACCAGATCCTCCATCCATATCATCAAAATTCGTACCATGTTGAAGAATTTGAACAAATCACCAGTATCTGCCAATTTTTGTTTGCGTGCATCGCACATCGCCTGTAAATTAGCCCATGCCTGCAAAACTTCCTGTTCTCGGTTTGTAATCTCCTTCGCCTTATCACCGGCGTATGAATCTTGAAGTTTAGCAGATTCTTCTTGGATTTGTTGTACTTGGGAGTAGAGGGTTGTAAGATCCTGCATGAAATTATAATGTTTGCGTTGTAGAGCGGAAACAGAACCAGCATCTCGACCCAATTCATCCGAAACGAAGTGTTGTTTTTCGATAATGCGTCCCAAAATATCTTTACAGTCATGGAAAAATTTGTGCAATTCTCGCGAGGCAGCCAACATTTGTGTGCGTGTCTCAATGAGTTCGAGCAGATCTTGCCACGATTCGTTCAGATTGTCCTTCCACTCGGCAATGGTGGCAGAGTCTGAGTGTCCGGCTTGAATTAAATTATCAGCGATGGTATTAACTTTAGCAACACGTTCACCTCCAACAGATTCAGTGTCCCGAGCAAACTCGTTGAAACGCTCAGAAAGTAGTGTAACATGATCATAATCCTGTCCAAGTTCTTGAGAACCAGCTACCACTTCCCTATCGGTAATCCACTGCTCCAAATCATCTACTTCACGACTGAGCATAAATAATTGCAATGCTTCATTCAAACGCGCACGTCGCTCACCAGCCAAGTCCTTAAGTCCGGCATACAGTTTATCTAATTGTGATTGCTTCACTGATACAGAGTCACCACTTGATATATCCTCAACATTGAATTGACGTGCAATTTCTCCTAACTGACGGATAGTGTTGGCATAGTCCTCTACCGATTGTTCCAAATTCTCATGCTTCTTCATCAAATTCTGTGCACTGATTTCATCCTTTCCGCGATCCTCTACCATCATGTACAATTCTTGCTCGCTCATCCACGATTCCGCTTCTTGGGCATCGAAGAAATACTGCTGAACTTTTTCGGATTCTACCAAATGCTTCTTACGATTCTCAATCGCATCTTTAAGCTCCTGCCATTTTTGTGTTAAATCGCTTATCAAGCTTTCGAACTTCTTAGCGTCCTCATGACCTTCATCAATCAATTTCCTTCCATTGTTACATATAGACATAATTCTAGGCTCATGGTTGTCGATCTCAGTAGCAAGCGATTGATTTTTTTTCTTCAACACATGCACATTGAACAAAGAATTACCGTAATCATTTGAATTAGCAACTGGTAATTTCTCATTAATCCACAACTTTTCATCTTCAACATCACGACAGAACTGGAATGCCTCCTTCTTCTTCTCTAACTGCTTCTGGCGCTCGAGCAATGGTGCCTTAATCTTTTCAAAGCGATCGAGTACTGCTGTTTTTTTGGTTACAATTGGTTCAACCTTCTCTTCGGGAATTGTCTTCTGCAAGTATTCCGTTTGCTTGTCGATCTCCTCCACCTGCCGTTCCTTGACAGCCATTTGAGTCTGAATGACTTGCTGTTTCTGCATAAGTATGTTGACTGATGTCAGGTCATTGCCTGTGTCAGCGTTCACTATTTGTTTCTCCAAATCTGTAATGTATGAGTCGATATCGTCACATGTTTGTTGTACCAAAACTTCACGGTTGGCATCGAACAACATAGCCCCCTTATCCTTGGTATGAACTTCAAGGTCTTCGAATTGCTTGGCAAGTTCTTTAAGTTTGGGTTCAATTACGTCTTTAAACTCAGGTTTTTCTTTTGATAACTCTTGGGCGGATTTTTCAGCTTCGAATAGCCGTTCCTTGTTGGCGGCAATTTCAGCCTCGAATGCTTGATGTCTAGTCCATTTGGAGTGAATAGTCTTAGCACTTCTATATGTCTCATCCTGCGATGTTACATATTTCTCTTGGACCCATTCGGCAAGTTCCTCTAGATCTTGTAAGAATTCGTGCAGTTTTACTTGATTCTTCAACTTTTCGTGTTGATCAAGAGCGCGTTGGCGATTATCATCACGGCGGCTGCCAATGTTATCAGCTCGTTTGCCGATCTTATCAGAATCAAAGTGGTCTTTCTCCACTAAAGTATCAGCCACCTGCAACAATGTGTTGATCTTATCATCGTTTGCCTCCATAGTTGTTAGGAAGGCTTCGTGACGTTTGAGTTGGTTCTCAGCTTGTTCCAAATTAACAGGTGTATCATCCTTGCTGAGGAAGTGCTCTTGTTGGCTGAGAAGTACTTCAGTTTGACGAGCATCACGATTGAATAACTGCTGATCAAGGCTTTGTGACAGCAATACTTGTCTGTTCTCCCACATTTGGTGCAAATCTTCCCAACCATTTTTCAGAGCATTTAACCGTTCGCGGAGGAACATATATTGTGGATCATCTGAAGTGGTTGCCTCCGATGTAAGTCGTTCACCATATTCCATCATGTTCTTATAATCCTCGGTGTAATTATCGATCTCCTCACGAATCGATTGATGTTGGTTGAGTAATTTCTCAGCTTCTGGCAGTGAAGTTGGAGTGTCCTCAGAGGCGACATCCGTTTGAGTCTTAGTTAACCAAGTTTGGAAATGATCCAAATCGCGCAAGAATCGATGTAAATCGCCAGCTTCTTCCAGTTTCGAGTCGCGTTCTTTTAGCATCTGCGTCAATTGCTCCCAAATAAGCTCGATCTGGGCAATACGTTCTCGGATAATTTGCGCCTCTTCGGGATGTTCCGATTCAATACTGTCAGCTTCCTTACCTAAGCTAGAAAGTTTAGCTTGAATAGCAGCCAAATCCCTTTCCATTCCACTAAGACGTCTCTGCAATGTCATGACTCCAGTCAAATCCATTTCCAAACTATCAGTTTCAGTAAGGATGCGTTTCTTATCTTCAATCCATGAAATTGTTTCGCGACATTCAATATAGAATGTTTGAACGCCATGCGCAGACTTAAGATCATCCATCTTAGCCTCAGCCTTTTCACGCAGAGCAGACCATTCTTGATTTAGATGATTCTGCCGCTCAAGAATTTCATCTGAATTAGGATGTTCAACATGAAGCAATTGCCTAGCTAACTGGTTAACCACGGCGACACGGGAAGCATTAGCATTCATTTCTTTATCAAATCCTTCGAATCTATGTTTCATTATTTCGACATCCTCGATGTCTTTACCAGGTGTCATTGTATCCAGCATTTTGGTTTTTTCCTTAATCCATTGTTCGACTCCATCTGCTTCAGACATTAGTTTGTAAAGGCTGAGTGCATCCAAAAGTCGTTGTTTTCTCAGTTTAGCCAATTCTGTAAGTTCCTTGTAGCGTAAGTCAATAGAATCTAGACGGTTTCCTACGTTCGCCTTTTCGGCTTCATTTAGTTTCAGAGATTCAGCTTGCTTATGTAGAGCATCAATAACTTCAGCGTAGTTCTTCAACTCATCGGCAACATCCTTGTGTTTCTTTAGCAACGACTGCACGTTAGCTTCATCGCGACCAACATCTTCACTTGAAACTATTCTTAATGTATCCAGCATCCAGTTATCAATATCATCCGAATCGGCAAACAATTGGAAATACTCAACTGCATTCTCAAGACGTTGACGTCTATACTTGGTCAAATCCAGCAAATGATCCCATTTAGAAAGAATCTCCTTCAAGCGATCCTTAATACGGTCAGCTCCAAAGTGGCCTTCAGTTATTAATTCAGCACCAACCTTGGCAACATTTTGTAATTGGGGATCGTGCGATGTGATTTCTGATTCCAAGGCTTTATGCTTGCTCAAGAGCAAATTGACTGTGGTCAAATCATGACCAATTTCATCTGTGGATACAATTTGTTCTTTTTCCTTAATCCAATTCTCTTCATCGGCAGTATCCCAATAGAATTGCCATAACTTTCTGCTCTCCTCTAGCCGACTGCGGCGTTCTACTGCCAAACGTACAAGTTCTGCATAAGCATCTTCTAATTGTTGAACACGACTGACTATAATCTCTGGGTCGCATGGCTTGTACGATTCAGGATCGTCACTAAGGAATTTCTGCGAATTTTGAACCACAACTTTTACACGTTCACCGAGAATATTAATATCAGCTTCGACTAGGGAATGTTTCTGTAATAAATCTTCCACACCCATCAAATGCTTGCCATAATCATCAGTTAAAAGCAGTTGTTTAATCTCCTCCATGTTGTCAAGTATATACAGCATCTCCTGGAAGTTTTGCTGCAACTGGAGTGATATTTCCAATCGCATTCTACGTGCACGCAACAACTCAAGCAAGTAGGTCCACAAGCGCATTACGTTCTCCTTGCGAAGCAAAATGCGTTTCACATCATGATAACGCTCTGATTCCAATTCATCGCAAACAGAGATAACTGCCTGAACACGTTCCTCGTAGGCAAAGATATCAGTTTCGAT
Organism: Palloptera scutellata; assembly: GCA_958295655.1. Taxonomy (NCBI): domain Eukaryota; kingdom Metazoa; phylum Arthropoda; class Insecta; order Diptera; family Pallopteridae; genus Palloptera; species Palloptera scutellata. The sequence continues at coordinate 104,350,406 of OY282449.1, forward strand.
GGCTTCATGCTTTTTAGCAGCTGCTTCAACTGCAGCAAGATCAAATCCAAAGTTGTCTTGGCTGACGAGCCTCTGGTTTTCTGAAAGCCAAGTTTCACGCATAGAAGCTTTGCGGTCGAAACGTGCAGCAAGTTGTTCCAATTTCTCTTGTCGTATAAGCTCTTCGCGTAACGCCAACTCACGTTCATGTTCGGCCTTTTCCAATCGTTCCCATGCTTTATTAATATCAGAAATCATCTTGCCCTCTTTTGGGGTGTATGGTTTTTGGTTGTTTGCTCGCATCTTCGATTGTAAAGTAAACAAAAGCACCTCCAGGTTGCCCTTCTCCACGAACTTAGGTGGTTTTTCGATAGTTCTATAATTGGAAAATTGTGCCAGTTGACCCTGGACACCGCTTAGGGAGTTTTCGAATTCTCGCTCACCGAGCGATTCAATTGTAGTTTCAATCCACTTCAAGAGATCGCTAGTAAAATGTTCATAGTCATGAATCATTTTATCATTCTCCATGGCAATACCGACCACCTTACCGATACGCTTGCCCTGAACAGTTTCCTGCTTCAATTTGCTGAAATAATGATAGTATGTAACGACATACGTAATAATAGACTTTTCATCAGGATGGTCAACAAACACATCCTCAGCGTCCAGCAGTTTTGCTAGGCCAAGCTTGTCCTCGGCCACGTCAAATGCATTGTTAAGATTATGAATTGCATTAGTTTTGGATAACTTTTCAAATTGCACCAAATCTGGACGGTGCTTATGGATGATAGCATTAAATGCAAGACCATCACGCCAGGAAGTGGTGAAATTTCTGACATTGACGTTTTGGTAGCCAGCCGTTTTCATTTGACACCAAAGCAGTAAAGCATCCTTAGCTGATTTCGTTTCCTTATTGTCAACTTCTTCAATCGTAATATCTTGAATCTATATTTAAACATTTTGTTGAATGTTGAAAAAAGAGCAATAATATTAATACATTTTACAAATAATATTATATGCATGTAAATCTAGGTTTTGTATATAGTTTTGTGTAGATGTATTTATTTATGTGAGGATCCATGTTGTGTTATATACATACATAGTAGTATTTAAAAAAAAAATTAATTAGATTACAAATATTTATTTCATAAAATTTGCTCTTTAGCTCTTAAACTTCAAATAATTTATTTTCAAATAATTTCAAATTAACAAAGGTTTATTTCTTGGTTTTAGATATAATTAAAAATTAAATCATTACTATTGGCCATTTAAAAGTACCCATAGTATTTCAACAAATTTTGATGTCAAAGGCAATTTGAAATATAGAGCTTTTAGAGAACGGCATTGATAAAGGCTGAATGTATTTTCCAGCTGGATTGTATAGTACTAATGTGTATGTACATATGTACGAGTACATATCGTCGGATGTGCCAAAATCAAGAATGCGCTTTTTTTATTTGCTTTTGACAAACTTTCATCATAAAAATCTAACTATACACATTTGTTATTCCAACATATATTTATTTATTTATGTAGGTATATCAATTTAAAATATAGTATTACCTGGAATCTCAAAATTATAGTCCAGATCAAACCCAAATTTAGAGATGCATTACCATCAACAATATCATGCGAACCAATATTCTCCAAGTGAACACGTTGCTCACGCAAAAATTGCAATGCTTTATCAACATTTTCCAAACAGTGAATTCTCATTTTGCCCTTGGTTGGTTTTGGCAGACGTTCACCCGACAAGACTTCCAATAGTTTAATTAAATGCTTGCCATCTCGCATATCAACATAGAGGTCGGAAATTCTGCAATTTACTCTGCACAAATGGGAATTTACCCATTTTGTAAATGTTTTCTTTTGAACGCTTTCTCTCTCCTCGGCCAACGCTTTTATACGTGAACGTTCAAAGAGTCGTGAACTTGAATTTCCCCCATCATACTCGTACTCATCGATATATTCGTTGCCTGGACCCTGACTAGGGTCCCATCGAACAATTGAAATGTCCGTCGTCATTGCTCTCGTTAATTATTCTCTAAAACAAAAAAAAATATATATAAAAAAATTATAAATAAACGTTAAACAATTGTGCAAAATATTTTTAATCTTGGTTAATTGAATTTAATGGAATTATAGAATCAGAGCTGTGATACGATTTTATCACACACGTTCTTTTTTGTTTTGATTGTTAAGAAAACTACAACAGCCGAAGCTCAAAGCCTATTAAATCATATTAAAAGATAAAATGTGGAGTAGCTAACCGCAAATGAATTGGCTGCATAAAGTAAAATTTATCTTACTAAAACCTCATCGATATAAATGAAATACATACAGAGAAGTACTTATTAACCCATACCCTTAATTCCAAGCTGGCCTATGTAGAATGTTTTCGAGTTCTTATATTCTATTACAACGTATAATGTGTCAAAATATGATACCGTTATTTCGAATAGATACATAAAGAGATATACTCAAAATGTTAGTAAAGGTATATACTTAATTATTATACTTAACAAATTATATGCAGTAAATAAACTTTTAATGCTCTGTATTAGGGGGCGTATCGATTTTTAGTTGTTAACAAGCAATAAAAGCAGAAAAATTCTGTTTCGAATTCGGACCAAATCAGTCGAATGAAATATGGCAAAAAAAATGGACTTTCGAAACGGAAGTTTCGATTTTTTATATGAATTTATTCGTTTTATTTTGATATTTCTTTGTTTTTGGTAACGTTTTCGAATTTATGGGGTCAAAATTAAGTTTTCTATACTTTATTCGGCAAAGTTGGTCAGAATTCGATTACGAAATTTCTATCTTTGTTGCTTCTAAAAAATTACTCAAATCGGTTCTAAAAAATTTATTATTAAGTAGTGACTAATCGCATTTCCAAAAGAAGAACTTCTACAGTAATGCGAATTATTTTTCATTTAATTGGATTAATACTCGTATAATAGAAATTTAACTAAGCAAAATTAAATTTTACAAATTCAAATATAAAAAAAAAACCGAAATAGTATAGGTAAGCGCCCATTAATATTTGGGCGCTTGCTACTAACTGATTGATTATTCCGTTTAGCAAAAAACAAAACTTTTTTTTTATTTATTTTATTTATTTAAATATGATCGATAACGAATAATATCCATCGGCTATGTGGTATTCTCCTTTTTTCTGCTTAATCCTATATGATGACCGACAATATATATACGAATTCAAGCTCCACCAATTCCAAATAAATATATTCAATTTTGTCTTTTTACCAGAGCTGGGCATCGTTAATCAAGATAACACGATAAGCGTTAACTTTTTGGTTAACTTCGTTAAAGTTATTTCATTAATTCCAAATAAAAAAAATTAACGTTAATCCTTAACAATAAATTTTTGTTATATAATTTAAATTTATTTTTGTCTCCAAAAAATATTTAAACAAAAGTATTACGACTATGTACATATATAGACATTTATCTGCACTGTAGGTGTTAGCTGTGTTATACATTTTGATAAACAAGTTCACCAAAACTTTTTCGCTCGAATAGGCAGCATCTATCCCAATGTCGGTGGAGTTTCTCTTCAGTCAACTATCAACTAAAGCGTGGATAACGCTTGTTCTTGATATTTTTGGCTGAGTGGCAGGACTGAAAACATATCAACATCCTCGCTATGGTTGTGCGTTAGGCTTGTGCTGCACGTAATATCAGTCCCGTTGTACATACATCGAGCGCATGGATTCCTTGAGCGTACCATATTTATCTCTATCTTATCTCTATCTTGTCAATAGAGAACTAAACAAAACAATTGATTTAATAATTTTATATTACCTACTACAGTAGTCCCATTCCCACAAGTTATCTCTATCTTCATATTATAACTGACACTGTGCATGTTTAATAAATTAAACATTAAAAACAAAAATTTAAGAAAAAATTAATATATAAGTTTGTTTTTAGTGTTTTAATCATTTTTTTTTTGTTGTAAGTTTTTTGCTGTTTTCACTTTTTTTTTGTAATTTAATTTTGTCCTTTCCATAGTTTTTAAATCCGCAACATCCGCTGCCTTATGATTACTTTCATATTTTTCCGTTGGCAAGGAAAAGTATTTTTTGTTAGACAACTTTATAGTATAATTTTTACTAAATACCACCTATATTTTCTAAAAAGTTTCAAATACTAAAGTTTTTTCCTTTTAATAATAATATAATTTTACCCTAATATTTTGTTCTAACTGAAAGGTTTACACAAGTTAAAATTATATAAATTTGTAACAAGTTCAAACCGATGAAATCATCGCGATCATCAAAAAGAGTCAAGTCAATGAATGTTAATTGAAGGCGTGTTTGAAAAGTGAAAATGAATTTATTCGCATAAGTCAAAAATTACGAAAATAAGGAAATAATAATTAAAGTAAAATGAGAGCGATGTTGTGTGTTTAGCTGCGAATGACACTTGATTTGTTTAGTAGACATACATACATACTTATGCATTTATGTAAGTATGTGTCTATGAATTTATGTAAAACAGAATTAAAAACGCAAACGGTCAAATAAGCTCATTCTCTTTATACTTGCTTGCATTCACAGAAACACAGAGTAGTAACTACACAAACATATACACCTAAATAAATGATACATATGCATGCATATATATCTGTTATCTATTACGTAATATGTACTTAATTAACTTTAGCTTCAAATGTAATCTTTAAATCTTACGAGTATATGATTCTATGATTCGGAGAAAATCATTAGCATTACTTTACGAATAGCAAAAAAAAGAGACTAGTAAAGAAATAAAAAAAAAAATCAAAAGAAAATGAAAAAGAAAACAATATTACAAATTCATGTCACCGCCTATCAATACGAAAAAGAAAACCAAGTGCCACCCAAATAATAGAAGGCGAGACCAGTTTATTGCTGCTAAACTTGTTTTCATTGATCAATTAACCTGTGACCCGAAAATAAAGCTTAAGTCTCCAGTTTTATTATTAAGAAATTTTCATAATTGTGTAGCACTAATACACCACACTTTGCTTGGAATGAACGCACCCATTTTACACATAATCTCACTACTTATTTATATTTACATTTTTTTCTGAGTGTGTTTCATTTTTCACTTTTGGCTCTACTCTTTCGTATAAATTACAGTTTATGTGAAACAATATCAAATTTTTTAGTTTTACACAAATAAAACTCACTTTTCACCTTGCGTTAGCCGTATATTTAAATAATAATATAAAATAAGGTATTATTTTATCTTTTAAATATCATTGATTGAATTGAGCGAATGCGATTGTATGAGCAAATGAAATGATGTCATCAACGACATAAAAACGAACAATTTCTAATCGATGTACGCACGGACAGATATGTGTATGATTCCAATTCTATTTCAAGTGCTCTTTACTTTAGCCGTATTTTTTACATTGCTGGGCGTTGCCTGTATTTGTTATTTCATGCATTTTCCAGTTTGTTTTATCACAAAACTTACCGCTTTTTCGTAAGTTTTTATTCCGAAATTTTGAAAACACTTCGTCCTTTTCAGAAATACAATATTCTTCAATATATTTTCGGTTTAACAAATAATTTTTATTAAAGATTCACTTAGGGAAACAACATTCACACGAAATAGCAGCGAAAATTATGTATAACAGCAATTGAAAAAAGTCGTCGTCTGACTGTTGTTTGTGTCATGAAGTACATGGTTGATAAATCCAATAAGTGTTTCGGACCAAATCTAACTTTAAAAAGTATTAAGTAAATCAGAAAGTAAGGAAATATATTTCCAGTTTATTTCAGTTTCAATTGTTTCTTCTTCTTAACAATGGGGTTTGAATAAGATTTAAGAGTATTTTCGGATAAAAAAATAAATAATTTGGAAATTAAAACAAAAATTCACTTTACAGCTAGATTTAATTATTTATTAACTATTTCTTACAAAAAACGTGTTGCTAAATGCTATTGTCATAACTGATAAAAAAATAACTAAAAATAAAAGTTAAAGTACCAGTATTTTTATTTTATTGAGATAAATAATATTGATTGATTATTTTACGGCCTTTGGATTTATAATAGATGCATTTTTAACGAGCTCTATGCCAAGAATTAAATTTTTTTAAATTTTTTAGTATCTGTATTTTATTTATTAATTTAATTTTACTATAATATCAATTGTCGTAAGTTCTCTCATTTTTCATAAAATTTTTACAATATTTATCTAAATCACAAGGTCTCAAAAACTAGTATAAGTCGTATAATTTTACAACAGTTATGCAAATGTTGTTGTTGACCATCAGACGAAAATATTATACGATAATACAACGGTGCAACGTATGTTTTTTGACTGTCCTATTAAATCAGCTGTTTCTTGTAGCTTTTCGTTCTGCTTCTTCTTCAATTGCCATTTTGTATGAGTGAAATTTAGCACAAAAAGTGAAAGCATAAATTTTTATTTACATTTTATTTTTCAAGCAATCAGTTGATTCAGTGATGCAATATCACATTAAAATATGATAAAATGCTCACAAGTGTCTTAATTTTTTTTAAAATACGACTTATGACTTACGACTTTCATTTTGTCGTAAGTGTTTATTTTGTGAATTCTATGGTTAAAATGAAAAACAGTTTAAGTCGACTTAACATGTAATATATTTTATCACATTTTTATGACTATGAATAAAATACTGGAACTAATTTACTAATTTTTGAAGTATATATTCCTTTAAGAATGAGCTTTGACCTAAATACAGGGTTATATGAAATATTGCTACAGATTCTATGATATTTAAATTCAAAGCTATAAAACTCGCCCAATATACATAGTAATACACTTATGCTGTTTTCTATTTTCACCGCAGAATTTCCTAAATACCACATTCAAATATGAGGGTGCTCATATGGGTCGTATTTTACTTCAAATAGGACTTTTAAGACTTATCACTTTAGAGACCTTGTGAATAACTTAATTATGAAAATTCGACATGATACGACAACTTGTAAGTCACCTAAATATACATATATGGCTATGGTTATATTGAAAATTTTGTTCTACGAACACTATGAAATTGGTGTTGCAACGAACTCGATATACTAGGTATATCGCACATCGAGGACAAAGTGTTCGCCGAGAAATTTTCCAATGTAACCACGGCCTGACTGGCTCGAAACTCGGGTGTAAAGCAAGGGTGCCACTTAAGACCATTGCTTTTCCCTTTTTTTGTAGACGATCTCGCAACAATAAGGTAGACAGCAAAATAAGGACTATGTACGCTACTCATATAGATATTTTCAAGTTATCTGCGACTGCAACCAATAAACGCGGCATCGACAAAATAATTTAAATTCTATTCTTCACAACTGCACAAGATCATTTATTTTATATGTACCGATAGAAAACAATTAGGGTATTCCTGTAAAACTGCAAACTCTTCGCAAAAATCTTAAACCACATAAGATTATCTCGTAAATCATCTGAAAAATGTGTGCGAACTCAATGCGCAAATGACTTCGTATACCTGCGCGACGGAATATGCACAGTAAAAGTCACAGCTGATTTACTTTGTTGTAAATGGAGGAGAAAGAGTGAAATTTCATCAAATAAAAAGCTTAAATAATTATTTTATTAGTTTAAAATTCAGAGCCAAAATCTAAACATATTCACTCTGTTCAACATTTACTGTGAGTCCTCGCATGGTTGCAATTCATTATACGATTTACACGTTTGTCGGAAAAATTCGTTTCGCCAAACATGCACAGACTTACATGTCAGCAGGATTTACATGTTACGAATTCTGCGTTACCAGGAACAACTCAAATACTTAATTTCTAATAGAACACTTCATTCATGTATTTGTTTTCAAAGAAAATATCATAAACAAGCAAATTATATAATTTCTCGATTGATATTTTGCTGTTTTTTCATTCTGCTGCATGTCAAAATAGAAACATATTGAAGACGACGACATTGGCTGCATGATGTAGTTGCGCAGCCATTATGTTCGTCTTCACAAGAACATGTGGTATTTATTTAACGAATGATAAAGTCTTCGTTCGGGATGATCAATCTGTTTTGAAGAATCCAGTGTTGCTGCTGTTGTGTAATTGCAAAAATTAAGTAAAACCGAAAAACCAACTGAAAACAAATAAAAACGCAAAGCTTATTTTCCGTGTATTTTACTAAAAAATTCAAGTGATGTTTGCGAGCATTATAATTTTTCATCTTCACCGAGCGAGCGAAATAGATGGCTTCTGGTGTTCGTTCGGAGCATATGTTCGGCCGGTGTAAATGGATGCGCGAATTAAATTTATTAGCTACAATTTCTACGCGAAAGAATCTTCATTCGTTCGGGCGCTCTAAATTCTGCGTGAGACAGGAAGCTCTCATGAATAATACTTTTCACACAAAGTGCAAACTGTGGTAACATTGATTTTTTAAATCAGCTGTGATTGTTATTTCTGAACGATACCGGTGTAATTAAAAAGAGTGAAAATATTTATAATTTTTATAATATTTACATACACTTTTTCAAGTTAAGTGAAAATGTTTGATGTGACTGCAAGGGTTTTTGCTGCAATGCAAAATTTGGACATCACAGCTCTTTCGACGTATCCCCAGCATGAAATCAGGCCGGTCCTGCCATCTTTGGTGCGAATGAGCCTACTAAGCCCGCTGGACAATACAAAATCGTCAATGGAATCACGAAAACAAATTCTTGCAGTTCTGATTGGTATCGAGGTGGTAAACAGTATCGTATCATATCTTCAGGTTAACTATCACGAATTGGAGACAGAATTGAAAAAAGAGTTAGTGGCACGACAAAAGTTAATTTATTTCGAGGGTCAACAACAAGAATTTGGTCTACAAACGGGCATTGCCCTTGGGTTTGAGCGTGCTGATGTTACTCGTAAAGTGCGAGTTGTCCTCTCAGAGATTTTCAACGTCCAATTCAAAACAGAAGAACAAAAGAATTTTTTACATTCAGAAATTCTCGACGATGGTATATATTTGGAAGAAGTTGTTGATATTTTATGTATTGCACTTGCGGAGCTTCCGACACTTTTGAATATTCTAGAGCTAACAGATGCTCTGGTGCATGTGCATAATGGGCAGCGCATTATTTGTTCACTGGTAGCAAATTTCCCCGATTGCTATCGCGATGTTATAACTCATGTCATTGTCAATTGCGATGAGGAGAGCAACGAAGGAAAACTTAAGCTGTCGCTTTTAATGGCCCTTAGTGAAATGAATCCCTCACAGGCTTTAGCAACACGCTCCATTTGTGTTGATATTCTTAAAGTGCCTTCATTTATGCTCAAGCTTTGCCTGAAATATCCACAAGATTTGGTAAATAAATGTCTTCTTTGAAATTTAATTATTAGATATTTTCATACTAAAAATGTATTAACTTCAATTATGTGATTTCAGATAGCTTTTTTAACTGGAATGTTGCTTGGTAACGATCAGAATGTACGTTCATGGTTTGCAGTTTACATACGTTCTAGCCAGAAACGGAAAAGTGATGCGCTAAATCTAGTACGAGTTGAACTCCTTCAGCAGTTGCAAAAAAATATTCAACTGTCGACATCACAGGGACTCAACGAGGATGATTACACAGTGCAAGGCGCAGTACTGATGCGGCTTTACTGTGCGTTACGGGGTATTGCAGGGTTAAAGTAATCTATCTATTACAAAGTTAATATACATTTATCGTAATTTTCATTAACTTATTTCATAGATTCAATGATGATGAAATTAATGCACTCTCACAACTAGTGAGCAGCCGTCCACAGCCAACACAATCAGGTTTACGCTTCGTTTCATTAGCATTGTGCATGCTTATAGCATGCCCTTCATTGGTTTCAACTACACCGCTAGAAAATAAAGCTATAGAATGGCTCCAGTGGCTAATCAAAGAAGATGCGCTCTTTGGGAAAAAATCGGACGCTACCACTTCGTTGGGAGAAATGCTACTACTGCTGGCAATTCACTTCCACAGTAATCAAATAACAGCCATTGGCGAGTTGGTTTGCTCGACACTGGCAATGAAGATTCCCATTCGGCCCAACAGTACAAATCGTATAAAGCAGGTTTTCACGCAAGATCTCTTTACTGAGCAGGTTGTTGCCTCGCATGCTGTGCGTGTTCCGGTTACTCCCAATTTAAATGCAAACATTTCGGGCTATCTGCCGGTTCATTGCATTCACCAGCTTTTAAAGTCGCGTGCTTTTCTAAAACACAAAGTACCCATTAAATTATGGATCTACAAACAAATTTGCAACTCAGTACGTCCTCTGCATCCAGTTATGCCGGCACTGATTGAGGTATATGTGAATACATTAATCTTGCCCAATCCGTTGGGCAAGATGAACCTTGATCACATGCATAAACCTTTTTCGGAGAGTGAAATTTTGCACATTTTCAAAGCAAGTCAATCCGTGCCCTTTGGAAGCAGTAACATTTTCGGTGAGTTATCTACCCACAGTGGTTTTCTCATCGACAACGAAGAAACGGCAAATGTTGAGGTACGATGCGCTATTACAGCACAGCTATTAATATTGTATTATCTGGTGCTCTACGAAGACACACGCCTATCAAACTTATCGAACAGTTCATTGGGTGGTAGAAAATTGAAAGAATACTCCAATAATTTCCTTTCCGAATTGCCGATGAAATACTTATTACAAAAAGCGCAACAGTATCATAACGATTATACGGGACTGTTTCATCCGCTTCTACGTTTGATTATATCCAACTATCCACATTTAAGTATGGTCTACGATTGGCTGGAAGAGCACTATATCACCGCTGCGAACACTACAAATTTGATGTATAGCCAACCAATTAAACGCTCATTGGTTGTTAAATCGTTGGATCAATTAACTACGAAACCGTCCACAGCAATAAAGGTATTCAAGGCACTTTTAAAGTTGCCAGTAGAGGAATTAGCTCAATATGCTGAATTAATTGTGAAAAATATGCCAAAAGTATTCGATAAGAAAGTTCCGCGATTGGTTAAGGACTTGTATAAGAATATTTGGTTGCGCTTGAACTCGGTTCTTCCGACAAGCTTTTGGAAAATATCCCTCAACGCAATAATGTCCTCAGATGAGCGCATCATAAGTTGTACGTATGTGAACGAAGATCTTCTGGATCCACTTCAGGTTTTAAGGCAAGTACATTGCACATTCTTAATAAAACAAAAATATAATGGTATCATTTATAATAATATTATTTTGCATTTTCAGATGCGGCAAATCTGTTTTTTATTCGCCGTATATGCTTATCATACTCTTACGCATACTTCAAGGAAGTTTAGCTGCTTCCAAAGCTTTTTTGAATGTGCAAATGCTATCAAAGCAAATACTGGATAAAAATGGTCAAATACAGTGCGACACCGATCGAGAAGAATTGAAAACAGCTCTAATTGCTTCGCAAGAAAGCGCTGCTGTTCATATTTTACTCGAAGTTTTAGCGGACATGAACAAGAATGCTTCAAATACAGTTTCCATTCTAGCATTACGAGAGACGCAAGGTATTGTTTGCTCATTCATCCACCAATCATTTATTTCGGAGCCGTCTCTTGCTAAATTGGTTCATTTCCAAACATATCCACGAGATATCATTCCAATGATGGTTATGGGTGTAGCCTCCATGCATATCTGTATTGACTTCCTACACGAATTTCTTAGTACTCCAGAAATGGATAAACAAATATTTACTATCGATCTGACATCACATCTTGTTTTAAAATATGCTATTCCCAAAAGCTTGAGTGTCTCGAAATTTTGCATTAACACAATACAGTCATCATTGTCTCTACTGTCTACTAATGCCAAATGCAAGTTTTTGAGCAACATACTTCCAGCTTTGATCCGCTTCGCAGAAGCATTTCCGATTTTAATCGATGATTGCATTAACATTTTAATGTTGACGGGAAGAAGTCTGTACTCGCAGGGTACATTAGGCATTAACTCAACGCAAATGCAATTGACATCAAATACCAGACATCAATGCTACAAGGATACGCAACGTTATATCTCTATGATCGAGGAAGCGTTTGAAACATTAATCACAAAAATTATAAATAAAGTTGAATTATATTAAATTTTTATAATTAAAAAAGAAAAAATTATATTTTCTACTTTTTGATTTGGCCTGTGCCGAGATTCGATCCCCGGACACTCTGCGCAGCAGTCCAACGCACTACCACTACGCCACAGCGACCACTAACTTTTTATTACAAACTGATAAAACAGAAAACTAGCTCAGCTTATTTCACAATCATTGTAAGAATGGAAATGTGTAACGGTAAGAAGTCTATTATGCATGTTTGGTTTGATAGAGGACGCTGATTAGCGGTGATTCATACTCCATCGATAGATGTCGCTGCCTTTCTAGTATCTAACATATGACATTTGAAAAAAAATTTAAACTTCAAACAAAAATCGTGAGAAGTTTTTAGACTGAAACGCGAAGCATAAAAAATTGGCGATTGTATGTATTACGATAAAAGCTCCAGCAAAAACTAAAAAATGGAGGCCCAAGAAAAATTTAAGATCTGCTATCGTGGAAATAAACCCAGCACCGAAAGATCGTGATAGGCACAACAATATTAGAAGTTCAATGAAAAACCACTCGCACAGACTAATGCGGAGAGACATCATGAATAGCAAATGAGTTCATTAGAGCCAATAATTGCATCAGCACTGATGTCATTGAGTCTCGACGAAGATCCTCATATTATACAGCAGCAGGAAGTCATTGAGGTGGCCGAATTACCAGCTTCTTCTGATTTACTTGAAAATCGTTCCTCTTTTCTAGTGAACTTTCTAGTCTTTCCAAGTTTCTAGTCAACCTCGTAACATTCGCGAGTTCTCAGACCGGCAAGTGACAAATTTTCCACCTCTTGAAATCATACAACCCGAATTTGATAATTATTATAAAGATGATAATAATGATGATGATGGTAAGATTATAATTATAATGATGTAGCATATAAATTAGCAAGTTTTGCGTAAGAATATAGATGATGATTTTGCAGAGGGCGTTGCATGCATTGGAAATGCAAGCGATCAAAATGAATTTAATCCAGATATAGCACACCTGGGATCAGAGAATCATCAAACTGAACTAAACATGGCTTATCGTTTGCATAAATCAGCACATAAACAATATCAAAATATATTCGTTAAAAATTTCTTCGGCCAAGCCTGTAACGTCTGCGATAGACTCTCGTTTTTACAAGATTACTAAACATAAAAACGACAAAACGCAAACGTTCCGAATAAGAAAACTTCTGTAGGGCGTCCCACTGACCCGCAATATTTTTCTTTTTTTCTTTCTTTTAATGGGACCACAGCCAATGGATGGCCTGGCCGAGCATTTCGCAACTACTCATGTTGTGCGTGTTATGTTTGCACATGAATGTAACGGACATACAGTTTAATACCGAATCCGAACGGAGAAGTGAAAAGCTTTTCATAGGCAATTTTTACTCTTCTAGGTTTGTCACTTTTTACTCTTCTAGGTTAGCAGCTCGCGTTGTCAGTTGCAACGCGAGCTGCTAAGGAGCGATACAGAAAGTTGAGGAGGGAGGAGAAACGTCTTTTCAGGCGCAAGAAAAGAGATGAAGAAAGACGCGAGTTCAATGATATCGAAATGTTGCAGGACAGGAACGAGGTCCGAAAATTCTTTGAAAGAATAAGACGCCTGACTCTTGGTTTGAAGACCGGGGCCTCTTCCGGCAAGGATGAAGATGGAAATCTGGTGACAGATATCCAGGGCATAATGAGATTATGGAGGGAACACTTTTCGCAGCTGCTTAATGGCGAAGACGGCAATAATACCGCCACTGCGGAACCCACTCCGGAAACCCCAATCACTGACGGCGTTGAAGTACCGCCGCCTGACTATGAGGAGGTCTTAACAGCCATTGCTCGGCTGAAAAACAATAAGGCTGCAGGTGCAGATGGCCTGCCTGCTGAGTTGTTTAAGACCGGAGGCGAAGAGCTCAAAAAACGCATGCATGAGCTTCTATGCCGAATATGGTCAGATGAAAGCATGCCAAGTGATTGGAATCTCAGCGTACTCTGCCCAATCCATAAGAAGGGTGATTCCACGATCTGCGCCAACTACCGTGGGATCAGCCTTCTTAATATTGCATATAAGGTTCTATCGAGCGTACTGTGCGAAAGACTGAAGCCCATCGTCAACAAACTGATTGGACCTTATCAGTGTGGCTTCAGGCCTGGTAAATCCACCATCGACCAGATATTCACACTACGCCAAATCCTGGAAAAGACCCGAGAAAAACAGATCGACACCCATCACCTATTTGTCGATTATAAAGCCGCCTTCGACAGCACGATTAGGGATCACTTGTACGCCGCAATGTCTGATTTTGGTATCCCTGCAAAGCTCATTCGTCTTTGCAAAATAACACTGACCAACACCACCAGCGCAGTGAAAATTGGGACAGACCTCTCCGCACCATTTGATACCAAAAGAGGTTTCAGACAAGGTGACTCCCTATCGTGCGACTTCTTTAACCTAATGCTGGAGAAAATAATTCGAGCTGCGAACATCGACATCTCTGGCACTATCTTCTACAAGAGTGTCATGCTGCTAGCATACGCTGATGATATTGACATCATTGGCAAAAACGCTCGAGCAGTCAGTGCAGCATTCTCCAACCTGGAAAGGGAGTCTCGTCGTGTGGGTCTAGTGGTGAACGAGGACAAAACGAAATACCTTGTGTCAACAAACAAAGAGTCACGGCGTCTTGGACAAAATGTCACTGTTGACAACTACACTTTTGAAGTCGTCAAGGATTTCGTTTATCTAGGATCCAGCATAAACACTAACAATAATGTCAGCCTTGAGATCAAGCGGAGACTAACTCTTGCCAACAGGTGTTACTACGGGCTCAGTAGGCAATTGAGAAGTAGAGCCCTCTCTCGACCGACGAAAATAACGCTCTATAAGTCCCTCATCCTTCCCGTCCTAATGTATGGCGCAGAGACGTGGACATTGACCATCAATGATGAGAGACTGTTAGGAGCATTCGAGAGGAAGATACTCCGTAAGATCTACGGTCCAGTATGCGTGGACGACGTGTATCGAATAAGATGGAACGATGAGCTGTATAAGCTGTACGCCGACACTGACATAGTCAAGCGTATAAAACTCCAGCGGCTTCGCTGGCTGGGTCATGTTGAGCGAATGGAAGAAAGCGCTCCGGCTAGAAAGGTGTTTTATTCGAACCACGGTGGAGGATCACGCAGAAGGGGACGTCCTAATCTCCGTTGGAAAGACCAGGTGCAGGGCAACCTGACTGCACTTGGCCTTATCAACTGGCGCCAGCGCGCGCATAGCAGAAGTGACTGGCGAAGCTTTGTGGAGGCGGCCAAGACCGATCATCGGTTGTAGCGCCAGCTAAGTAAGTAAGTAAGTAGGTTTGTCATTGCCTGCCAAGAGGTGGGTGCCGCGTAGAAAACAGTAACAGTCCAACGCACTACCAACTACGCCACTGCGACCAAATGCATATGCAAATTTACGTGGATACACGAACGTATATTGACATCGTTTGCACATTCATAAAAATGTATCTGCTCTCACTTCGGCAAACAGAAATAAAGGATGACGTGCATGGATTGTACGTATAATGAACGTGGGCCAACTTGCTTGAATGTGTAGGGGAACATTGCCGAAAGTAATAGATTAGTTTATGATTTGCGCACTGAAAAAAAATGGTTCACCACGAAATTTCTTTGGCA
Organism: Palloptera scutellata; assembly: GCA_958295655.1. Classification (NCBI taxonomy): domain Eukaryota; kingdom Metazoa; phylum Arthropoda; class Insecta; order Diptera; family Pallopteridae; genus Palloptera; species Palloptera scutellata. Next base: position 104,366,158 of record OY282449.1, read on the forward strand.
ATATTTGCAACAAGGGACACAAAATTATTGGTTTCTCCCGTGTAAAATGAAAATAACGAAAGAGAGAAATGGGGAGAATAATTTACCCACTATCTACAGATTAGCACACGCGGCGACTGCTGCTAGTGTGATACCGACCTTTGGGGTTAGATAGAATATGATGGGTTATGGACAAAAGTAATAAAAAGAAGTAGATTAACTCTAAAATATTAAATCAACAAAACAATTATGTGATTCATACTGTATATGGCACTGAATACACAAATAGTTTTCAATGGTATTTCATACCATTTCGTTTCGGGTTGTGTGCAAATAACGCAACATGAATGATGCGAAAAGCTCGATTTTTATTTATTTATTTATTAGGTGGAAGGTCTCAGTAGGCTGTTTTGCGTTTGTAGTATAAATAAAAGTAAAGTAAAAGTAGCTATGCAAGTAACTAATTAGCTCATTATAATGTTAAAAATGAAATATTTTATATTATATTTTATTATTTGTTAGTTTTCCTAATTTTAAGGATTTAGTCATCAGTTTTCAATCACTAAATTTTTTTCATATGTTTCTCTTCCCATTGACTGCTTGTGACATGTCTTTAACGCAACACCACCGATTTTGAAATTTCACCCCAAGAGTGTTCCAGGGCAAAAAGCCTATTTAGTCTATTTGACATAACTAGGTTATTTGTCCGATTCTCAAATTTAATATATCGGCTCGCTATGTGTACGAACTTAGTCTTCTTTTCAAAAATCATTAAACCTTAGCGAATAATTTTTTTTATCATTCGTACAAAAATATAGAGTATATATAAGTCATGCGTTATAGTTTCATTATAAACTCTGTGTAACTCTGCTGTAACTTTTTTGTGCACGATGTATTAAGCTTCACAATCGGATGTCAAATCAACAAGTTATGACAAAAAGACTAATTTAACGATTTTTCCAGACACTAGGCAAATTTTTTTTTTTTGCTTTGAAAAACTCTCGGGGTAATTCGCACTTAACCACCCACCCCCTATGGGGAGACAATGTCTATTTGACCCTTAAGCACCTAAGACCTTCTATAGACAGTCTTCACTAAAATCAAATTGTATTAAACTAGACTCGCTCTAACCGCCAAAGACGTTTTTCGTGCTTGAAATTTGCTATCTAACGGTGCCATTTTGAGCGCACTCTGATTTGACAGATACAGTCATTTGAGTACGAGAGTTCAGTAAAAACACACCCAAAAATTATTTGTGAGTTTTTGCAAATTGAAATTAAAAAAAATACAATCCAATAGCTCAATCGACTCTGAAATTTGTCTATAAGTTCTTTTATTTATGTTTTTTAATAACCCGTCGCTAGCTTGAGTTAGGAATAGCATTCTTTTTTTTCAAGTCGAGGTTTTGTGAATACCGTCTGTAGACGGTCTTAGTGGCTTAGCTGAAAAAAAATTCCCCTACCTAATTATACCTTTGTGTTATGTTGTCGGTCTTTTGTTCATTTATTTACTTAAATCAAGCGTGTCCATTGTTAGCAAAGGTGTTATTGTGTTTATCTTTTGTATGTAGAAAACGTCTCGAGCTCCGAAATGAATATTTGACTGCGATCGGCAGAAAAAATTCAAACTTTCTGCAATGAGTGATGAAGAAATTCAAAATTTCATGGATTCAGTTGAAACTGAAGATGAATTCGAAGACCATGATGACAGTGTCGAAGATCCAAATTATGTCTTTGATGAGTCGGATTATATTATTGATGAGCTCGAACCCGAAAATAATGCAATGATATCTGATTGTTTGGAATTATTGGATACTACAACAATGATGAATGCAGTTAACATGTCGATGGATGTTGGCAATTTGACTTTGATTGAACAACCACAATTGCCAACAACTTAAATATTTTCTATATTTGGCATACTTTAATATTTTCTATATGCCAACCCGGATTTTTTACCATCTTCTCGACATGGCCATAACCAACGCATTCATTCTGTATCGCAGACGCAACGCCGAAAAAATCTAAATCCAGATGATTCGGATGAAATGATAATGGACATGACGATGTGTGACTTTCGCCTGAACATTGCGAAAGAACTTTGTGCTTCTGTTGAAAAACGCACCGTGGGCCGTCCACCGAGTCGCATACCCATAGGGCCATCGACGAGAAATATTGGTAAAAAAAACTGCCCATCCAGTGGCAAGTTTACGATTCGACGAACTAAGTAATTTTCCTGAATGAGGATCAAAAAAGTCGTGCAAATTGTGTAAAAAATCCGATACACACACATTTTGTACCAAATGTAACATCCATTTTCTATTTCATTCATTTCCTATTTGTTTCTACCTGTTTAGTTAAAATTATTGAACATTTACTTTGAATAAAAACAATCTTTATTGTACGGTACCTGTTTCATTTTTTTTCACCTAAGCCACTAAGACCGTCTACAGACGGTCTTCCTTATTTCTCACCTCTCGCTTTCAGGTAAATTTTTTTCGACAAACAGAACCAAAATTCTCAAAACAAAATGTCTCGTATTTCGATTTCAGTGGCTTAAGGGATAATGTCCCTCATTATGTTTTTGCTGATCTTTTTTATACGTAATATATATTATACTAAACAAATCGATACCCACCACCTACTAGTCGATTATAAAGCCGCCTTCGACAGCACGATTATAACGAACGAATCCCAAAGGACCTTTCTCCCGCCCATCACGACCGAGACTTCCTTACAACAACAGACATAAAATCATCAGCTGTTTATCGATAAGAACAATAAAGTTTGTTTTGATGTGTTCCAGATCATCAGAAATGCTGAACAGATTATAATGTTCATTAAATCATTAAATGCCACAATGTCTGATTTTGGTATCCCGTCAAACTCATGCGTCTTTGTAAAATGACACAGACAAACACCACCAGCGCAGTAAAAATTGGGAAAGACCTCTCCGCACCATTTGATGCCAAAAGAGGTTTCAGACAAGGTGATTCCCTACCATGCGACTTCTTTAACCTTATGCTGGAGAAAATATATAGAGCTTTGAACATCGACATCTCTGGCACTATTTTCTAAAAGAGTGGCATGCTGCTAGCATACGCTGATGATATTGACATCATTGACACCAACGCTTGAGCAGCATTCTCCAAACTGGAAATAGAGTCTTGTCGATAAATACCTTCTGTCAGAAAACAAAGAGTCAAGGCGTCTTGGACAAAATGTCACTGTTGACAATTATTCTTTTGAAGTCGTCAAGGATTTCCTAGGATCCAGCATCAATACTAACCATAATGCCAGCCTTGAGATAATGCGGAGCTTAAGTCTTGCTAACAGGTGTTGCTACAGGTTCAGTGAGTAATTGAGATGTAGATCCCTCTCTTGCCGAAAATAAAACTCTATAAGTCCCTCATCTTTCCCATCCTAATCTATGGCGCCGAGACGTGCCCGTTGACTACAAATGATGACAGGCTGTTAGGAACGTTCGACAGGAAGATACTCCGTAAGATCTACGGTCCAATATACGTGAATGAAGTGTATCGAATAAGATGGAACGATGAATTGTATGCCGATACTTATATAGTCAAGCGCATAAAAATCCAGCGGCTTCGCTGGCTGGGTCATTTTGAGCAAATCGAAGAGAGCACTCTGGATAGAAGGGTGTTTTATTCGAGGAATTCGCAGATGAGGACGTCCTAAGGACAAGACCTGCCTGCACTTGGCCTTACTAACTGACGCCAGCGAGCGTATAGCAGAGGCGTCTGGTGAAGTTTTATCGAGACGGCCAAGACCGATCTTCGCTTGTATTGTCAACAAAATATGTAAGTAATCTTTATGTTGTAGCTTCCAATTAAACGACATGGCATTGTTTGGTTTTCACACTAAATATGTAAAACTGGGATATTTTTTCCACTTGCGTTCAGGACCAGTATTAAATCCCTAAAATTATTGTTAATATTCATGCAATCTGTTAAAACATCATGCCATTAATGTTAATGCCTTCACATAAATGTCCATTTGCATGAGCTTGAACATTAATATGCAAGGGCGATATAATTTAAACTATTTTTTTCAGTGTAGTGCCACTTCTGTGTACCTTCAATTCGGATTAGTTGGTGTTCGGACTTATTTGTTTTTAGTTGTAGTTTGTGCAGATGGGCGCAGTTTTTTGGTAATGTTCGCGAGAAGTTCAGTCGGAAAAAGAAATCGAAAACAGTTTTTAATTAACAAAAAGTATTAATAAACAACGCATTCTTGCAGTGCAACTAATTGTGAGTATTTGCAGAAATCATAGCCATTATGAAAATTTCTGAGAAAAATCATGTTGAATGTTTTTTACATTGTGGGCTGCGATTTCTTTCTGTTGCTGGCTGCCGATTCACAATCATGGCTTTTGTGTGAATAACTAATTGATACTTCTGCGTTTCTATGTTGCATCTCATTGTTTATTAGTCGGATTAATCATCAATATTTTCAGCATATCTTTTGGCAGACTTAATTTTACATTTGCTTTGTAAAATTGTATGTGTGAAAATCTTTTCTATTCATCCAGACATATAAAAAAAATGTTGCAGAAGAAAAGTTTTGTTCGGATGTAGCATTTGTGCGCAGGACAGTTATGGTCAGAGAAGGATGGACGGACGGACGAACGAAGCAGAGATGGTTTAATTGTATATCTGCAACTACAGTTCGGGCGAATATAATTTCACAATTTGTGGCTTTCTCTATTTTTACTCTCTGTATCTATTGCTCTCTTAAAATATGGTAGTCGAATCTATTTTTCAGGGGTTCAAGCCAATACGTTAATTCGTTTTTATCTGTTGATTAATTCATAGTATTTTTATATATTTCTTTTAGTAATTTTCATCTTGAATAATTTGTGAGTGAAATTTCTTCTTTTTTCGAAGTAAACTAATTGCTTTCAATCACCCATTTCGGCTTAATTTTCTTCCCTTAAAGTAAAATGACATTTTGCTTACGTACATATTTTCATTGCATATATTTTTAATTGATATATTTCATTTATGTATTTAAAAAGAAAAATTTTGTTACATTTTAATACTAATATTTAACTTGCACTATCGAATTACGAAAAATAGAAACTGAGTTTAGATAAGCCGGTGCTAAACGTCGCTTACCGGACGTGAAAAGTTTTCTAATCTAAGGAAAACTATTAGGCTTTTGATAATTAAGATGAATATGTAAATAATTGCTATTGCTGTGATGCTATAGTTGTTAAAAATCTACCAAACCCGAGTAGTTATTGTGTTGAAGTGCCAAAAGTGGGTGCAAATTGTAACGATGCTAAAATAATTAGTCATATCTTTCAATGGAGCTCGCCCGTACTTGGTTTTTAGATTTCAAGGTTCAATTGTGCCGCGTAGTCTATGATGTTCTCCTGAAAACATAATAGAGAATTAAGGATAGGCTGTTGGCTCTAGCTAATGAGTTTGTTAATTTTCACAATTCTTTATATATTATCAAGGTGAAAGGTGTAAAGACACATTCGAAAAACAATTGGAGTACAACCCCATAAATGGCAAAGGTGGCTAGTTAATCTTTACACTTTTGCTAATATACGCAATTGCCCTGCATCACAGTGGTCCACATGTGAAATTGGTAGAAACACATTAATTGCTATAGGGATGGAAAAATTCGAATACAAAATGTAAATTATTGTTTTAAATTTGCTACCTGCATAGTTTCGATATAATGACCTTACTTACAGAAACATAAAATCTTTATCAAAAATTTAAAATTTAAATGCACAAATTAATTTTTTATTAAAAACTTGTATTGACCAGTAAAAGAGTAAATAAAGCCGTATTGTGTAGAACAGCCCAAAACCATAAAATTAGATTCGTTTTTTATATTCTAGTCAACATTCTACGAAGTTTCCGTGTAATTTTTGTCGGAATTGACTAAAAAATATTTCCGTAGTGAAATTTTCCGAGGCTCAGATTATTTTGCAAATGATGCGTTTCTATTGATTGGACGTTTGTTGGCTGACAGTAGCCCTAGTTTACAACTACCCATAGGTATACACATACCTAGGTTCTGCATACCTGACAATACCCACAAGTGTGGCAGCCACAACCTAGGAGGGAATTTTTTCTCGCTTATGCTAATACCCTCTATTTAATACCTTCGATGATACCTCAAAGACGGTTCGAAATCAGATGTGGGAGCGGGTGAAGGGTTATATGGTTCAAAAACCAAACATTCCGAGCCTATGAGAAGCACTCAACTATTTTTCAAGCGGAGATACTATACATATTTGCCATACAGCTCTGTGCACAGTTCAACATCGAACGTGGGCGTAAAAGCCAAGATATAGTAATATAATGAGATAGTCAAGTAGTCTTTTAGGTGTAGTGGTATTGCGTTGGACTGTTACGCAGTGTGTCCGGGGTTCGAATCTCGGCACATGCTAAATCATAAAGCAAAAAAAAAAGACAATGTTTCTACACAGCATCAACTCTTGGGAGGCAATGGCAAACCCACAATAGTAGACTTTTCCTATGAAAAGCTTTTCACTTCGTCGTTCGGATTCGGCATAAAACTGCAATTGTCCGCAGATGTACAAATTAACAAGCATAACATGAGTAGTTGCGAAAAGCGCGGCTTAGTCTCTCCATGGGCTGTCGTGCCATTAATAGAAGAAGAAGAAAGTCAAGCCGCTATCAGAGCATTAGACTACTAGACTGCCCAGAGTTTCTGAGTTCATTAGGCAAAAATAATAAAGTCACCTTATTTTAGTTACCTGGTCCCACTGATATTTATTGCAACGAGATAGCCGACCACCTAACAACGAAGTTTAGCAAAAACCAACTCAGATTAACGATCGGTTTCCTTCAGCGCACTGCAAACTGGGAGAACACATGAATAACTTAGGCAAAGACAAGGAAGGCAACTATCGGTTCTGCCACATTAATTTTAAGCTTTTAATTTTTTTATATGCTCATAATTCAGAGATACTTGGAATTGTTAGTAGTGCAATGGAAATAACAGGTTTACCTACCCGTTCGAATCTGAGGTTAGTTAAGTTTTATTTAGATGATTGGGAAATTGCTCGATGGATTCGCGCAACGATTTTCTTAAACATATACGTTTACTACTACTTATACCTATTTAACGAAATAGATATTCAGGAAATTAAAAATATCCTGGATATTTTCATAGTAATTTTATGCTGGTGGATAATTACCTTGTAAAATAAGTGGCTAAAGCATCTCGTTTGAAAATGTACCTACGCTAATGCGAAACCTTATCTATATTAATATTGTTTGTTCAAAATATGTTTCCATGCTTGCAATTTCCATTGTTAAAGTTTTGAAGTTAATTCCATTCATTAATAATGTTGTATTTGAGTAAAACAGAAAAAAAACAAAAATTATTGTCCTGTCTATAGTTAAATAATATATCGGGTTAACTTTTCGCTATTCTTATGCTCATGGCTGTGCATATGTTCAAATATAATTTTAAGCATCATTTTAACAGTTTTTAAACTTGTATGTACAACAGGTGTGATAATAGAGCCTGTCTTTCATACTGTAATAATTTTTGAGTTGAAAGAGTCCTTGGGTAATTACTCAATGCTTTGAAATATGTTGTGTATCAGCCATGGGACGGGCAGACATCGCTGGAGTGGCTCAGGAACCGAAGCTTACAAAAAGTATGTATGTATATTTTAGTACCGACTTAGAAGCAATTTTATGCATGATACGCATTCTCATTGCACGGTTCTCAAATAAATATAATCATGATTTACATATTTATTAAATGTTTCATATAATATAATAAAAGATATTTTGTGCCACTTGTGCAGTGACAGTTCATCAAAAGTGGAAAGTGTCATTTATGCCCACTGAACAGTTAAATTTTGTTAGGACGGAAGATTGCAGCTATAATTGCTTTAAATAAACTTTTATCATATTAAATGAGATTATATAGTTTATTATATCGATTTTGTATTTGTATTTGCCTCAACACTGATAGTTTGTAACTTTATCTAATTTTTAATTAAATTAGAAATACTAAAATATCCCTCAATGTTTTGATGTTTGTACTTCTTAATAACTATACGTCAGTTTTAACTTTAGTCCCACAGAACAATTATTCTTGATCTATTCTTATAGATTCTTGGCGTTGCCGTCGACATTCATACATACATCCATGAAAACTCTTTTAAGCAATTCTGCTTAAAATAAAAAAAATGTCAAGAGAACGAACCACACAACCTTTTGTTTTGTTGGCAAGTTTCTTCACACATAAACTAACTTGCGAGTAAGTTCCTAACCGCCTTTCTGACGTCATCTCTCAACTATTAAGTTAAATTATGAGCAGGAAAATTGGCTGTGTGGAAATTGAGGTTTGGTCCTATATTAGAAGTTGAAGAAATATACATAATATGGAATGGAATGGTTACGGTTCTAAATGACTCTATGATTCGACTTCTGTGCATATTTTCCGAGCAGGGTATATCTGATCAGAGCAAATATGTTCGAAGCCCGGATAAATCTATTTCTTCTACTGACTAAATACGATCAGCAGTACGGATAAGTCTGATCGAATCATAAAAATGATTATCTTATATTATTAAAAACATTGAAACTGAGTTCTAATTGTCAAAAATAATAAACTGTGAATTTGTGGCTGAAACTCTGGCCTGACCAACGTTAATACATTACTATTTTTTATTTTGTTTTCAAACAGGTACAAAATGAGACAGGTTAATATATCGGTTATAGGTCTCTCGGGGACTGAAAAAGATCGAGGACAAGTTGGTGTTGGAAAATCATGTTTATGTAACAGATTACTTCGACCTATGGCCGATGACTATTTTATAGATCACATATCAGTACTGAGTCAGGTTTGTGTTTAGTTTTCAATTTAATTTATTTATCAAAAATCTAAATGATAATGTTTCCTTGTTGCAGAGTGACTTCAGTGGACGTATTGTTAATAATGATCATTATCTTTATTGGGGTGATGTGCGTAAACAAACAGACGAAGGCACAGAATATAACTACCAAATAATTGAGCAAACGGAATTTGTGGATGATTCTACATTCCAGCCCTTTAAAGTGGGCAAAATGGAGCCATATTTAAAGCGCTGTACCGTCACAAAGGTGTTTTCTGCAGAAAAATTAATGTACATCTGCAAAAATCAGCTGGGCATTGAGAAGGAATATGAACAGAAGGTCATGCCTGAGGGTCGTCTTAGTATTGATGGTTTTGTTGTGGTATTCGATGTTAGTCCGGTCCCCAACAGACCTATCGAGAAGCAGATAGAATTCGTACAAAATGCAATTGCCATGATATTAAAAAATAAGAAGCCTCTGGTCTTGGTGACTACGAAAAATGATGACGCCAATGAACTGTACGTACGCGAGGCAGAAAAGATATGCCAACGTAAAGAGTACAAGGGTATGGTGCAGCTGGTTGAAACATCAGCACATGAATCTATCAATATAGATTTAGCATTTTTGCTATTGGCACAAATTATAGACAAGGTAAAGAACCGTATAAAAATTATTTCGTATCACGAAGCAGCAAAATCGCGCAAAGAACTTTTGGATACACGTTCTGAGGCTGTAACTAGGCTTATTCGGAATCAAATTACCGACTATCATATAATGTGGTCGCAAGGATCAAAAATACTTGCACAGTACAGAGAGTGGACTGAGTTTTTGAATATATTTGGGATCGATGCGGGTCAAAAGTTATTTCGTCGTCATATGAAGAAATTACGCGACGATCATTTAAATAAGAAACTGCATCTGTATATGGACAAATTCGCTTGTGCTCTAGAGTATTTATTGCCCGACATCAGCGTATTAGGCACAAGCGATGAAGATATATGGGAATGCGCCAGAAATTATCTGCGCAACCACTTGGAATTTGATCAGTATTTTTTCGAGTATCCGCAGGCATCGTGGACAGAATTAGTTGATATGGAGGAGACAGAAGATGAGACTCGTATCCCTTTCGATGTGTTGGAGACTTCAGAATCAGAAACGGTATTTAGGAATTATTTAAATTCTGTGCAGCAAGATAAAAAGAAAATTGGGTGAGTATTTCTTTATACGATGAAAAGTAAAGAGAAATTAATGTACCTATGTACATTATCAATATCAATTAATTTATCATTTAAAATTCTCTCAAAGGTGGAAGCAACAATTCAAATTATTACTGGAAGAATCTGGCTTTGTTACACCCGGAAAGCAGTTATCCGAAGTTAGAGTGTTATTCATGGGACGAGAATGTTTTGAAGCACTGTCCGAGCATGATTGCCAGCAAATTTACGATATACATCAGGATGAAATAGTTGAGAAGAGCAAGCAGAATTTTGTTGAGCTTCTGCTAGAAAACGCACAATTTTTTCAACAATTTAAAAATGTTGATATTATAACGCAAGAGGATGTAAGGCAAATAACCGATGTTATACAAGATGATTCCAGGTAAATTATTGAAAGAAAAAAAAATAAAAGGTGTTTCTTTGAAGTCAACACTAATATCTTATTCAACATTTAATAATTTTTAGATACAAAATATTAGATCGCTTAGATCAGGAGCGGCGTGTAATTTTATTTCAACATTTGGGCTTCATACATTGCCCAATACGCGAGCATTGTCCGTACTTCAACCACTGTGTTGACAATTTGGTTGAAGAGATTTTATCAGATAAAACATCGTCAAATCATAAAACTTTGAGTAACTGGAAATCGCCGAGTTCGGATAGAACGCTCAATTTACTTATAGTTGGATCAGAGCATTTGGCAAGTGATTTGCTGAATGATATTCGTATATGCACAGGATCGAAAGGCGAATATATTTATGAAAATCAAACGTACTTCTTGAATTATCGCATTGCTAATGGCGATATGGAGGCTTTTAAGGCAATTGATGTCTTTTCAAGTGGTATGTCTATTTTTTTTTTTAATATTTGCTACATACAAATTTATATATATATCTTGAATCGTTTTAGGCTTGATATGTGTCTACTCGAATCAGCAATCATTTGAAACGCTCAAAGATAACTTAGAACGCACATTGTTGTGCAATTTGGAGTTGGAGGATAAGTTTGAGAACTTACCAATTGTGTTGGTGTATCAACCGCAGGACTTGAAGGAGAACGAAGTGGAATATTTACGCAGTGAGGGTCTAAGACTTTCGGAAATGCTCCATTGCGACTTCATCGATCACCAGCAAAACCATCAGAAATATGTGTATGATATTTTGAATATCGTCATACTTTCATTGAGGCTCACAGAAATGAAGACTTTCGATTCGTATCCTTCCAATCATACTGATCTACGTATTCTGGTGTGCATGTTTTGTGGCGATCAGTATGACATAGAAAACATTCTTGGTCCTTTAATTGCCGAATCGACTCTCTGCAAGGCTACTGAACATTCGATTGTAGTTGATGTTTTTATTGGGGATTCAAAGAAACGCGTCGAATTCATCATATCTTCTTTCCATGGCATCAATCAGTATCGTGATGAGTTAATCCATGGTTTCATTTATTTCTTCTCAGCTAAGCGTAGATCTTCGTTTGCGAATTTGAAGTAAACATACATACACATAAATAAGAATTGTTTTTAATGCTATTAATATTTAATTTTACCCTTTTTAGTATTTTAGCTGCACAAATTTCCAACATTCCATTACAAATAATCGCAATCACTGAGACTGGCGGCGCAAATGCTTTCTTCAACAGTGAAATATGTCAATTTCTTATTACAGAGGGAAATTCCTTAGCAGACAGATGCAAAGGGAGTTTTATGACATTTTCAGCTGATCAATACATTAAATGTTTGTATCTTCCAGATTAATGTATACATACTATGTATATGTATATGTATATTTTATTTAAGCCATATAGCTAATGAAAATATTTGTTATTTTCTTTCATGTTTCAGTTGCATTTTATAGTCCTTTCCTTAAGAATACATGGGATAATAAGTATGAAGTTGAAAATCTTCATGTAGAAGAGTCAATTACTTTAGATTCAGGCGAAGGCACTTTAGAGAACTCGGTGAATCAATTACCAAGACCTCCACCGCGACATGAAAGCTATATGTTGACCAACACTATGGGTACGGATGGATCTGGCAGCGAGAATTATGAGATGCTTCCTACACGCTCTTTGAATTCATTAAATGGTAAATATATGTATACAAATGGATATAGGAATAGAATAATTAGGTGAATTGGAGTGGAAGTTTGATATGGTGTATGGTGAAATTTGTTAATATGTACATATATAAAAATATGAATGAGGAATGTATAAAGTACAATAATACCCGGTTAATTGCGTTGTCGACATTTCACAATCTTTAGTTTAATTAACCCGAGAGCGCAATTAACTGAGGAGTTTTCAACGCATTTTGAAGTTGAGCTAAAGTTTTGAGACGCAAATAAGCCATGAACAGAATTAACCAGAGGTTACTATATGTACTGTTATGACTTAATTTTTTCTGTCAAATAAAAAAATATTACAATATATCTATTCATTTTTATAGAAGAAAGAGATATATCCCTAGATGAAATATATGACGACAACAACGAAAAACCAAAGCATCATCAAAGTAAGTTTTGAATTTAAATATGTTACTACTTTCTGTGTTTTAATTTTCTTATATCTACAATTTTACCCTACACCCAGAGTGTTGGGTTGAAAAGTTTTGTTTTTCATAACAATCTTTTGTGTTTCACTTAAGAGTTATTCTCTTTCAAACATCGCTTAATAACCGTATTTACTTTTGTAATAACTGTGAATTGTAATAAAGGATTCCAGATATTCCCTCCTCCAACAACTCCTCCAGAGCCAGCCCCTCCAGATCATCAGCTCATTACATGCTCATATAAAAGCCAATTCGTTTCAGCTTCCGAGTCAAGTTTGGAAGAAATTACATGTAATCTATAGTTTCATTTTCTTGTTTCATCATTTTGTGCATTTTTAATTCCATAATTTTCTTTCATGCATTTCATAACAGCGGATGTAAGCGGGTCAAAGGATTCATTGGCTACGCACGATGCAGGTTACTTGATTGTCTTTCATAGCTAGTTGCATAGAACATCTCGATTTATTTATTATTTTAATTTCTTATATTAAAAATAATAATTACTTATATGCACGTTTTAGTTTCTCACCCAAATCCCGTTCGCTACAAGTTTTCATATTTATTTTGCACAATTTTACGATCAGCTTAGTGATTTCTTAGTTTTCGACATAAATATTAACACATTTGTATATGTACACACATGTCAATAAATTCACAATTAAGTTTTAAACCGTAGAAATTTGCTTACTTCTTTGCAGCCAGCCTCCCTAACTAAAAATATGAATTTAATTGATGGCATCAAATTACTTGCTCAATTTTATTTTTTCTCTTTCACAATAATCGCAAAATTTTCACTTCTACTTCTTTTAAATCGCGATATTTTAATAAGTTTTTGTAAGCTCTTGATGTCAGCTTATTCATAAGAAATTTGTTCATATACTCACCGAAAAATATACATGGAACTGTCGGAATTTAACTCAGGAACATTGAATGAATTGCCTTATACTCGCACTATCAAGGAACAGTAGATATAATTAACACGAAATAAATATGTCATACTTGTCAATATCACTAATGACAAAACAAATAACACTAATTAAAAAAAAAAACAAAATGCAGAAATTTAACACTAAGTTCAAGAAAGATTGCATAGTTTTTTATCTGCAAAAGAATAATCGCCAAAAATGGGAACCTCTGTTCACAAGTAGCGTTCAAGTTTATGAGGCCAATTCTGACGAATGCACCATAAGGTTGCATTTTGTGGAATAAACTTCGAAGGTCAGCTTGTATTAGCATTACGTTTTAGGTTACAACATCGTTTAAAGTGTTATTTCTAAAAAACTATATACTAAAGTCATCGTAGCCTCAATTTCAGTCAGAGAAAATAGAACACTGGATTACCAGAAACACAGGCCTAGTAGTTAGAGATATCGAATGTACCAAACCTAAACTTATCTTCACTTAAGAGCTTCGACACATTTTTCTCAACAAAAATAATTTTAAATTTGCCTAGTTCTTCTGATGCCAGCCAAGATTGAATTTAGATACTTTCACTCGGAAGACCAACATACTAAACACTGCGGTAACAGCGAACTCTAGTTGACTTCTTATTTCTATGTCGCAATCGGTTGAATATTTAATTTAATGAATTTCATATTTTGTTTGATATTTCACTTATGAGTTAATTTCAAGTTGAATTTGTAAATACACATATGAATCGCATTAATTTTCTTTGTTCTGGGTGCAGGGTAGTTTTACTTTAATTTCTTCTCTTTTTCTTTACCAGGTTGTGATTTTAAAGATTTTCCATGCATACTGCCCAACTGAAATTTTTTTTCTTATAGACAACTCAATAAATAAATATTTGCTCCTATTTTGTTTTTTTTTTTTATTGTTTATAGTTTTTTTTTAGAAAAGCTTTTAAAATAAACGTTTACTAAAAAGTATGTAAATTATATTGTACTTTATAGAATGGTTGGAAGATAAGAACGATGCACGCAGAAATGCAAATAAGAACTCAATTTGGAACAATTTTGGTGGATCTACCCATGCTTACACTACTGGCCGCAGGCATATTGATTCGAATCTAAATAAAATACGTCCAAAGGGTCCAAGTCAGACTTTGAAGGTAAATTTACTACATTAAATTCAAATAACCAATTTCAAATTAAACAAAGGAACTATAAATAAAATTAAATGAATTTATAAAAGAATAATTTTCAGCAACCGGGCAAATTGAATATGAAAAATTTTCAATTGGTTAGTGAGGCTGTGGCCAAAATGAATTTGGGAGGAGAAACTTATTTGCCCGTATGCGAAGGTGAAAAGGACCCAAAACGTTACGCACAATTCGAACGCTCACAGTTGGATGGCGATGAAGATGATTCAGAAGAATTGGCTGAATATGAACAGATTTATGAAAATGAAGGTAAGTAGAGTAGTTGCATATATCGATAGTATATTCTTTTTCCCAAAGAATATTGCAATTTAAAATAGTGTGCATCAAGCATTTTCAAATTGAATTATACAAACATACATATATGTATACATTTTTGTTATTCACTTTTAAGACTGCACTGAATCTGATAGCTGTGCCAGCTCCACCGAACGAAAGGCCCGACAACAGAATGCCTACTACAAAGTGAACAAAAAGCCACTAACTAATAAGAAAACTAAAAAGAAGAAGATTGCTATTCCCGTGCAGACACCAAGAGTTCCACTTTTCGGATCATATGTGAGTCCACCGGAAATACCACATCATTATCAAAGAATGGCTACAGCTGAGAAAAGTAAGTAAAGCATCATCAAAGCCAAAGAAAGTAGAAAGAATAATTTGCATTTCTTGCCTTATATTTTTAAGAAAAATTGAATGAAACTGGTGTAAATGAGCTGATGAAAAACGATAAATCTCCAGAGGTATGCTAAACATGTTGTTGCAACCAAAACGTATACATTACAGTGATGCAAAAAAGAAAGGAAAACCAAAATGGTAGCGAGCTACTAGATCACTGCATTGAATACACTTTGATTCGAATATTATAAATTGTATTGTTATTTAAAACTTTTAAACCTACATATCTTCTTTTATTTAGTATTCCATGGTTCCGGAGCCTGTTGGGTTATTTGGCACAGAGAATTTGGTGGAAGGATTCAATATGAATGCGAAATGCTTGAAGGAGTTTGAAAAAACAGAAAAACGTCGAATTAAAGAGGAAAACGCTAGATTGCGTAAGCAACAGGAGAAAGAGAAAGAACAGGAAAAGAAATTGAAACGAAAGTTGAAACAGAACTCGAAAGGCTTATCAGAAAATACAGAATCTCAATTTGGAAAATTAATGATCTCCGATAAAGAAGAAATTCCAATATTCTTAATAAAATGCGTTGAGTTTATTGAGAAGGAAGGATTAGATTCAGAGGGTATTTATCGAGTACCGGGAAGTCGTGCTCACGTCGAAATGCTATTTCAAAAATTTGAGGATGGTAAGTTACATAAATGTGAATACAAGCATTAAGAAAACTAACTATAATTTCTTAACTTAATTCAGATGCTGATACACTTATTGATATACTCGACATTCCAGTAAATGCAGTTGCGACAGCGCTTAAAGATTTCTTTTCTAAACGTCTGCCACCATTGTTCAGCAAGGATATTATTAAGGAACTTGAAGAAATTGCCGGTATGTAATAAAATAATACAAATTTACGTTCTTCAAAATGATACGATGTTTATTTACCAGGTTCCAGAGGTGTGGGCTCATCCAAACCTAATGTAGAAGTGAAAACCGATAGAAGCTGCCGTTTAATATCTTTAAAGACTTTACTACAAAAATTACCACAAATCAATTTTGCCATACTCAAATATATATTCCAGCATTTTGTGCAGTAAGTATTTAAATGATTAATTCGCTCCGTTACTGTTAATGGACTCAACTAAGGAACGTTTCCCATCATTCTTTTTTCAGCGTTTCCGAGAACTCCAAGTTGAACAGCATGGATAGCAAAAATTTAGCCATTTGTTGGTGGCCCACATTAATTCCTATTGATTTTACGGATATGGGCCATTTTGAGCAGTTGCGACCCTACTTAGAAGACATCGTCCAAACGATGATCGATCAATTTCCCTATCTGTTTTGTGGCAAAGACGCTTTTGTTATGGTATAAGTAAATTAAAGTAAACAAATAATAAGTATATGTATGTAATAAGTTTTTCCAGTAATTGTAAAGAATTGATTTTAGAAATTAGGATATAAATTAAATAAATAATTTTATTGGCTTTGTTGTGTGAAATGAAAAGAATTAACCGGGTATGCCCAAAGAGATAACTAAATAATTTATGTTATGTGTTAAATTTCTCTTTAAGCTATAAATGTTTTTAATGTATGTTTAACAAACTGTGTAATACTATTCTTATGCTACTAAAATACATATAATTATATATATAATACATATATATATTTATAATCTAAATATTTGAGTGTATGAATAGGTGTTATTTCTTACAAAACTATAATTAAATTAAAAAACAAAACAAGAATAAAAGATCTAAATATTGTGTAACGTGTCTAAGCGCACTTCAAACTCAAAGACAAAAAACAAGAGAATTAAAACAAAAACGAAACGAGTATTTAGTGTAATTTGTATAAATGTGTGTCTATTTCATAATAACAATACTTTACGTGATGTGGTGGAATGATATTTTTAATATTTTATGATATTAGCGGAAATCTTCAACGATGACTGTCATAATCAAAGCGCATAAAACAAAAACTAAATAAAGATAAATATCTTCCGATAATTGTGAAAATAAATTGTGTTTTGATTTAATACGAGTAAAAGTTTTAACTCAGCTCAACCGTGCGGGAGTCAAAAATTGGGAGAACCTCGGAGATTTTCTTCCGAAGTATTAATAAAAAAATATTTCATTATAATTTCTACGTGCAAATAAAACTGTTTTAAACAGAATTAACAAATGCTTAAACAATTAAGTACTTGGATATGTTCAGCAGCAGCTGTTGAAGCTATTTTCTTTAGCAAATCTGTCCTTTTGTCATATAATCGATCGATGTTAGTTTGAAGTGTTGGTCGCTTTGGCGTAGTGGTAGTGCGTTGGACTGCTACGCAGAGTGTCCGGGGTTCGAATCTCGGCTCAGGCAAAATCAAAAAGTAGAAAAAATAATTTTTCTACACGGCACCACCTCTTGGCAGGCAATGGCAAACTTACAAGAGTAAAAATTGCATATGAAAAGCTTTTCACTTCGCCGTTCGGAACCGGCATTAAACTGTAGGTCCCTTCCATTCATGTACAAATATAACACGCACTACATAAGTGGATGCGAAAAGCTCGAGATTTTCTCTTGATTTTCTAATCCAAAATGATTCCGCATTATTTAGAAAACAAAAACGAAAAATATCCGTGGAGTCGAGTGCTCTCAAACCCTCTAAGTCTGTCTTCTAGAAATTAAAATTTTTCTTCAACTGCTGTAGCATTTTAGGATTTAAGAAGAAGGGTTAGCATATGGTGATTACTCGAAGTTTTCGAAAAAGCGCCAAGAGACATTTTCAAGAACCCAGAACTCCCGTTGGGACTATGGCAGAATACAGAAAAATCTCCTGGGAGATTTTGATTAGAATAGGACAGAAGTGTATAAATTGGGATATTAAATTTGTTTTTAATATTTATTAGGTACTTTCTTTTATCAAGACTTTCCCTTCAACATTTTTAGAATTGGTTTAAACTCTACATTTTTGCTCTTTCTAGGGTACATTAAAAGAGGTTTCATATTTGAGATCAGCGAAATGAAATCTACTTATGTCTGTGTGATAGTTCGTATTCATCTTTCTTAATTGCACAACAGCTCATGGAGGGCGCAGGCTTTTCGCAGCCACCTATGTTGTGGTAGTTAATATATGTAGATCTGATAACTCTATCGACATTTATTCAGTTGTGGTATGGAAATTACTTTAGGGCGCTGCAAATACCAAACAACATAGCTGCCGAGACAAACCATATGCACTGTAGCACATCTGAGAACCGGCTGAATCGTATCAATGAAGAGACAGCGAATAACACTACCCGGGTGCACTACAAGAACAATACGTTGCCACTAAATCTACAACAATGCGACTGCATAGCACCATCATATCATCAACGATTTAATGCAATTTAATTCCGAACACTAAAGCGAACAACAGAAATGCAATGTAATGAAATCATATGAAACCAATGAATAATAATTTATCCAAGATAATTTCCCGGTACGTTGTTCTTCTTGAAAGTTATATACATATGTAGCTGTTCCAGTCGTACTTGATATTAGACTGAGAAGATGTAAAATGTTAATTTAAGGGTCCAATATTACTTACGATCGCTGATATAGTGGCCATTTTTAAGACACGGAGAGGCTTTTAAATGATCCAACATTTTCGCATTTCCGTAAGCTATATCATTTCCATGGACACTTTGTGCGTAATATAACTGTTTGGTTTTCAGCAGTTTGTTTGGAAAACCAAATGTTTTGGTTCTTTCAAAGATGAAGAGCTGATCAACGATCTTAAATTTTTGCGATGACAACAATCTTTAAAACAAAGAAGAAAGGAGAAAAAAAGCGTTCAATTTTAGATTCAAAAGGTCCGAATATTTCTGAAATATGTATGTCTACGATAACCTGCACTAAAATGACTGCTTCCCTATTTAATTTTGATTGGTTTTCTCATTCTGTTTTAAGTATGATATTATTAACTTCGTAGAAACAAATTAGTTTATTTTTTATTTCTAGAACCGAAGATCAATGTCAGGATCTACTAGAAAAATTTATTCGATTCGATTTGTCATCACCAATTTTTCTGTTCAATTTAGTTAACTGAGAAATTCGCATGTATATTCCAACATACTTATTCTCGCCTATAAAATTATATATTTACATACACACAAAATTAATAAACTTCGAAGACATATGTAATTTATTGTTAGATTCACATAGGCACACAAAAAACAAGTAATATAAACTTTTTGGTCTATATTTTATTAAAAACATTTTATAAATAACATTACGATTTGAAAACAGAAATTAAATAAGTGTACTTTAATATAGTAGAAAGTGTTATAAAAGCAATATTACAATAACTGTGGTAGAATTGGCTCCTAAAATAGATATTTTACAACTGATACCACTTTTTATCTTTATATTTAAGCATTAATTGATGTGCTGATCCGCTGAAATCTTGCGCTTGATTGGCCATACGTTCAGCATTGTCCTCAAGCATATTGAGTTTCTGACCTCTCTCCATTGCTAACTGGTGTGCTCTACTAATTTCAGAAGCTGCAGTGGAAGCTCGTTGACCAAGCTGCTCTATATTAGGGCCTGGTATATGTTTTGCGACCGATCTACTTGCTTTCCCGCTTTGTTCGCCAACTGTAATTGGTACAAGAATAAAAATTAATTACATTGTATTGCCATAGCGATGTATTTACCCAAATATCTACTCACATAATTCTTCTCTGTCCAAACTTTTAGCTCCGCCCCCAAATAGTCCCTTAAAGAAACTTTCTTTTGGCTGCTCTGGCATTTCATGAGATGTATATAATTCACCCATCATCCCTGGTATAAATTGACTTGAAGGAGAAATTACAAAATAATTTTAACCATCATAATTTGTTTATTTTCTAATACATATGCGATTGTATTGTGTTTACCAAAAATCGGATGATATCGTAAACTTTTGAATTTCGGTGGGTGAAGCCATGTACAATCCGTGGCCTTTGTGACTGAAGCAAAATATTCTCGAAATTCTGAAATTTATAATATCAAATAGTAATTTAAAGTATATCTATTAAATAAAGGGTTTTTCAATAGGGACATAACAATTTTGTATATAATAAAATAAAACGCATAATAATTTGATATCATTATTTAATTGTGGTTGCTGTGGCGTAGTGGTAGTGCGTTGAACTGCTACGCAGAGTGTCCGGGGTTCGAATCTCGGTTCAGGCAAAATCAAAAAGAAGAAAAATAAATTTTTCTACACGGCACCACCTCTTGGCAGGCAATGGCAAACATACAAGAGTAAAAATTGCTATGAAAAGCTTTTCACTTCGCCGTTCGGATTCGGCATTAAGCTGTAGGTCCCTTCCATTCATGTACAAATATAACACGCACAACATGAGTGGATGCGAAAAGCTCGTCCTAGGCCCTCCATGGGCTGTTGTGGCATTAAAAGTAAAGTAAAGTAATTTGATATCACAGCGAACATGGTTGCATCGATCGTTTTTTTGGGGCCAATTTTCCACAACTCTTCCACACATATCGGCCAGAACGTTGGCAATTTCCCGTCGATATTGTTCCTACGCTCCTCTAACGTTGTTGGCTTCTTGGCATTAATCAACGACTTAACGTAAGCTCATAAAAAAAATCCAACGGCGTTAAATCGCATGAGCGAGGTGGACATTCGAACGGACCATTTCTCGAGATTACCCTGGTACTGAACTTACCCTTCAATAGATAAGCTGTGTGGCATGTGGCACCATTTTGTTCGAATCACATATCACTAACGTCAAGTTCCACCAATTCTTGCCAAAAATAGTCTTCCAACATGGCACGATAGCGAACTTCATTGTTCGTTATATGGCGATCATTTTCATCGACGTAAAAATACGGTGCAATCACACGGGTACTTTTTGTGAATGCAATGGAGTCTCTTGAGGCACATGTGGGTTTGTTGCTTATTGACAAAAATTTGTTTCATCCCTGAAGATGATTTTACGATGATATTTCTTCAAACCTAAATTTGTGACCACCGACTCAGAATTTCGGTTGTAATTTTTATGAATTTCCAAGCGTTGTTCGTTCGTGAACTTCACCATACAAAAACTGTAAACCTTGAATGACGTTTTGACATTGCCACATCGAAAAAAAAGGAAGACATTTAAGAGTGCCTTTGTATTAGAATACAAAATTGATATATCCTTATTGATAAACTCTTTCCTGTATTTACTTACTGAGTTGTATCTTCATGAACGATAATCTGTTGGCCCCAGATCGAAAGCATAGGATCAACGATTCCCTGTTTACATTTTGTCTGAAAACTAAACAAAAAGAATTAAATTAATACTTTTCAGAAAAAACTATTCGAGTTTGAAAAAATGTAATGTTACCTTAAATCCATTAGTGGCAAGAAATCAGTATCCATCAACAGTTTTAGACTAGGAAGACTATGTACCATTAAATGACCATTGGAAAGATATGTTGCTAAGCAAGAGCCATCTAAATATATTTCAAATTATTAATTATTAACATATTAGGAATTATAACATATGCATGACACTCATGCATGTGTGTGTGCATGTGTGTGTATGTGTATGTACTATACGAAATAATAAACACCACCTTTCATTGTGATAGTTTCTGCCTTAACTGCAAAATCCATTTCAGATAATTGAATTCGATTAATACAACACTGATTTGCAATATCGAAAACTTTAATTTGCTTTTCACTAGCAATTATGATATATTGTCTGTCGGTTAATGTGTCTAGGCCAGTGCTAACACTTCCACTTATTCCGCTACTACTAGCACTGCTGCTGCTACAAATATTTCCACCCGAAGTATTGGATATAGTATTGGCAGTTGTTGGTGTAAAGGTCGGACTTGTCCTACTGCTACCTTTTGTTGGCGTTCCTATATTGCGAAAACAAGTTTTATTACTTTCATATGTATACCATATGTATATGAAATTTATTTTTAAGTAAAAATATATATACATATTAGTTAGACATAATTGTTGAAACGGATTGTTTTATTGCTATGGAATTTTTTTAGTTTATTTATTTAATTTATTTAATTACTAACTGCATGTGTACAAGTTTTCGGATAAAGCAACAATGTAAATATTTTAGCAATAGTTGATCATTAGTTGTACATGATTCAATAATTTGTTAATTTTTTAGTTAGTTTAAAATTGTTTTAATTTATAATTTGACTGCATAGCAAAATACGGAATAAACTACCGATTATTCGATATATTTGGTAAAATAAACCCCAGAATGCTCTTACATACCAAGACTTTTAAAATTTAGCCGTTTAATGGGAAAAATAGTTTATATGCACAAATACATATATATTTGTGTGATTTGTAATTGATTTGATGATAAATATGCAAGTAACTCTAGTTAGGTTAACAGAAACATATTAACCGGATAACTCCATGTTTTGGTATATACATGTATCGATTCACTATTATGCCATAAATTTTCTATAAACACTTACGGTCTTTTTTGCCGTCTTTACTATCGTCCCTCCATGGCTCAAAAGAATACGGAATTATTGATCCAAAAGCATCTAAGAAAGACATGGATGTTATGGAACCCTTTAGTCGTACAATCGGTCCACCTGAAAAAAAAAACAAATGGTTGATATTACTTATCATGATCAGTGAAATGTATTTTGTCCTCTGGCCTTATGTTTTTTAGTAAATTCATATTGAAATTGTTTGTTTAGAAAGAATTTATAACTTATAAGTTTCCTCACCATTTATTGTAACTAATACTGGCTGAGATTTTCTAACTTCTCGCTCCGGCAATGTTATCCACAAAGTCAAAACAGATCCAAAACTAGTTCCAACCCAAAGTGTAGGAACTAGTGTCAAAATATCTATGGATTAAATTTTAATGCTATTATTAATATGCATACGAGTATATACATATGTATGTTCATGTATAGGTAAATACATATAAAATCGGGGGGAATGAAAGATAGCAATAAAATAAAATCATCAGTTTTATTTTTAAAAGAGTAGAAACTTTTTCTGATTAATATTTATGTGCATAAAAAAACACAGCGGAAAGCCGAGACTCGTAAACTTAACTTTCAGCCTTAGAATCCGAAGGTGTATTAAGTTTTTCCATTTTTGACTTCTTTTTTTTTAATTTTTTTCATTTTTGATAGACGCAAGTTAGAAAGGAATGACTGAAGATATTTTTAATAATTATAACTCAACTCTGTTAGATTATGGCCGTACATTTTTAGGGGGATCAATTAATTTATTTTTCATTTTTGGAAAAACTTTACCACATTGTTGATACTGTTGGGAGGAAAACTGTATAAAACATCGCATTCTATGGCCGAAAATTAAGTTTACGTTACTCGACTTTCCGTTGTTTTTTCAAAAGTTGAAATTTTACATACAGTGAAATAAAAGTATTTGGCAGAAATATGAAATTTGAACTATTCTTTCAATTTGCAGAGGAGCACTTCTTTCCAAATTCGATCGACTGCAATAAATCGACGTTGGTAACAATGACAGACTTGCCGCTATTATTATTAGTTTCTAGTAAAACGATTCAATTGGTTACGAATTGGTTACACCTCTTCGAAATATTTTATTTAAAGCAATAAATTTATAAGACTGAATTCAAGTTTATTTATTAGGAAAATTATGGCTGCTGCTAACTTGTAAGTTTTGTTTTTTAATGAACATTCAGTGCATAAGAATTAAGAGTGTGTATTAGATTTAGTGGCGAAAAACTTTGGAGAAACATTCTACATAGAATTTTATTACTTTCTACACCACTGATAAGAAAGTGTACGAAGAGAAAATGGTAAAACAATAAAGGGATAATAAATTGTCACCTCTCCTTACGGAACCGGCGTTAAACTGTGGGTCCAACCATGTGGTATCAAAATGGCTTATTCTGGCCTAAGTATGTCCATGAACCGCCACTTAAATTAAGCAAACTCCACTCTAATTTTAACTCCCTCATACATTTAATCTGCCTTATCACATATTTTGGTCAACCGAAACTTTTCTATTTCTTCAATATTCAAACTAATATTTCACCGTGTCCATAATTATAATTATTATTTTATACTCTAAGTTGAATTTCTTTAACTCGAATAGACATTGAATCTTAAACTTCGAGTTAGCGAAGTTCTATTGTATGTATTCTAGTTTATTGCCATGTCTTCTCAAATATTTTTGGTATAATATATAATATAATGCATACCACTTCGTTTCACAAAGCTTTCAATAAAAGATAAACAGGTAACGGATTCTGAGGAAGACATGTCAATGCTCGACATAGACGATGACCTTGATCTCGAAAACGAGCTATCTATTTTATCTGGAATTAAAAAAAAAAACTATTATTACGAAATTTCAATATAATGGGGAAAGAAAGAAAATAATTTTGATAATTTACTTGCGATTAGGTATAAGTATAAATATTACGAAACTCGAAATTGAGGCACTTAGAGAAATGACGACCCACCAACATTTTTAATGAAATAAACATTTATTCTATAGCTAATCCCATATATTTTTTTTTTAAATTTTACATACCTGAATGCAATCGCCAATTCAATTGTCATCATCGTAATACAACTAATTTGTAGATACATATGTCGTTCTTAGTTTAAGTGCCTCAAATATAAATTGACACCGCAGTCAGTAGTAAACTAACTATTGAAGAAGTATAAATATACCTAAACATATTGGGTCATAAAAAAGTATTAGCTGCCAAATCTGGAAACCCTAGTCCGATTAAAGGTGGCATTTCAGGCTACATTTTGTGTGAAGACAGTTGATTGTGATGCTTTATTACCATAGAAAAGGTAAAAACCGCTGCAAAAACATGCCGAAAAATTTTTGCGTTTTACGATAAGGATGCTGTGAGTGAACGTTGGACCCAGGAGTGGTTTGACCGATTCGGTTCTGGAAACTGGTAGAGCAACCACATGATAGATTTTTGGGTACCAACATCATCTTGTATGTGGTAGTACGGTGGACTGTTACGCAGAGCATCTGGGGTTCGAATCTCAGAACAGGCAAAATTAAATAGTAGAAAATAAAATGTTTTCTACATGGCGCCACCTCTTGTAAATTGCCTATGAAAAGCTTTTCACTTCCACGCTCAGATGCGGCATAAAACTGTAGGTCCCTTCCATTCATGTACAAAGATAACTCGCACAACATTAGTGGATGCGAAAAGCTCGGCCTAGGCTGTTGTGCCATTAAAAGAAGAAAGAAGAAAAACATCATCTTGTAACGAAAAACCGCGAATACTTTTCATATGACCCAATATTAATATTGTATATGAATCTTTGACGGATATAATGATCTCAACTCCATTTCATGTGTAAAAAGTAAATTAGAATTTGAATTTGTTTTGCGTTAAAGAATATATGTAAATCATATATATCGGATCTTAGAATTAATCCATTCATTTATTTTCTTAACAACACAGTTCTGCAATGGGGTTCTTTATGATATAAGTACGTATTGATATTTCTTCCCAACATACATTGTATGTATGTATGTATGTATGTATGTATATTAAATTTTCCAGAAAAATTATGTAAAATGTTAATGTGTGCTATTTAAAATTTTTTTTTATGTAAGTAATATACATATATAACTATTAAACAAGGAGTCGGGGCACGCTCAGCACCCCATTGTATGAAAAGTGGAATTATAACATGTACGAAGTAAAAAAGTATTTTTTTAATTATAACTTTGTTTTATCTTCTACATCTTGCACGAGTATACCATATGTATATCAGGGATGCCAGATTGAATTTGGAAAGTTCTCCAAATTGTGGTAAATATCCACTTGTGTGGGGAGATGGGGAATTTTTAATATTTGTGGGGAAATCTGTTGGCTTCATACACTATGCATGTATAATTAACTACCATAAATATATTTAGGTTTTCAGGCGCAAAATACATACATAAATATAAACTTATAACCACCGTGGCGAAGGACCTCTGTGCGAAAAGATTCAGGTTTAAATCTTGAATCCAACAAAATTCAAAACTAATAATATTAAATATTCTATATCACATTTGGACTGAAAATGGCGTAGCTCCAAGAGCGAAAATTTTCTAATTCTTCTAACTTCGCCATTGATGTTCTTCCATTATTCAAATTATAAATTGAGGTTTCAATTTTACAAAACTTAACTAGAAATAAGTGTGCTCACTCTACATATAAATGGTTTCAAAGATTTCATAGGATGTCGAAGAACATTTCAAGATGCTGAATTGATTTTTACACTAAATTGCATATATTTCAAAAACAATAAATATACCTATGGTAAATATATAAATTAACAACAAAAAAGGACTTGATAGAGATATACATTCATATTTACACTTTATGCCAAGAAATTTCGTAAGTTGCATCTATGATATCTATGATATTGCACGACATGTGACATAAGAATACAAAATACACACTGAATATTTTATTAAAAAAGCTACACGGTAGTGCGTTGGCCTGCTAAGTAGAGTGACCGAGCTTCAAATCTTGGCATAGACACGACCTCTTGGCAGACAGGCAATGGCAAACCTACAAGAGTAAAAATTGGCTGTGAAAAGCATTTCACTTCGCCGTTCGGATTTGGCATAAAACTGTAAGTCCCTTCCATTCATTTACAAATATAAGTATGTATAATACGCACAACATGAGAGGATGCGAAAACCTCGACCTAGCCCCTCCATGGGCTGTTGTGCCATTAAAAGAAAGAAAGAATAACATTTAAAAAACTATTCACTCCTTGAAAATAACAGATACCGAAAAATTATTTGAAATATATTACTGGTTGAACAGTTTTACTAGCCACTATATGTACATATGTATATGCATATAATATACCCTTGAAATGTGTGCCATTTTGGCCTTATTCTCTGAAACTAACTAAATTCACACTGAAGTTTTCAGCAATTTCACTTATTTAAACTCGCGAGTTCTTGAATTAAAATTTATATATTTTAAAATATATGAGAAGTGTGTGAAGGGCAACGAGATCCTGACGATTTTGAGATTTGGATGAGGTGTATGACCCTCCACATAGACCTTCTATAGCACTCAGTTCGTAGGACCATGGCACTTTGTTTAGAAAGGATAGGAGAAAGGTTAAGTGGATAAGTGTAGGGCAACGAAGTCATATATGTATGTATAACATTATATTTTATCAGAAATGGAATAAAAACTGCATTCTTAAATAAACGAAAATGGGAACTTTTGGAGCTTTCCCGTTCCTTTAAGCATTACATTGTAATTGATTTTCCAAACGATATCTTCGTAGAATGAGTAATGCAAAGGGGAATGCTTTACTTTCGCCATGTAAAAGTTCATTTATTTCATTTGTTTGAGCTTAGAAGCTAAGTTCCGTTGGGAAGTTAAGCTCTACTGGTATAAAATAAATCTTTAAACTTTATTTATAATAATATTTCTGTTTAAATTGTTTTAAATTCCCTTTTCAAAACATATTGCTCTATGTTGCTTATTTAAAATAGAAAAGAAATCCAAAACTGCATCTAAATAGTATCTGAATATTTTCTTACGAGTATTAATTCATCGGAGTTGCCCTAGGTAAAAAGATTAACTTAATTACCCGTACAAGCAAGTAACTTCTGCTAAATAATTTTTATGGAAGCACCTCGCAGTGGTAAACGTACTAAGTACATCAATATCATTTTAATAATTTTGTATTGTTCTGGGTTAGGGTATCTCTCTATACAAGCTGCAGCAAACCAAAAAGCAAGCATCGTCAAGTACCAGTTAAATAGGCATTTCTGTTTTCCCACCTTGTGATTTTGACTTTCTTAGAGTTTCGGATGTGACCGACTGCTGTTGTACCGGTTGTTGATGGGTTTGTTGTATTGTGCTAGTCATTCCGGCGTCACTCAGATTTATGCTACCAATCCCGCTTGTTGTAGCAGCACTGTTGTCAGCGATATTATCAAAGGGCGAGGAAGTCGATGTGGTTTGATCAGTTTTGGAACTCACAGAAGCTGTAGCCCCTGCTGTAACGCCGCTGCCGCCACCACCATCATTACTATCCGATACGTTCGTTTCGGTTGCTTCATAAATGCGACGATCATTTGGACTACCTGTAATAACTTTGCTACCGCTGTTGAAAGCGCACGATGCTGACGCTGCTCCGTTTATCTGAGGTAAATATGAACGTAAATAAATGGGCATGATAATGATGGAACATTTTGAATACGATGTTAAATAATGGAAATATTAATACAATCGCTGACATTGAAACACATAAATTGAAAAAAAAAAATTTTATGCAATTAAAGTAAAACAAAAAGGTGCAGCAAAACATTTTTCACTCGAAATTTATATATATAAATAAGTTTTGGCTTTTGTAATGCGTAAGAGCACATTTAAAATAATAACATAATTTTTTTTTTGTTTTTTTTTTTGTTTTTTTTTTTTTTGAATAACAAGGACAGCAATGATGATGATATTTATATAAATATACACACAAAGTAAAAGTATGTGATAGTTAGAAGATAGATATAACTTATATTAATAGACAGAAAAAAATGTTGAAGATAGATTTTGATAGTACTAGATAGAAGTAGTAGAATTCGTGTCCAATATTTTTATAGACGATTTCACGCAGTTTATATTTAAATAAAATAAAATTCCAAAGTAGCAATTACAAAAATAAACATTTACTAAAATATTTCGCTTATTAACTCAAATTTCCTATACAAATTAATAAAAATCACAATATTTCCATTTACCATATAGTATTTTTAACATAACGCAGGCTTGAGTTGGAATTCAAGGTAAAATCACGACTTTTAAGTTCAGATACTCTATACCCAGAACTAATATTGAGATACGGATTTTGATGTAAATATCAGACGTCATTTTCATAGCCAATTTTCTAAAAACTACCCAAATTTTTTCTTTTAAAATATATTTACACTCTCGAACATACATATTTACACTCGATTTCACTGACCATTCACTGACCATTATAACTAAATCTATGATTTATAAGACATTATATAAATTTATATATGGTCGTGTCACTCTTTTATTAGAGATAACACACAGATTCAATTATTGATTTGTACAAAATTTACAGCATATAAAATTATGGCATCTATCGCCATAATTCCAGTGTTTCCACATATAAGAATAAGTATAAGTAAAAATGGTACATATAAAAAGTTTTCGGCAAACTTTAGTATGCGATATTTGACTCCAAATTCTTTCATTACTAGAAAGCAGACCCGATTGAATACACGTACAGATATAATGAATATTTAAAATAACTCAGAACCAAGTATTTTTTGCCCATTTTCCTTTTATTACAGAGAATAAGTATATTCAGATGAAAATCATTGAATGTACAATATCTTGTGTCTTCGACGGAACTCTAGGAATTTATCATTATCAAAAAAAGAAGCATTTTCATTATGATTTATGCACTTATACATATGTAGATATATGTATGTATATTGTAGAAACATACATATATTTATACACATGTGTATTGCATCACTCATACATAGATATGTATTTCCATAGTAATCGCACAAAGCGCTATTTCTTTTTCTTAACTTCACAAATGAGTATTTAGTGTGCTGGTGTAATTAATAATGATTGCTAAAATACGTGTCAACATTTAATAAAGTTTTGTGCAATGGTGGTAATCCACATCAGATTGAGCTTTGATTTCTAACTTCTAAAACAACTACATTCATCTAGCGTTAGCATCTAGGAAATTATAAACAATTAAAAAATTACCAAAAAATTTCCACACAATGACATAAAGGCAGTTGAACTGATCTGCATCCAAACCCTAGTTTTAAGAAAAGAAGCAGAATAATTCGGCATTAGAAATAATACAATATGTATGTATGATGCGTAATGTAGTTACGTAAATGCTTGTGAAAATAGGCTCAGATTCTGGAAATTACATTTTTTGCAAGTACTACATACCGTATTATACTTTTACAAGGTTTACATTTACATATGGTACATTCAATTAATGGATACGTGTGTATTTTTGACGACGAATCTGAATGATTTTACAAATTTTTAGAGCAATGATGAATTCAATATCATTTGAAATGCCCAAGAAGAGTCATGGTAAATCTTCGAGAAGAGAATTTTTTATTTTTGCAATAATGAATTAAATTACACTCATATATCATTGATAAATTTGATATCTTCTAACATTCGCATACATATATACTAACTAGTATCTATATTTTATATTTGCGATTACATACATACATACCATATGTACGAGTACATAAATACATGTTTTATTCTGGTGATACCTGATGAACCTACATACAATCTTTGGCTTTAAGTCTAAGTGGCTTTTTGGTCTAAGAAAAACGTATTAAATCGTAGTTTAGAAAACCTATCTGTCATGTTTTGACACATCCACAGCATCGTCCACATAACTACCATACATAATTATAGTAAATTATGCTCAGAGAATTATTAGTATTTTCGCATCCAGTCATGTTTTTCATACTCTATTTTATTATACGAATAAAAAAGACCAACCGCACAGAATCTGCATTTGAGGATTCTTTGATGGAACCTTGGACATTTCGCACAGACGTCTTACTTAAGAGGTGAAAGATTTAAATTTCTATCACTAAATTTCTAATCGAATTTTACTTCTAACATTACCATCAACAGCCAATAGCTTACATATATTTAGAAGGTGTGAAAATTTTTTCAAATCATCGATGAAACTAAAACCGTAACCGTTTAAAATCGTTTAATTGCTCGAAACCGTTATTTTCATCTGAAAAAAAAACAAAACCTGGAACCGGTTGAAAGCGGTTTTGAAAAAAATTTTCTCGATCATTCTTATGGATCTGTTCTTTCTATATTTAAAAATTTATTATATTTAAATTTGACGACAGTATGTGTGGCGGTGATTGTAGCCGATTCCAGAACGTCTGGCAACACTAATTGTGCAAAATTTTTTGACGATTTTCTAACCTATAAAGTATAAAATACATTGTCTTCGTTTACTTTCTAATATTATCGTGATACAAAATTCAAATGTCAGGTCTATTGATTGTTTTTCATCTGCGACTCAACATTTCGAGATTAAGAGACAATATATTTATTTGAATATTGTCCTCGAACAAAAAAAAAAAAAAAACGAAAACAAAAAAAAAATTTCTTATTGATAAATCTATATTTTACTGTATGTAACTTTACTGTATGTAACTGTGGTCGCTGTGGTGTAGTGGTAATGCGTTGGACTGTTACGCAGAGTGTCCGAGGTTCGAATCACGGCACAGGTAAAATAAAAAAAAAAGTATAAAAAATAATTTTTCTACACGGCACCACCTCTTGGCAGGCAATGGCAAACCTACAAGAGTAAAAATTTCTATGAAAAGCTTTTCACTTCGCCGTTCGGATTCGGCATTAAACTGTAGGTCCCTTCCATTCATGTACAAATATAACACGCACAACATGAGTGGATGGGAAAAGCTCGGCCTATGCCCTTGATGGGCTGTTGTGCCATTAAAAGTAAGTAAAGTAATCAAGATCGATTGTATGAAAATTATATGTAAAAATTAAATTGGACAAAGATTCAAATACAAAACTCCCAGGGTACAATAAAATATGAACCACTGAAAATCGAGTTAAATATATAGAAATAACAGTTATTTAATGCTTTATATAACGTAAAAAATATTATCTGTATCTTATGAACTCTTCACGTGAAAAGAGTAATTGCCGTTATCAATTACCTATATGGAGTGATAGGTAAATTAAAAAGTTTAAATGCGTTTCTCTCAGAATTTATGTTTTTTGAATTATGACAATATTGCAGAAAACGAGCGATTTCACCCCATCTCAATAATTTTTTATTTTTGATAAGAGCATGGAATTCTCCAATAGCTTTTTTATGCATTTAAATCATTAACAAGTATTAAGCCAGAGCGATTTCAATAAAAGATTTATGGTGCATTTAATTGGAAAAATATTGAAAGATCACAATGGCAATTAATAAAATATTATATTGGTGCTATAGTTTCGAGAAAAAAATTGAATTGGATAACGACTATGTCTACCTTTCACGGAAAGTATGACCAAAAAATATACATGATCGTGTTATTTCATTTCGCCAATATTGATTTAAAACTTTGGGTCACTTTAAGGCATTCAATCGAGCTCACAAAATTGATACGTGAATACAGAACAAAATGAGCATAAAATATAATCTATTCGCTTTTTTATAAAATTTAACATTCATAACTTCCAATTCTACATAATATAATTTCAATATTTTGTAATTACCAACTATTCTCAAGATGGTAAAGCTTGTTTTACTGTTCTGGTAATAACGATACAATTCTCCCAATATATTAACAACATAAAGTAAAAAAGCATTTAGCAATGCATTGAATTTGATTGAATTTTGCTTTGAAAAAGCATCCCACAATAGAAGTTAGTTAACTTAAATTTAACTAAAACAAAGCAATTGATTGTGTGCATTACTCTCAGTAAATGAATATGACTGGAGAGTTATTTTGCCCCATAATTTTAAGCAAAAACAAACTAATAGCGACTTGTATCATATTTGACAAAACATAAGATATTAGCACTTTACAAGTGCAATCACTTAAATTTTTATGAATTCAGTCAGTCTTTACATTTTTTGTATACGGATTCATTTAAAACGCTCAAAACAAACTAAAAAATCTCGTAAATAATTAGAAATAGCATTTCATCCATTTATAGGATCGCAAGAAAAGTTAATGAAATAATATAATTTTGCAACCCTTAACGTTTATCCTTAGACTAGGTACGATATATAGATAATAAAGACTCCTGAACATACCATAAATAGTGCCACTATATGTATGCAGAGTTTATTATTTTATTTATTGTTAAACAAAAATACTTACGTA
Source organism: Palloptera scutellata (assembly GCA_958295655.1). Classification (NCBI taxonomy): domain Eukaryota; kingdom Metazoa; phylum Arthropoda; class Insecta; order Diptera; family Pallopteridae; genus Palloptera; species Palloptera scutellata. Next base: position 104,399,411 of record OY282449.1, read on the forward strand.
TTTTTTTAGAAAAGTTTCCGCCCAAAGATGGTGAAGTATCATATTTGTTTGTACGCGAGCGTATTTCACGCATTTGATATTTTATGTTGGGAACAGAGAGCAGACGCTGATCTCGTTTGTCTTTTAGTTTCTGGCGCATTGGTTTAATGGGAACATTTTCACTCTGAGCATTGCCAACAGAGAGGGGTAAATTATTTGGCCTGGAAGCTTGGGCTTCATCACTTTCTTCATTGACAAAGTCAACCCGCTTGGATGCTTGTTGCAGTTCATTGGAATTCTCTATAGTATCTTTACTTTCTTTAACCGATGATATTTTCGAAAAAATTGGTGATATATTGGAATTTGCAGTATTTGCATTACTTGTAGCATTTGGCGAAGTTTCGTTTTGATCGACAAGCTCTTGATTTTCGACGATATCACCTATAATCGCTTCAGACATGTTCTCTTTACATTCAACTCCCACAGCGATATCTTTTGGCGATAGGTCACTCTCTTCAGGTGAGCTCTCCTTTTGAGTATAGAAAACTGAATTGTTTTGCTTAATTGAATCACTTTCCGTATTCATGTTTATTCCAATTTTCATATTGACTTTCGATAATTGACGCTTTAAATTAAATGTTTTCCATGACATGGACTTTCGTCTGTCTTGGAGATCCTTTGGTGGAATTGATGTTTCTTCACGAATAGGACTTTTTGTTGCATATTTCGTTGCAACAAATTCGTGGTCAGGTGATGCAGGCCGTGATGAATTTGTTTGGTTCTGACTAGATGAAAATGTATCATTTGCTTCAGGAATAAATTCAACAGATGGGCTGTCAGGACTTGTGTTGTCATTTAGCTATATTAATTTGTAATTATTTAAAATTAAAACAGAAATAAAATCATTTTGCTAATTCAAATTTAAATAGATTTAGAGCATATCGAAAGTAACTATTGTTCTTTTTATTAATTTTTAATTAAATCTAGACTTATTATTATTTAGTTCTTTAATTTTAGTTCTGTGTTAGTTCTGGTGACGTTATCCAAACATATTCAATAACATATTAATAATTGTTAACGTTGAAGCTGGGACGAAGAGATTAGTAAGTATTTTTGATCAACATACAAAAATATGAAAGCTTAACGCGCATTTTTATTATTCCTTCTAATCTGCAAATATTTGCGTAACTTTAATTTAATTTCTGAACACAGAATGTATGTCTACTTAAAGATATCCGTAGTTTCTATAGTTTCTATGCCAGGTGCTAAATTTCAAATACGAATAGGTATAACATAATGGCATATTTTTTCATATTAAATATAGTTGTATTCGCAAAAAAAAAAAAATAAAAAAAATAGTAGTAGTTTATATGATTATAAAACACTTCTGAATAAAACATACACATAACACTACATCATTGATGGACACTACATCTTTTTACGAAATTCTTCAATTACATACATATATAAAATATAGTAAGTACATACATATGCGAATGTATACATATGTTCTTAGGTTAAAACATGACATATACCCGTGCATATTATCCACCAAATTGATTTACCATGCTTCATTTTGTGCGATGCAAATGGAACCATTCAAATGTAAGAGACAATTTTAATTGAGAGACAATTTACACCTACAACATTAATTTATTTTACGTTAAACAAAAATATTCTGGGTAAAGGTTATCTGAACTGAAATTGTGTCGCCTATAAATATTATCTATGATATACAAATTGGGACAAATGGTTAAATGCTTATTACTTATTGCTCATGCCGAAATCTCTTAATATTTGTACTAGCAGAATAGCTACAATAGACCTAAATCCAAATATAAGTTGTTAAGTTTCAGTCCCAAAGGTTAAAATTTATTATCATATTCATGCATTACATATTTTCTGGATAGCCAAAGGGTTTGTCCTGACAGATATTTGTAACACTTAAAACTAGATAGCAAATAAAATAAGCATCGAAATAAACATAAGTCTTGCAAATACATGGGGGTATGGAGAAACAAGTTGTAATTTGCTCCAAAAGCTCACCGATATAAATTTCTCTTTTAATTTTATTATAAATACCTTGAGCGCTCAGGGCGTTTACTTTTAGCTTACATACATATATTCAAGCCAGGGGTGCAAAACGAAAACATTAAAGAAAGCACTTATATTGGATTCATATAAACTCGTATAGACTTAAAAAACTCGTAAGTAAACTTTCAAATTTTGTACAAAAGATTGACAAGTTTATTCGCTCAAACTTATGAGCATTTATGACTTTATATGAATTTCTCTAATAATTCCGAAAGAATCGATTCAGCTCTCTTAACTCGTTCTCTTAAGAAATTTGTTATGGCATCTGAGCCTGTCTAGTTTTACAAAGTAACAACACTAAACATTCTAGAAAATATGCCAACTCACGCTTCACCTAAAGTAATAGTCTTTTTTCGGAATTTCATTTTAGAAAAGACTCGAATTAAATTTTGTAGGGAACATTATTTTGCGATTAAAAATGTCTTTTCAGTCGAATCAACTACTAGTATTTTCATTTCAATTAACGCTATGGAAACGGTTGAAAACTGTTCATTTTTCTATTTCATTATGCATCCCTGGTATAGGCACATACAGCCGACCTTTGTGATTCTAGCTTACATTCTCATACATATAGTACAGCTACGGTCGAAATAATACTAGTGACTTAAGGAAAATAAGTATTTCATACATATTACAAAAACAATATTTTTTAATGATAATGATACTCCGCGATTAAACAGAAACCAGTGTAGTTCTGCCAGTGTTAGTAGACTAATTGCATCTCAGAAGTTTAAAATATGGACTTACAAATTGAATGCAAGAGCAATGTTATCAAAGACTTAATGTTACACGCCCCTCAAACGGATATTCTAAGTACTAGGATACAAATTAAGAACAAATAAATTTGCAAAAACCTACTCTCTTATAACAAAAGAGAGTTACCTGCTCAATCCATAGACCTGAACTATATTTAGAGCATATGAGACGAAATAGAAAATACTGTTAATACCAACAAATTTGGGAATCCAGTTTTTACAGAATGGTAGACGACTCGTATACTTTAAAAAAGATGCAAAGACTTAGTTTACTAAATTTCCCGGCGAAGTGTCGGTAGAAGAGCTATTTTAATAAGATCTACTTAGTAGCTTGCCAGTTTTTCCGAAAGTAATGTTCCTTCTTCCTATCTTTATTTGCGTAATAAGCACCTTTTTTGCAAAATCTAAGGTAAAAATTACGCTCAAAACTGCAACCCATGGAAACATTAAACATTAAACATTTATTATTAAATATATTGTTAGGGTAATATGAAACTTTTTCTTTATGTCAATACTATTATTTCGATCATTGCTGTATGCCTGTAGATAAGTATATCAAAAGATAAAATAATCCAGAGAGTATTTAAAATGCGAAATACTTTTATAACATCAAATCATTTGTTATGCATAAGTTCATAAGAACTTACTGCACTCGAGCCTCATTAATGCGAATGTCAAAGGAAGAGCTAAATCTGTTATAACTTTCATTTTTTCTTGAGTGTTACAAATATCTAAGAGAAATGTCAAAACTAATTAAACATGTTGCATTGTTATTATTTGAAGTTGTAATGCAAGTTAATGGAAAATTGTTTTTTTTTTCTATTTTTGTTAAAACATCAAAATTAGCGAAATATTTATATATTTTTCCTTTGCAGAGAAGAAAAGAATTTAAGAAATATAATTTTAGATATTTAAAAGAAATCATAATGAAAATGTTTTTAAATTTGCATATGTATGAAAAAGAAACAAACATTTCAAATAGAAAGGAAATAATTTTATTGATTTACTAACAAAATTACTAAGATATTAAAATTCATAAATTTTTGTCGTAATATTTTCCTCTTATTTTGAGAAATTTTTTAAGTAACATCCACATAATGCAAAATTATTGAATGATCGGCATTGTAAATATGGATATTTAGTTTTAATTGAGGAATTTAGAAGAAATTTTAAATATTATGTAGTTTTAATACGCAGCCACTTGATAAAAAATTATGACAAGTTCACCTCAAAAAATACAAATATCAATCGAAAGAAGAAAGTCAGAGAAAATAAATCATTGCTTTATATCAGTGCTATCCAAAACATACACAATCAAACTTGTGTGAAACGCTAAGTGCCTTGTTATACAGAAAGTTCACGAGTTGTTATTGCTTCAATATAAAAACGAAAAATTGAGAGCGACGGTCAGCAAATGATTTGGCTTTCGTTATGAAATCAAGCGATCAAAACCCCTGTTACTTTGTGAAATTATATGCATAACATACTTTGGGCACACAGTTGAAAAAGCAGAAAGAGAGCGTAAAAAGTGAAATGACCGACGATCATTTCACCGTCTGCATAACATTGCTCATTATAAGAGAGTTTTCTTTGCATGTACACTAGGAAAATTGCGACGTATGATGACTTTATTATTGATTATTTTTTCCAATTTATACTATACATTCTTCCAGTACATTCAAATCGACTCAATGATCGTTGCTAAGAACGATATCTAGCATCGGTGTGAAAACATGACAGATATTATCATATAAATGTCAAAACATGAGAGAAAAAATATGCAAATGTTTCTATGGGCTGGATAGCGCTGCTCTATATTAAAATTGGCCGGCTTAGCTTAGCCGACGCTTGTTTCTACTGATTTCAAAAAACTAGTCACGATAAAATTAAAATATAATTATGAAACGTTCAGAGTCTGTTGAGGTACTAAAGAAAACTAAATTTAAATAGTAAAATATATTTCCATTGTGGTAGGGATTAGATATAATACTTTCTTTCCTGAAAAATATGCAGTTTTAATAATTCATTAATCAAAGATTGAATATACATACATATATCGTATTTTCATAAACATATAATATATCTATGTGCTCATTTATTGTTAAACGATTTCTCTCAATAAGTAAGCGAATATAGCACGACAAATGTTCGCAATCGCAAACTGTGAGAACAATTAGTGATAAAATAATACTTAAAATATGGTCCAATTAAAAATGAATAATTAAAGACTAGCTCATGTTGCTTAACATAAGTTTTAGTATCTCCTTACAACTTTACTTAGAAATATGAAAAGAAAATTCAAAGATTTTATTAAATAAAAAAAATTTAACTACCAATTCAAATTAAATAAGCGTTAAGAACAAATATCAATGTTTTCTAACAGTAAAAAACTACTTTAGATGCTCAAAGAAAAATATATAAGTATAGAATAAATTATCTGCCATCTAAAAATGATACAATTATTAAGAAACATATTTCCTACCTGATCGGAACTTGGTGAACGACTTTGCTCTTCCTTGTTTTCAATTCGTTTTGGACTTTTCGGGGTTCTAGAATAGGGATCATGAGCGCCATACAAGTCGGGACATGCAATACTCAGAAGACATACTTTCTGTACAATGTCAATAATCACAAGTCCATATTCCGTTCCGTATGCCATTCTGGAAAATTAAAAAACAAATCAAAATATGTATGCTGTACATATATACTGTGGTATCATAGTTAAAACAAAGAATAATATTTGTACTTACAATCCGTAACTTGAATTGATGCATAACGATGTAATTTGAACGTTTCTCCTGTTTGGCCCTGTTGTTAAACAAACTAATTGAGATTGAAACCCGGGTGGTTTTCGTTGTGCTCCAAATTTCACTTTTAAAGAATATTCCGTCTGAAAAGTTTTATTTATTAATATAATATATCATTATTGTTACAAAAGATTAAATTATACTACATAGTACGAAATTTACTTTATCAGATTCACTCGATTCGGTTTTTTGAACTTGGTGCGGTATAAAATCACATTCAGGACTCGTGCCATATATGTCATCGAAATTCTCATAGAGTATTGGAATTTCCAGAAATGGAATTTCCGAATTAGATTCTACTTTACGAAATTTAAATAACATGACCTGTCCAATGGCGCCAGCAACACATAAGCGTCGAGATTCAGAACAGAGAAATATTAATTGTATCGCAAGTGGATTATCGATTCCATTATCCGAATGTACATTTTTGGGTTTTTCAAAATTTTTTGCAGTTTTAAGCTTATATAAAATCTAATTAAAATAAAAAAATTAATATTAATATTCCAGTATATAATTCTTTGCACTCGTGTCTTCATCGCTCAAGTTACTTGTAAAGTTCCTGCGCCTGAGTCCCAAAACTTAAGACTACCGTCTTGGTGACCAGTTATAACTATTTCTGAATAACTGCACGACGCAGGAGACCATTCACCGCCAGATATTGGCCATTCTCTTTCGGAGAATATGGTTTTTTTACTTGTCGTAGTAGTTCGACCAACCTAAAAAATGTTCAACAAAGTTTAAAATATTATATTTGCACAAATTTATTAATTCCGTATCGTTAATTCCGTATTAAAACAATTAGCTAATTTTGTGTTTTCCAATATCTCTAATTATATCGTATTGCTTACAGAATAAAAAGCAGGAACCAAATCCGAAGGGCAATCAGTTAAATATGTGCAACTTGTAACAGGTGATTCGTGTAAGTCCATAGGATAAGGCGATTCAATACATGGAAAACCGGGTGTAAGTAAGTCTATTAACACTAAGTCATATTGGAGTAGTACTGCTATCGCATAGGGTTCTTGTGTTTCTACAAATATCGGGCGAAAATTACAATCGATATATCGATATATTGGACATATGTATTATAGGTAAAGATATTTACTCCAGTGTACAATAAAATAAAATATTATTGAATACTAAATATATAACTTGAAAAAAAATTTAAACATTTCAACTTACCGCAGGACCATGGATTTTCACAAAGTGTAATAAAATCGACAACTGTATGCTCCATTTCCAAGACTGTCGTAGATTTCCCCACCAAAACTGTTATACAATTTGATTTCGAACCTTTTTCAGACGGCATACCTCCGGAGAAAATTGTAAAAGTTTCACTGAAAATGCAAAATTATAAATATTTTGTTAATTGCTGCATAACCCCAACTTGATAAATTTGTATTAACTTATAATATAAGTATGTAGTAATTCGTATAATTCCAAGGAGGAATGGCCATTTTTTTGTTTTTTGAATTTATTCCATATATAAAAATTGCTGTTAAAATTTTCTTATTATTCTCGTTGATGGATTGTAAATTAAATATAGTTAAATAAAAAACAAAAACAAAAAAGTGTCTAGTTAGCTACCCACTAGAATATCGAGGTCGTCGACATAGGTACGTAAACCTGGTGCTGATGTAAAGAAACTCATTTATTGAAAGCACTCCCCGTATATGTGGTCGCTGTGGCGTAGTGGTAGTGCGTTGGACTGTTACGCAGAGAACCCGGGGTTCGAATATCGGCACAGGCATAATCAAAAAGTATAAAAAACTATTTGTCTACACGGTACCACCTCTTGGCTGGCAATGGCAAACCAACAAGAATAAAAATTTCCTATGAAAAGCTTTAGGATTCGCCATTCGGATTCTGCATAAAAATGTAGGTCCTTTCTATTCATGTACAAATATAACACGCACAATAGGTGTGGATGCGAAAAGGTCGATCTAGACCCTATATGAGCTGTTGTGCCATTAAAAGAAAAAGAAAGAAGACTCCCCTCCCCATATAAGCGAGTTATCAAATATAAATTCCTTAATTAATTGAAGCTTGTTAATTTTAATGATGTCGATATCAGCTTTATAATCTAGTTTTAAATTTAAATATTCATATTCTGAACAAAAATATACGTTATTATTAATTACCCTGTTTGTGTCGTCTTCAAATCAACTTTATATATTGGTTTACATTTTTCCACAGCTACATCTTTTAATGTTTTTGCTAAAATTAATAAATGAGAACAGATAAATTAAGAATACTAAGCGCAATTTTACTTATGTATTTAAAAATGCAAATGGGATTGATTTAATATATTAACAATTACATTGCAATTAGTACATTTTAGAATTATTAGCCAATTTATATTGAAATAGGTATGTATTTACAAAAGATATTTTTAAAACAATCGACCTTATTCCTAAAAACAAAGGCAAATAAAATAAATTAGTTGAAAAGAGGTTGTACATACCATGTGGATAGATAAGCGATTGAGGTTTTGGTAAAGGTTTAGTTGGCCATGAGCATATTGAACCGTCAGTGTGCGAAGAAATAAAATGCCTACCCTCAAAATGCCAGGCTACAGATTTTACTGGTTCCGCTGCCTGCCATCTAAATTCGGCACATTTTCCTTTTAAATCCCATAACACAAGAAGCCCACACTCGAATGCAATAAGTAACTGCAAAATAAATAAAACAATGAAATTAAAAATTTATGTGCACTAAATTATATTAAACAAATATTTTATAAGGAGCTGAAGTCGATGAAAGACACCCAACTTTTTTTCTGTTATGCACTTTTATTTAATTGATTAACGATATATACCTTGTTTGCATCTATTGGATTATCACATATCGCAATCACAGCTCCGGGATGACTAGTTCTAATCCTAAAAATACAATTCAAATTCGAATTGATATCAAATAAAAATCATAATTATAACTAACACTTCAATTGCTTTATTCCAATTTATAATATAACCGCTGAGGGAGAATGAATCTATGTGTACTACATGAACATTTCCTTTTTCGGTACCAACATATAACCATTTGCTTCCAACTGGTAAGTGAAAGCATGTTACCCTATAAGTAAAAAAGCAAGAAGAGAAAAACATATTACATTAGTTTTGCGGTTTAATGAGAAATCAAATGATTATTTTGATTTACCTCTCTCGTTGAAATTTGAGACTCTGCACTACTTGAGGAGTTTTCTGACGTATATTCCACAAGTGCAAAGTGTCGTCTGCTGTCACTGTAACAAGTGCTCCTTCATTTACTAAAAATTCCGCAAGTATCACAGCACATTCAGATTCCCCTTCGTGTCTTGCATGCGCGTCTACGCCGGGACGCCCAAGTCTTAAAATAAAATTAATTAGTTTTAATCGATTCGCTTCAAATTTATTATGAATAAAGTATGCATACATTCGAATAAAACCGGATTTATCTCCAATTACTAATAGCTTCTGCACTGGATCAAAGGCAAAAGCAGTCGGAGAATAAGGAAATCCATGCCGAAAAGTCTGCAAATAGTATAATAAGCGGGCAATATAATATTAATAAAACAAGTATTATTTATTGGGAAATGGTTTTATTTGATTGGATTTACTCAAGCACTATTTTTTTAAATTGTTGTGCACTTCGTTTTATGAAGGCACGAAGGCATTTTTTGACACCAGTTTTTCATTTATTCAAAAATACATATGCATGTAACTTAGGTTGAGGACAGGGAAAAAAAAAAAAAAAATTTCGTTTAACGGTTGAAAAAATCTTACAATCTGGCAAATATTATGGACAAGACTATCGAAAAGTGCAATATAGTTTTTAATGCCCAATTGCTCATACACATACTAACGAAGGAGAATACGGAAATGGTGCATTGTTGAAAGAGATTAAGTCGCATTCTCATTCGCCTTCCAAAATTTAAGAAAAAATCGTTACTTTGAATTAGTTATTGAATCGTTACTTTGAATTAGTTTGAATCGTTACTTAAAATATGCAACATATGCAATGACAATTATAAAATAATATAAAATGTGTAAAGAAAAATCATTTAAATATGTAAGTACTGATGTCACCATATCAAGCTTAAACCACAAATTCTATTTCAACGCCATATATGTATGTGCTTTAATTGAATTGAATTGAAGTAGCAAGGCACTTCCCTATCTTCAAGATACTCAAAATATTTAATTTATTTTAAAAGGATTAGCCGTTCTAAACCAAAAAATTTATTTGACGAAAAAACGAATTCCTTCGCGTAAGTAGAATAACTTAAAATTAATAATGTTGAAAAATGTCAGCACTGATTTTGAATGATTTTTGAATTGACATTAAAATACTTTAAACATAAATATGTCTTATTTAATAATGAAATGATGTATTGATTTTAAAAAAATGTAATAGCCGCGTGTGTCTTATGATAGATTCTAATACAGCTACCAAATAAAACAAACGCTAGCTACAACATTTTCTTCTTTTTTTCTCTTTTTTTTTGACGAAAATTATCTGAAAAATAATATTTTTCATATTTACATATGTTCATAAGTACACATAGCATTACTAACCCTTTTTAGAGCAAAGTGTTCTGGTTTGAGTTGTTCTTGTATTTCCTGCTCCTGTCTAGTTGTTTGTGGCTGAACACTTTGTCGAAATCCATCAAGAACTCCTTTGAATGTAAACTTTTTCATTTTTTACATACAGAAACTGTTTTTATCCTAATTTAATAGTTGACGTTGTTAAAAAACATAATTTCTGAAAAGAAAACCATCAAATAAATATGCATGAATAAAAATTTCGAAAATATGTTTGTAGCTAAATAAAGAAATAATTTACATGCAATATACATATAAACTATGTATGTATTAGTAAAGAAAATCAATTATCAGATCAGATAGAAAAAACATCTGGAATCTTTAGATTGTAACTCTGTGAAAAACTATAAAGTTTCAGTCTGAGCGTGTACAGATTTCTGAGTTATAAGTATACCGATTACAGATTCGCCAAGATTCCACTACAAATTAAATAGTTATACAAGTGGCTTTTTTAAATACTTATCCAAAACACAAGGTTCCAATTCAAATCATTGTATTTTTTTTATTTTTAGTATAAAACTAATACTCTACATAAAGAAATAAAATCTAACTGTTTCTATGCATAGTTTTTCAGTTTTTACGCTATCGCTTTGAAACTTGGCATGGAGGTCTTCCCTACGCTGCAGACAAATAATATGTTTCAGTGGACGATGTCCGATTACTGGACGATATAAACTGATTTTTGAATGTTACTGACTATTGCTCAAACTATCAACATTAAATTTGATATAGACTTCTTTTTTACATACCCACTAAATATCTAATGGCCTCTGATTCATACAAACTGTCAAAAATCCCATTGAAATTACGCCATATTGAATCTGCCATTTGGATTTTCGACATTTCCAAAAGTTTCATGAAAATTCTAACCAAAAAAAATTCTGACCCCGAAACTCCTGAATATCAACTTTCATGAAAATTCCGCCAATTTTAAAAAACTTGCCATATTAAATCCGCCATTTTGATTTTGTAAATTTCGACCACAGATTTGAATTCAATGCCCCCAAAAACGCCGAGTAACAGATTTCAAGTCAGAAGACTTTCTGACCTTTAGCCAACAAAGTACGTCCGCCGGTCCAATGTGCAGCAGTGTGCGAAGAGCATTAATAACCGTAACAAGCTGAAGTTTCCAATTTTATTAATATAAGAAACGCCAAACCTTTTTGACTCGTCGATTATAAAATGCGCATCAGTAAAAAATTAGGGAATTACAAAAGCTTCACAGCCTCAATTCTGAAAATACCGGTTAGGTGGTCTGCGAAGGTTTTATGGAATTAGTTCAACCATCTCGTCCAAGTTCTTATATGGGATATGGAGGATAAACGCATTTTCCAATGTCTTGTGAGAGGTGGTATTCAGTCGGATGTGATAAAGTAGGTACCTGGTTTTTTGCTGTCGTCTTTTTTAGACGAAATGTTATTGATTGCAACTGAACAATGCTAAGAGCTGGTCAGTACCTCTTTAATTCATATCATTTTCATTACCGTAAGTACATAACAAAAAGGTGTATTAAAATCGCTTGATCTGTTTTGAGATCCCATCTGTTTTGAGATCCCAATTAGATCATGATTAAAAATTATAAAGTACTAACTTCATAAATGAGATAGACTCTTGGAAAGCAGAGTACTTATTATATGGTAAGCATGAAATATACTACCTAAATATTTGTAGTTGAGTTAAATTTAGGTAATTATAAGTATAAATGCGTAAACTTTTTTATGAGACATGGACGATTATATAAAAATATAAACTGGTAAACATTTTTTACAATAATTTACAAATTTACACATTTATGGTATGTAGTACATATTCAGAGACTCAGAATTTGCATTTAGTTTTTATTAGGTACATAGCATACACTGATATCCATACATACATATGTACATACATAGAAATATACTCAAATAATACATATTTGGACAGACATATGTAAATATGTACATACATGAATCCTATTGGCTGTTGCGTACTATCCCAACAAGTTCTATTGTAGTATAAGCACAATAACAGTTATGTATAGTTTGTACATACATACATACTGTACAGTACGAAAGAGGATATACACACATTTCAATTATTATATATGCCTAATATTACCTACCATAAAACTAAAATTTAATATATACTCGCAGTTATGTATGCTTGAAGCACTTTAAAATAAAATAGTTAATAGCCCATTTTGAACAAAACGAAAGTATACCAAACATTTTTTCCAATGTACGTGAGACAAAAATTGACTAATCGATTTTTCGCAAATATCCCTATAATCATTGTTTACTTTGCAGAAAAAGAAAAACAATGAAACGTAAGCAACAGTAAGAAATAACACGCAAATCAAATGAAATCGTCATTTTGCAATAAGTTTCATGTACATACATACACACATATATACATTGAAACAGATAATCTCTATTCGCAAAGTTTTTAATTGCACTATCTCCTACCCTTACCAATTGCAATTTACCCTATTACAGGTATTTTTCACACAAAACATGTCTAACGTGTGCTGATATTTCCTTATATTATGTATTGGAAAATTCATGTCAATATTAATTTGGCACCTTATGCTAATTTCAATACATTTGAGTTTTTTTTAAGCACTTTATTAATTCCACCAGTTTGAAACTATTGGACCTTATGATTTCTTACAAAATTAATCGAAATATATTCATAAAACATAATTTTTGTACTACTATACTAGAAAATGAAGCAGACATTTTCAATCAATACTCACGGTTAATTATATCCTGGGTTAAATAACTCATAATGCAAAAAATGTTTCCAATTATTTTCCTATCTGTGTCAATAAAATCTTCAGGAATAATAATTAATTTTTTTTTCTTTCAGTTTCACTGACAGGATTTTGCAAAAATACTTGTATGTATCAATTGATTTTTCACTTCAGATATGTAACAAGAAATGCTGTAGAGGAATTTGTACTTGTCGTACAAAAAAATTAATAAAAATTCTTGTGCGAAGGTAGTTCTGTAGAATACTTTAATACTTTTTGTAGATATGATGTTGTTGTTATCTTTTGAATAAAACTCGCTTTTATTTCTTTATTAATTAGTTAAGTAAATTATTTTTTTTTTAGATAACAATATTCAGTTAGCAAATTATAAGGATCTATGAAACGAATATGTAAATGAAAAATTGTGTTTTCTTTCTTGAAGTGCGCATGATTACAACTTGGCGAGGTGAGAATTATTCAAGGCTTAATATAAAAGCTTTTTCTTTTTGGTGAAAACTATGTTAAAAAAAAAATGTTACGAATATCTTTTACATCCCAAGCATTAATTACATATATTCACTATCATATTATTTATTGTCAGAAAAATCACTTTCAGTAGTTTATTTGTATAAATTTAATTGTACAGCACACAAAAGGGGGGAAAATTTGGTTTAATTAAACAGATTTAGTGTGAAATTTCAATGTATTCAGATAAAAATTTGTATTTAGTTAAAGAGTCCGACCACGAATAAGGTGAAGATAAAACTGAACTTAGTACTTGCGTGCATGATTGTATATATATCATTATACATACCTATGGATATGTTTCCCTTGCATACATACACATACGACGTACTCGTATCATAAAAACGTCTTGCAGTTTTTATTCAATTACGAATTTTCGGAAAGATTTTAGAGGAAACAAAGTCGATTTTAAGTTTAACAGTTAACTTTTGACACATTTTAATATGGGAAAAAAATTTTAAATCGACTTTATGTATTTTCATAATTACTAAAGGCCATTAAGTTACCTAAATTTTTATTTTAATCAAAATTAATCACATAAATTTATAGCCAGATATTTTTTGATCGATTCTGAATGGCGGCAAAAGTAACAAAATATTTTATCCTTTGCCAAGTTATACGTAGTAATTATAGTTCCTTTTTTTCTTTTAATGGCACAACTGCCCATGGAGGGACTAGCCCGAGCTTCTCGTGTCCATTCATGTTGTGTGTGTTATATTTGTACACAAAAATTTTAGCCTCATTAAAAAAAAAAAAATTATAATTTGAAAAAAAAATAAAGAAACAAAATTGTTTATGAAGCAGAGACCTATTATTTTTCAGAGTGGTTTCGATCCGAAAATTACCTTCGTCAGCTGTTGTTTTGAAGTTATGGAAGAAATAAGGATGTGCAAAGATCGAAAAATGGTAAAATCAATGCCCGCGATATAAAGTACATATGTATTTATGTACTTACAACGTTATAGAAATTACAAGCAATTATGTATTTAAAATTATAAATTTGAAAAAATTTAAATTTATATTCTGTAGTCCAGACCACAGTACTATATACCATACAGTATCCGAGATAACAAAAAGTCTTCTACAATTAAGTAAATAAAACAAAAACACGTTTTGTGTCTATTTTGCTTTTTGTGTGGTTTTATAGAGGATTTAAGACACTAAATATGAAATCTTAGAAACAATTTATAATTATATCTTAATTTATATCTTAGCAGAACAATTCATAAAAATATTGTACCCTTTTTTTATTTTGAATAATTTGTTTTTGCAATGGTACTGCATATGGCTGCAGTAGCCGTGTTCGTTTGTCATCTCCGAGTACCTTAAAATCAGTTGCCACAAAATGCATTGCGGATACTCGCTGAGTGCTCTTTAGTGACTTATTGCAGGCCACTTCCCGTTTTATTTTTAAGCTTTCAGCACTAGGTATAGAGAACATGGAGATTTCCTTACCCAATGTACTTTTGCAGAGGCAGCAGTTATTTCCTGGAATATTTTCTATTTTTTTCTGTATAATTTCCGTATTCATTTTTTTTTTTTCGTTTGAAATGACAAAAATTTTGGGAGGAAATGGAGAGCAATTTTTAGTTTTGGCAGATGTCAGGGAACAACAAAGTGGGTGTCACTTCTATTTATTTTACTTTATTTGGCTGTTGAGCCATTAAAAGAAAAGAAGGAACTACGATTTACACTAAATTAAATTGTCTAGAAATGACAAATTTCAAAATTCTTTCATCAAATATAACAATTTGTATTTATTTATTTTAAAAAGAGTAGATTAAACTCATACTTTACAAAATGTGCATTTTTTTTTTGCATACTGAATGTCTAAGTTCTATATAAAATAATCAAACAAAAATTAATTTTTCAAAATATTTATATTTAAATATTCGATTGAATTGAGTGCCATTATTAACCGACAAAGGTGCATTTAAAATCTTTATAACATTTGTCATTTACACCCAAAACTTCTAAGTAGTTACGTCATTTCTAGCTCAACAAAAAGGCCCCAAAATTTTATTAGAATTTCTGGTAAATGACTTAAAACAGGGCAAACGAAAATCTTGTTTCCAAGAAAATCAAAAACTCTTGCCCTACATATAGTATAAAAATTAATTAATTAATTTCAATTCAATGTAAAAAATTAAACCAAAGTCAATATTAAATTAATACATTTCATAATGCTGTTGTAATGTGTGAAAAGACTACAAAGAAAATTACATTTCGTGACAAACGTAATAAATTCAGTAATTTATTTAATGAAAACTATTATTACGCTGCAATTAACACATATGTACATATATCAATAATAGGGTGCGTCACTAAAAAATTGGATTGTTCTGGAGTAAATAAGAAATGTTGAATCGTTGTCAAAAGAAATAAATTCCTTTTCATTCAAAAACAAAATATAAGAATGTACACATGTACATAAATATATCGTAGACTTAATACATACATATGTATGTTTTCCTACACAGGAGTAAATTTTATTCACATATGTGAAGTGGCTTTCATCAAATGTACGGACAGCCTCACTATCAGTGCTAATGTCGATATGGTAGTATTTGCTTTCAAAATGTTTTCATTTCTTTCTTTATTTTCTTGGTTAAAAGTTATAACATCGGTGGAACGTAAAGTTGAACGCTTGGATCATCATGATAAACCATCTTTATTGTTGTTTTCTGAAGAAAAATATATTAATTAATGTTTTTAGAATTATATAGGTGTATACATAGTACATATTACTAACCTTTATATTATCAAAATATAAATAAGTTAACATTGTTGTTAACATATTGTTAATCTGGTCATCATTTTCGGAATTTATCACTTCTTTTATTCAGCGTAATGTGTTTCAATCACTTTGCTACACCTTTCAAGGAATTAAACCATTAAAGTTAAGAATCAAAAATACTATCACAATTGTTTTGTATACCACATGCAAAAGAGAAAATATGGTTATTAATCACATAATTCGCTCACTTTTATTTTGATGGTAGCCAAAGTGGGAATATGGCTTGTTAAACGATAATGAGTCAGTTAGTTATCTGTATGCATCTCGGTATATTTATGTCGGATTCCTCGTTCTTTTCATAACCCTGTATTAAAGATGTTATGATACTTGAATATTTCTGCGATCGAATGATACTAGAATTAAACTTGTTATCTAGATAATAATCCTGTTTTAGTTATAAGTATGTCAATATAACTGCTCAACAAACGTTCGATAGTTAAATATTTGAAAAGTGATTTCAATTTGTATTACACATAATCGGTTCATGTGCACGTTTTTCATTGAAAAACTATGTATTTAGTTTCGAAAAAACGTAGTTTTAAGTAAATAACAGTTTAAAGTTGATGCCGTGTATGGCCGTTGAAGGAAATGCGATTATAGAAAATTATATAATTCGGTTATAAACCTTCTTTTAATATGAATCAATTAAAAAAAAACACATAAGATATATGGGAAAATTAAAAATTGTACAATATATAAATGAAATTTTCGCCACAAATATACTGTACAAATGAATACAAATATTCGACCCTGAAACTAAGTTAACAATTCGATATTCATACGTGCCATTAAATAAGTACTGATGTAATCGACGTCACTGTTCGCGAATAGCAAATGAAAAACATGGGCCGTACACAGATTCAAAGAGCCGAGTGGTAATCCAATTACTGTCACTTACATGATAGTGCGAAAAAAACTAAAGTTTTTCTGCTTGAGAAACAACAAAAACAATTGTGCTTCCATTCGCCATTTGTATATATCTGTAAAATACGGAACTATTCAGTTTCGAAATTGTTGTTGCACCGAAAACGAGATGCTGGGTATATTGCACACCAAGAACAAAATGTTCGCCGAGCAAAATTTTCTATATAACCACGGTCTAAATTATACTCAGAACTTCCTTAACACCATTTAAAACATAATTCTGGAAGCTGATAGATAATACATCTTCCAAGTTCTTTTTGGAATATAATTAAACGCATGTATTCAACACTATTTTGTTAACTAACACTTGGAAAAAAATCAACAAAAAATTCCAAAATAACAGAAGGCGTTTTGTTATTCAAGTGTTTGTACCCACCTGTTTACAATTGGAAAATTTGCAGTTTTATGTGGTCACTGCGCAATTTCTAGATTTTATCTTATTGCATGAAATATATAATTATTATTCGCACTTATCGGGGAGAAACTGATAGAAACTTTATTTTATAACTGGTGGACAAGAAAATATAAATATCGAGTAAATTTTAGAAAATAAATATGAGGTCACAAACAATATTCTAAAATTTTTTTAGAGTGATTTCGGACGAACATATTTAGTATTAGCAACGAAACAGGGTGGTTCCGAAAAATTATAAATAAACTGCTTTGTGCTGCCAACAATTTCAGTTGGAAAAGTCATATTTTGTAGATTCATCTAAAAAAACACCAAATTCACAATTACAATTAAAAATATTTCATTATATTATATTTTTATTACATATATTATCTTTATATATATGTATAATCCTTTGTCCGTTTGTTAGTAACGAATGATCTACGGAACCATAAAAGCTATCGAGGGGTAGGTTTGGTTGAAGCTGATTTATAATCTGATTTGGCTCATATTCATAATATATATATAATATTAGTCAAGTAGAAAGAAATATTTTTACAAAAACTGGACTTGTTACGCTGGCGTAGATATATTTTGAAACACTTTACCATAATTATGGTTTGATTTGGTAAAATATTTTTATGTACAAATATGATCATAATCATGATTGGTAAAGTGCTATTTTAGCCGATTGTGTGGACGATTTCAATGTTATTATTCAGTGCATAATTTATTTTGAGGCAACCAATTATCCAACAGAATTTTTGAATTCACTTGAGGGGCCCGGTCTGCCGCCATATTTATTAAAATTAATAATTTTGGTAAGTAACCTTAACGATCCGACACAATGTAATGGAACCAGGTTATTTATTAAAAACATAATGCCCAATGTCATTGAGGCCACAATTCTTAACGAGAAATTTAAAGGAGAACATCTTCTTGACAATTCCTATGATTCCTACCGACGCACCGATATAGTTCAAACGATTGCAATTGCCGATTAGGTTGACCCTTGTCATGACCATAAATAAATCTCAAGACCAATCATTGCAAATCTGTGATTTGGACCTCAAAATCTGTTGCTTCTCCCACGGTCAGTTATACGTGGCATGTTCCCGTGATGGGGAGCCAGCTGATTTACTAATTTACAGCGAGAATAATGAAAAAAAAAACATTGTTCACTCTTTGGCATTACAATAAACAAATAATATTGTTCATTCTTATACTGTACAATAAAATATTTTTTGATTTTCACCTGTTTTAAACCGTTTTTAAAATATAAATCTCTAATTAAAATAACCACTTCTTTGAAGGCGAAACCACTTTTGCCATGCCCGGCTAGTTATTAAATATAAGTTTAATAATAAGTTTTAATCGAAAGAGGTGCAGTGCTACCAAACAAATCCAATACTTAAATACTAATGATATGAAATCTACTGAAAACTAGACAATCGACCGGACCTTAGTGTTTCTACTACTTAAAATGTAGAGGTTGAATTAATAAAAAAGTATTACTAACACTGCATCTGACCATCGAACGAATGAATATTCTTCAGCGGGAATTTATAGCTAAAAAATGTTCAGAACATCTTGTTCGCTCGTCCGGTGTGGAAGGTAAATCATAATAATTCCAACAATCAACCGATCCAATCCACCCAAACGAAGATTTTTTCATTTGTTCTGCTCAAGCAACCATTTACACCGCCTGATTATTTCTCATGAGCATTTTGTACCGAAACAATGTTTTACTTGAAAATTCTTTCATTCGATCGGGCAGTCAAATGCAGCATAATACACCTACAATTATCTGGTTGTATATCTCTTGTTTAGCAAAAAAACCGTCATACTTTGCATATAAAAATCATGGTATGACAAAAAATATATACAATAATGCCAATGTACTATGTACAGTTTGAACCGTAAGTGTCGTTCATAGCGATGGAAAACTTATCGATAACAGTATTAGGATATCGGAAATAATAGTGATACACAGGGCTACCGTTGAGTAAATAAAATGGCAAATTTCACCTTTTTTAGTTTCTTATCCCTCAGGCCAACGCTTTTCCAAATTCATTCAAATTGCGCCTTTTCCTTAGTCAGAGTCGACTATGTACACTTTTGTAAGCACTCGAGAAAAAATTTAGATAAAATGTTTTGTTTCGCTGGCCTATAGTTTCTCCCTTTCTAACAAGTTAATTGATAGGTACACTAAACCATATTCATATTATGCATATTTATATTTTATTATACATAAAAAATTATAGTAATGGTACACTTAATAGATAAGTTTTATATTTGAAAATATATATATTTTCTACAAAAGTAAATTTATAGTAATGTAATTAATTCTGCGTTCATCCCTTTTAAAATATTTTCAACGGTAACCTTGGTGACACATGTTTCACGCGAGTTGTATTTGTCTTATTTCAATTTTGTTAAAATGAAAACAAAGCGTGCATCAGGAGCAAAGTTGGCGAATTTTCGCAACGAGGAAGAAATTCTGCAGCTTCAGCAAAAATATGCGAATATTTCATGTGAGAAGGATAGTATTAAACGTTTCACAGATCTGCCACTGTCGCAGAAGACACTAAATGGCCTGGCAGATTCCAAGTACATTCATCCTACAGATATACAAAAGGAGAGCATCGGTCCTGCTTTGCAAGGAAAGGATGTATTAGCAGCGGCAATAACAGGCAGTGGTAAAACGCTGGCCTTTCTCATTCCGGTAAGCTTTATTCCGGAAAATCATGTAGATTATTGTTTGAAAATGCTTACCCTCAGATTTATAATGAACTAAGTGCAGCCTTTTTTTAAGCGCAACTCAGTATTAAATTTGTTCGTCATTTGCAGGTGATTGAACATCTATTTGTTAATAAATGGTCACGTACTGACGGAATTGGCGCAATTATAATTTCCCCAACACGTGAACTCGCATATCAGATATTTGAAACATTAAAAAAGGTCGGAAGATATCATGATTTTTCTGCTGGCCTGATTATTGGTGGAAAAAACTTGAAATTTGAACGAAGTCGGATGGATCAATGTAATATTCTAATCTGTACACCTGGACGTTTGCTCCAACACATGGATGAGAATCCCCTTTTTAATGCGGTTACTATGGAGATTTTGGTTTTGGATGAAGCAGATCGCTGTCTAGACATGGGCTTCGAAAAGGATCTCAATGACATCATTGAAAACTTCCCACCCGGCCGTCAAACGCTTTTATTTTCTGCTACACAAACAAGTACTGTAAAGGATTTAGCCCGTCTAAACTTGCGAGACCCCATCTACATTGGTCATAAAAACGAAGCGGGATCGACACCAGTTGTACCCGAACTGTTGCAGCAGAATTATGTTGTGATAGCATTAGAGGACAAAATCACAATGCTGTGGTCGTTTATTAAGAACCACCAAAAGCAGAAGATAATAGTGTTTCTTACCAGTTGCAAGCAGGTAAAATATATCTACGAGATTTTCTGCAAGCTACGCCCAGGTACAAGTCTATTAGCACTATATGGAACTCTTCATCAGGATCGCCGCATAGCCATATACAACGATTTTGTGAAAAAGAGTAATGTGGTGCTCTTTGCTACCGATATTGCATCGCGAGGCTTGGACTTCCCCACGGTAAATTGGGTAGTCCAACTGGATTGCCCCGAGGATGCAAACCAGTACATACACAGAGCGGGTCGATCTGCGAGGAATAAATCACGTGGCGAAAGTCTTTTAGTGTTGATGCCATCCGAGGAAGAAGCTATGGTAGAGGAGCTCAATAAGAAGTCTCTAGCCGTGCGTCAAATCCAAATCGATCCAAAAAAACTCTTTTCACCACGCATTAAAATGGAAGCTGCTCTGGCACAAAACGTCGAACTGAAAGCCTCTGCCCAGCGGGCATTCACCTCTTACATCAAGTCGGTGTTCCTCATGAAAAATAAACGCATTTTCAACGTATTAGCATTGGATTTTGATGCATACGCAAAATCCTTAGGACTTGCCGTTACTCCTCGAGTACGTTTTCTGGAGCGTATTATGAAAAAGAAGAAAGAGATTGAAAGAAAAGAACTCAATATATCTTCTGATGAAAAATCCGATGACAACTCCCAAAATGACAATTTCAAACCACTGGAAACTGACTCCGAATCAGAAGATGACTTCATTAAAGTGAAACGCATTAATCACGAAATACAAAACAACGAAGATGATGGGGAGGAGGAACTGCTGCCTATTCCCAAAAAGGAGAAATTGGTCACAAAGGCTTCACTGGCCAAAAAGGCTTTAAAGAAGAAGATACAAATTAACGAAAAAGTCAAATTTGACGAGCACGGGGCCGAAATTGTAGATTCAAGAAAACAGCTGCAATCAGCATTGGCGAAAGAATACACAGAAAACAATACCAATGGTGGTATTGATATCGAGGTAGCTAAGCAACTGATAAGCGAAGAGGATAAATACGACAAGAAACGCTTCAGAGAGTTGGTGAAACAGCGTCACAAAAAACAAAAAGAGAAGCAAAAAGCGCGTAATGACTCAGATTTCGAAGGCGATGCTAGCGACGGTGATAACGACAGCGACAACTCTGTTGACTTGTCGTGGCTACCTGATCCAAATAAAGTCTATAAGGAAAATAATTCAATTGGAAACTCGAGTTCGGATGCCGAATCAGAGGGGGCAGATTCCAGTAACGAGGAAAGCGACGCAGATGACGTAATCGAACCTGTTGCGAAAAAACCAAAAATTTCAGCGAAACTTTCATTAAACGATGCTGAAATTATTGCGGCTCAATTATTGGCAAATGCCAATTAAAAGCTGTTTTTAGTTATTTTGGATTGATTATTTGTTTGTAGAATAAATCCTTAATTTAGAATTTAATTTTCATAAACAACTAAACAACAATTAATACAAACTTATTTTTTACAACATTCTACTGTTATTGTAAAAATATTGTTGGTTTCATTAATCGTGATTAGTTCTACAAGTTGCACAGTTTAGAGTTAGGTTTTAAATTTAATAACCAACAAAGAAGAATTGTGTGAGTTCCGTAAGCACTCTCTGATCTTTAGTTATTAAAGGTATTGATTGCGAGTATTTTGGAAGGCTAAAGCTCAAATTAGGAAAATGCTTGCTGTAGAAATCGAGCCATCTGAAAAAATTTCATTAAAGGGGGAAATGAATGCTGCACTCTTGCCTCGCAACGGTTAAGAGCTATTTTCAAACCAAATCGGTACAGCTTTTACACGAAATGAAGAGCTACGTGGATATGGATTTTATGGATATTGTTATTGAACGTACGGTGAGATGATGGTCGGAGAGGAGACGAAAATATTGCACCAAGACAACACGGCAGGTAAATATTATTTTCCATTTGAAGAAAAAATTAATTAAGGTTACTTGTTATGTCGAATCTGAATGACTTAATTTTCACATGACAGACTTTTACAAAGTAACTACAAACAAACTCGTACTTTTGCGACAGCGTTGCTTTTATTACCAGTTAAATTCATCATGAAATTATTTTTAATTATATTGGAAAAGAGTTTTACTAAATTTAACAAATGCACATATAAAATTATATTATTTCAAAACAATGATTTTGAATTGTGTTTATTTAATGTGTTTACATCTAATATATCTGTGTTTTTTTTTACATATATAACATGTAAAACTAATTAGGAATTAGCATTAATTATAATGATAAACGATAACATAAAAT
This sequence comes from Palloptera scutellata, assembly GCA_958295655.1. Classification (NCBI taxonomy): domain Eukaryota; kingdom Metazoa; phylum Arthropoda; class Insecta; order Diptera; family Pallopteridae; genus Palloptera; species Palloptera scutellata. The sequence continues at coordinate 104,422,707 of OY282449.1, forward strand.
TGGATTTACATCATTCCACCCATACCACCCATGCCGCCCATTCCACCCATGCCAGGCATACCTCCAGCGCCTTCTTCCTTAGGCAGTTCTGTTACAACAGCTTCAGCTGTGGTCAGGAGAGAAGCGACACCGGCCGCATCTGTGATGGCTGTGCGAACAACCTGAATGGGAAATGTATCATACATAATAAATCCTGCTTAATTTCAAAGTAATTCAAAGACTTATTTACCTTTGTGGGATCAATAATACCCTTTTCAATTAAATTTCCGTACTCAGATTTTAAAGCATCATAACCATAGTCACCCTTCTGTGTCTCAACTTTGGCAACAACCATTGCACCATCAATACCAGCATTTTTGGCAATAGTCATACAAGGCATACGCAATGCACGGCTAATGATTTCAATTCCCATATTCTAAAATTTTTAACATGATTAGTTGTTTGACTTCTATATTTTCTCCATAGTTTTTACCTGATCGTCATTCGAACCCTTAAGGGATTCCAATGCTGGAATGCATCTCAACAGTGCAGTACCACCGCCGGGCACGATGCCTTCTTCAACGGCAGCGCGTGTAGCATTAAGGGCGTCGTTGACGCGATCCTTTTTCTCGTTTACCTCTACCTCACTAGAACCACCGATACGCAATAAGGCAACACCTGAAGCCAAACGGGCCAAACGCTCTTGCAGTTTTTCCTTTTCATACTCGGAAGTGGTGTCAGCAATTTGATCCTTAATTTGGCCAATACGGCGATCAATGTCCTCCTTTTTGCCTTTGCCTTTCAACAACAAAGTATCATCTTTAGTGATGACGACCTCTCCAACTTTACCGAGGTCATTTAGTTGCACATCTTCCAATTTCACCAGATTGGCGTCGTCACCGAAAATAATGCCACCTGATGCAATGGCCATATCAGCAAGTGCAGATTTTCTGTTATCACCAAAGCCGGGAGCCTTGACCGCAGCAACTTGGAGTCCAATCTTCAGACGATTCACGACAAGAGTGCTCAACGCCTCACCATCAATATCCTCAGCAATGATAACCAGTGGCTTGCGTTGCTGATTGGCCATCTCAAGGGCGGGAATGATGCTCTGTACCGATGATATCTTTTTCTCTGAGAATAAGATTAAAGCATCTTGGAATTCGACCTTAGCTCCTTTAGTTGAGTTTATGAAGTACGGAGAGATATAACCCCTATCAAACTTCATACCCTCAATAACTTCCAGCTCATCAATGAGCGTTTTGCCATCTTTAACAGTAATAACGCCGTCACGACCGACTTTTTTCATCGCCTCACTAATGAGGTCACCTATAGCCTTATCACCATTGGCGGAAATGGTAGCTACCTGTGCAATTTCCTCGGGAGTACTTACGGGACGTGACATTTCCTTCAAAGTATCCTTAACAGTTTCGACGGCCACCATTACACCGCGACGAATTTCCACTGGATTGGCACCTTTCGAAATCTTTTCGAAACCCTCTTTAGCAATAGCGCGCGCCAAAACGGTGGCAGTGGTAGTGCCGTCACCAGCTTCTTCGTTGGTATTATTGGCAACATCTTGCACCAGCTTTGCACCAATGTTTTGAAATTTGTCCTTCAATTCGATTGACTTAGCAACGGTGACGCCATCTTTGGTGATTTTAGGAGAACCCCATGATTGTTCAATGATGACATTGCGACCCTTGGGGCCCATTGTGACCGCAACTGCGTCAGCAAGCACATCAACGCCTTGAAGCATTAATGCACGGACTTCTGGACCGAATTTAATGTCTTTCGCGTAACCACGCATAGCCAATTGGCGACTAATAGTGGTACGAGCAAGTTTTAGCGGCAAACGAAGCATCTACGAAAGAATACAGAGAATTAATTATTAGAATACAGAAGACTGCTCAATTAATATTGACAACACGTAATAAAATTTGTCAATACGACTGCAATTACAACGCAGACAAGTTTCAAAATATTTTCTCAAGTATTAATGAAATATGGAAATCTTGCTCATATTGGAAATGGAATTTTCCTTAGTTACTAGATTAGTAGTAGTAGTGGCTAAAATGAAACAGTAAATGATACTGTGTAGTAGTTGGTCAAAATGGATGCTATTCCGAGTAGGAATAGCATTCCTACTCGGATCAAATTTTTTTACCCTAGAATCTTAATTTTGAATATTATCTAAATCAAGATATCAAAAATTGTTAAAATTGGAGTCGCAAATATTAAGTGTTTGGCAAAAGTAAAAAGAATATCAAGACGTCGTTAACATTATAAATATTGTCTTGAAAACGATGGTAATGCAAATATTATTTTTCTATCCGTTCAACTTTGATTGAGGTAATTTTTTTTTTATACATTCAACACATAGGGTGTACCTCTATGAATTCAGAGCACTGTGTTGGTTGAAAGGAAGATTTATAGATGGGAGGAAAAAGAAGGGAGAATGAGAGAGGGAATGCAATCACAGGACACCGATAAAGAGATAAACAGCCATTTCAATTTACAAAAAAAAAAAAAAAAAAATATGTATGAAAATGGTATTTTCTCATTTTTGACAACACTTGAACGATTGGAGTTCAACGTTCTAATTATAAACATTTTCCGAACGCTATTTATTTCAACAATTGTTATAATTTAAACTCAATATCTTATTCCGGGTCTTATTGAATTATGTATGTACATCATTGTTCTTTATGAAAGAGGAAAGGCTACTCGTACTACTTTTTATAGCTAAAAGTTTAAAACTCTTATCAATTAGGTGTACTTGCAACATCTTAACCTAAACTTCATTGGTTGGTCTGTTGCTAAGTTCCTATGAAATCAAGTTTAATGATAATGTTGTTAATTGTACCAAAATCAAGAAAAGACATTTTAATATTTCATAATCTGTGTACTATGTACTTTTTCCACTAAGTATTAATTGATTTTACATTATATGAAATTACGAACATTGAAAGCTATTTTTCTCGAAGCAGAAGTTTGAACATGTGGGGCGCCGCATTAATACTTCTTTATATAAAACTGAATTACTGCTCGGTCATACATATTACAAGGGTATTGAACATTCAAACACAATTGTGTATACTTCTAAAAGGGAAGGAAGAGCACAATTTAGCGAAAAAGCGTTTATATAACACCATCCGTTGCAGAGTTCAAGTGAAAAACTATACGCAATTCTCACAGGAACGCCAAAAATGATTTATTCTTTGCTACAGAGGAAAACTTTATCATTTGGATTGAAAAGAATATTTTATAAGAAAGAAAAAACTGAAAACATGATGCTTCCACTTAGTAAAATTGTGAAATTAAAATTTTTTGGTAAATTAATCTGCCGGTGAAAATCATATGCACTTTTACGTTTCGAAATATTGCTTAAGTCCAATTTATTACGTTACATATGTTACTTTTACCATTGCTGAACATTTAATTAAACTTAATTTATTTAGTGAAAAAAAAAATTTATTTCTTAATCACAGTAGGGGAAGGAAAATTCTAGAAGGCGGCTGTGCTGCAGCCTCCTTCGACCAATTATGTAATAATACAAAACTCAGCATATCAAATATTAAATTTACTTACATTTGTTTAATTTTATATTTAAAAAACACCAAAGCTTTTAGTTAAGTTTTTGCAATTTATATGCTGATTCTACAACGTGCTGAAATTAGATTTTAACCTCTCAACAACAAATGCGTTAAACTCCCAGAAGACCAGAACAATCTGAACGTGCACAAGTCGATTGAAAAAGTAATGATAACCCCACGGAATTGTTAAGAGCCAGGGATGATAATTCTTACTAGAATTTAAGTCTTATATTGGTATGCAAATAGTACTTTTTTTATTATTCTAAAAAGTAGTGACTATACGCCCTTACAAAATTAAAAATGGAACAAAAGTCAATAAATCGACATTTAAACTTAAAAATCGACTTCATTATCTTTATTGTGAAAAGTGGTAATGTTTAGAAAATACGTGAAATTTAGTGAAGTTTAACATTGGTTTTACGAACAAAGCCCAACTTTTCATTTTTATTTAGTACATTTTAGCAAAATACTTTAGCACGAAATCAAATTTTTGCAACTGTTTGCCGATTCGTTTATGCTGTGTTAGATATAGAGAATCCCTATTGAAAACATCACGTTGGCAAAAGTTTTTGAGCTAATATCTGTTTCCACTCATCATCTTATTGGTTAGCACCATCTCCTTTGTTATCGGTCAATAACACGAAAGTTACAAAAAAAAAAAACAAAATTATATTGCTCCAAATATAATTTCTCAATTTCAATATTGTTAAATAGAGATTGCTTACACGGGTAGTGTTGGATAACGCAGCAAAAAATATTCAACGTATTGAGATGATATTCCTGAAAAATATTAAAATGAAGACATGATAGAAAAATAAAATGATTGTTATTATTTGACAAAAAGAAAGTTGCAATAGTGCATTGCGTTAACTCATTGCGCTGATATCTAAGACTCTGTTTCTTCATTGTATCAGCACGCAAAAATTCGTTGAGTTATCCACCCCTATACACGGGCGCAAGCGTGAAAGACTGCGAGCGAAACATTTTTCTTACTGTGGCTATTACACTGGCAACAATTATCACGGAAGCAAATGTATTCTACACTCGTACAAATGTGTAGCCACTGACTAGTTTTACTCTCTTGACCTCTCTCTTTCGTTTTTTTTTTTTCATTTTACATGATAAACAACAACAATTGTTCCCTCGGCAATACTGCTGCCAGTGTCATACCTTCCTTTTCTACCAGTCTCTCTCTCACTCTCTCTATTTCTGTCTCGCACAGGGCGCAAGCATGAAAAATAGTACGAGAGAGCCAGGAAGAACAGTAAGATAGTAAGAAAAATTTGCAAAACTTCTAATTCATTCTTACTATCTTACATTTCTACTTTTCTCTCTCGCACAGGCTTTCAAGCTTGTGATCGTGTAACATCCCATAGGACGATTGAAAAGGTACTATCCGCTTCATCCCTGTCAGAAATTAGTGTTGTCAATACGTATCAAATATAGCATTTTAATGATTTCCCAGCAAACACAAAATGTTCAAATCTACTCATCTCTTTCACATTGTATTGCAACGGAGAGTGTTAATAATTTACCTTGGACCACGACCATTGCTTCATAATTTCTCTCAGCTTCACTTTGTTTTCACAATCATGTATGTAGATTGTGTAATACACAATTATCTGAGAGAGCAAAAAACTTTGCGGCGTGTTGACAGTAGTGATGGCAATAGACTTTACGATGATGAAAGTGTACTAAATTTGTCTACAGTCTATTGACAACTTTATACAAAAACAATTAATTTTTTTAAAACCTTGTTTTTTTAAATTTACAAATAATAATGTTCTATAAAATTTAAGGTAATGGAGACCGTAAACTTCCACTTGGTTATATGATTTCAGTTGAAAGCACTCTACGGCAGATCTTATGGAGGGGCTCAGCGAACTATTGTGTGCTTGGCTAAGGTGAGAGCATTGCGGTTGCTCTGGATATTTCTAAAGCTTCTGATCCAGTGTTTCATAAAGCACTTGTGTCGAGAATGGTTGCCTTTCACGAGGTTCCTAAGTGACTGATTTATCCGTGTTGTAGTAGACGGTATTGCTTCTGACCGCACTCGGTTCTCTCCTAAACCCTTGACTATTTGTCTTTGACAAGGAACCCCATTTACTCCTTTGCAGATAACAGCACCATTTGCCATTCATATACCTTTACAAAGCACCCTAACTCTTTGGAGAGAAAAAGGCATACTATGAGTAACTCAGACAATGTAAGTCTATGTATATGTAAGTTCTTAGATGAGACCCACTCTAGTGCTCGAAAATGGAGTGATTTGGTTAACTTATAATCGGGGGGCTGTAAAATGAAAATGAATGTGCACCGAAACTGCATTATTTCACTGTCAAATGTAAAAAAAAATGGAATCAATTTCAAGAACATCTTTAAGAAACTTTTTCAGCTTTTTCACTTATTAAAAAGGGGTCTTCAACATCTCGCAACTTTCTCTTCTGTTTGTGCTGCTACATCTAAAACAAATGTCACTACGAGTTATTACTTTTTATAACTTTACTCTTAATCTTTTTTTACGCCATTACCTTCGCAATAAAACAATATTTTCATTAACATTTGCCGTTTATAGAAAATTGCAGAAAATTAAAGAAATTTAAAATTAACTGTGCTTTATTTTCTTTATTGACCGTTAAAAATATCAATAATTTTTACATTCAGTAAACATTTGTTTCCATTCAGTACATTTGTGTGCATTTTGAGTTAAGGAATCGTTTGAAAAATTTAAATGTGTACTTTATCTGTCTGTTATTTTTGCGAGTTGTGTATAATTTTCATTAATCCACAGTTAGCGGGCCAGGAGTATCCAACACCGAGCGTTTAAGCTTATAGGAGACAGTAGGGTTTCCTGCTCTATTGACTCTTCGGAACTTAGAAATATGTCTTGCGTGACTCCATGCTACAGCTTTTTTAATGGTAGATGTTCTGAGGAAATGCGCAACTGATCGAGAATTCTTTAGAACTACACGAACTTTAGGCTCACGAATTGTAGACATAGATTATTTTTCTGTCGAACTGCGCGTATGTGGAATAAACTTCTTGCCTAATTAAAATTTTACATAATTGCTATGACTTTCCAAAAATAAGGTTCAAAACTATTTCTTACTCTTTCCCCTTCCTCGAATCTATCTTCCTTCCTCAATCAACACAATTCTCTGCGTTCAGTTAAAAAGAAAACAAATTGTGTATCTAACGTACACCATGGACATTGGACTAAATCAATCAAATTAAATATTCTTGGAGGCCTAGTAATATAAATATTGGGATAAACGACAAAGCAGCTGAACTAGCTAAAATAAGACCAGCCTTAGGTCTTGAAAATTAATTAGTATCGATAAAGCTAGGTACAATATCATAAAACCAAGTCTTTAACCAGAAAGCAAAAGAAAAATATTTTGGCAAACCAGGAATTCCTGTATGACAATACAAATTTATGCTATAAAAGCAAAACATAAAAACAAAAAATGACTGCTTCGAAAATATGTACAGAAAAACGATAATAGAGTTTAACAGCTGCTTAAGTTGCGTGAAACAAGCAGTGGATCGATTTATGGCACATAGAATGGGGGTTTAAAATCTACATATGTTAGTATGCTCAAATGTGAATTAACAAGGTAAAAGCAACCTTTGCTCATCTTATAAATATCTTTCAGCAAACTATGTATATTGAAAATCTTTTATTCTGTTGTAAACCAGAAATAAATATTCTTTACATTACACAAACTCTTGGCTGGCAATGATAAACCGCTAAGGATAAAAATTGACTAAAAATCAATTATATTTTATGATGGAATCTTCAACTTCAGGTGCCTATAGCCGATTCTTAATTTTGCAATTAATTAATTGTCATTTTATTGTCATTGTAGCCATCGTCTTTCTTGGGGGTATTTCTGACGTTTATTCTAATTTTCGTTTCATCGTTTAAAAATTGTCCAGCACTTGCTGGTTGGTAAGTGAATGTTTTTATTGGCAATAATTTAATTTTAAATAATTCGACTTTTCTTTTGCATTCCACTAATTTAATATTTAATATATGTATAATAATTCCTTTGCCACAACTTCCATGTTTGTGCGAGCTAGAACACAAATGCAAAAAACAGATCAAGTTTGCTTAATTTGAGGATGATAACGCGGGGCAATTAAAGCTTCATGTAATCTAGCATCTATAGCTGCCAATGCTAACACTAATACACTCATACTTTTTCACTAATACTTTCATATTTTTTCACTGGCAGAATCCTTGGCACGGCAATTTTTATCACAATCAACATTAATGGTTTGCCTTAAAAGGAAAATGGCAAATGTGAGAAAAAACAAAGATAAAGAGAATATATAACCGCAGAAATTTAAAATTTGGTTTAAAATGGACTGTCGTAATAATTGACATCACGCCACACAATTTTTTAGTTGTTTGACAGCTAATACGTATTCTTAATTGTCAATACACTCAGTCCTTTTTTTACGCGATTTCACTTTAACGCGGTTATTTTTGCAGCGCAAATTCCTTTTTTTACGCGAATTTCTCACTTTAACGCGATTGCTTTTTTTCGTTTTTTGCTTGTTTACATATTTTTACGCGTAATAATTTTCGAATATAATACGGGGAAGTCCCAACAAAAAAATTTTACTCTATGTGTATCAATTATTGCAAATCTAGTTATAATGTATTTAGTTAGCGGCCGGTGCAGTTGTTTTGGTAAGACTTTAAAATATATCTATAATTTTGTAATAAAAATAATACAAATTTTTAATTAAGGAATTTAAATTTTTGCTAGCTTTACAATGGAAGCTAATTCAGAAAAAAATAAAAAACGCAAAGGCATTTCTTTAGAAACAAAAATAAAAGTTTTGGACTATCTAGAGCAGGGAGCTGGCCCAACAAATGTGGGAAAGAGGCTTGGACTCAGTGAATCTACAGTGCGGACAATAAAAAAAATGAAAATGCAATTAGAAAATCTGTAGTTTCCGCAAAAATGTAAATGCGAAGAAAACTTCATACTCAAGAAATGTTTTTATTGAAGAAATGGAAAACCTATTAACAATTTGGATTGAGGATCTCAACCAGAAACGAATCCCAGTTGATACTACAACAATAAAACAAAAAGCTCTACGTATTTTTAATCGATTAACATCGAACCAAGAAAACAAAAACGAATTTTCAGCTAGTGGTGGATGGTTTTCGAAGTTTATTGAAAGACATAATTTTCATAATTTAAAAACTAAGGGTGAAATTGCTTCAGCTGATAGTAAAGCTGCGGAGGACTATCCACCAAAGTTATTAAAAATTATTCAAGAAGGTGGTTACACGCCAGACCAAGTTTTCAATGCGGACGAAACCGGCCTATTTTGGAAGAGGTCTACAAAACGAACATATGTGTCTAAGACCCAAAAATCATTAGGTGGCTTCAAAGCTGCAAAGGACCGTGTGACGTTTTTATTATGTAGCAATGCTTCTGGTGACCGCATGATTAAACCGCTGTTAGTAAACAAAAGTCTCAGGCCGCGAGCACTAAAGGGCAAAGATTTAAAACATTTACGTGTTCACTGGATGGCCAATAAAAAAGCCTGGGTAACTGGAAATATATTCCAAGAATGGTTTGCTAAATGCTTTGTACCAGAAGTTAAAAGTTATTTGGAGAAGAAGAAACAGCCCTTTAAAGCTCTTTTAATAATTGACAATGCAGCAGGCCATCCGTTGATTGAACATCCTAATGTAAATATCATTTTCCTCCCGCCGAATACTACATCAATTGTCCAACCGATGGATCAAGGCATTATTGCAACTTTTAAAATGTACTACCTCAAAAAAACTTTCAGTGCATTATGGAAAAACTGGAGGAAAATCCTGAATTGGACTTCACCGATGCTTGGAAAAATTTTTCTATCAAGGATTGCATCTTGTACGCGTCAAAAGCAATTTCTGAAATAAGGCAACATACGTTAAACGCATGCTGGAAATCTCTTTGGCCAGAATGTGTTAAAAGTGGTATGTCCGTGACAAGCAATTCAACTAATTATTCAGATATCATTGATTTAGCACGTTCCGCGGGAGGAGAAATTCTTGCAGATATGACGAGAGAAGATATTGACGAGATTCTTCTAGACCGAGAGCTCGATGATGACGATTTGATTGAAATAGCTACGGAAGTAATCGAATCGGAAAATGGCCGCGACACCGAGATAGACGAGCATCCAATTAAAGCAGAGACGATTAAGCAAGGTCTTAAACTTGCAGCAGAATTGGAAAATTATTTTGTAGCAAATGATACTGATGCCGAACGTGTACGAATTTTTCAAAAAGAATTGAGTCTCTGCATGTTAAGATATAAAGAACTACATCGGAATTTATTGGGTCCAAAAAGAAGCATTCAAACAAAATTAACTGAATTTATGGTGCAAACTCAGTCGGAGATGCTAAGTCAATCAGAGCATCAATCCATAGTTCTTACTATTGATTCTGATACAAATTCAAGTGATATCAGTGCAGGTCATCAAAATAAGCGGCTAAGAATAATTTCCACTACGGATAATGACAGTGATTAAACAGCATTCAACGGTTTTTTCAATAAATCTACCTATTTTCTATTTTCTTCTCTTTTATATATGGTTTTTGTTTTGTATTTTTTATTTTGTTATGAATGAATAAATCATAAGTCTGAAATTTGAAACTTATTGTATTGTTTTTGAATATTTTTTGCGCGTATATTTTATTATACGCTATATTTTTTATATTCGGAACCAATTTGTCAGTTAATATTGGAAAACTAACCATTTTTACGCAATTTTTTTTTTACGCGATTAGTGGCAGAACCAATAATCGCGTAAAAAAAGGACTGGGTGTATTCTCATTCGATATGAAAATTTTGTATTTAAAATGATCTACAGTTCGTGTTTGCAGTGTAATAAAGTACTTCGTTTGTAGTCATGTAACTTTGCCGGCAAAGAGAGTTTTAAATACATTTGGGCGCGCTGTGTAGACGAGAAACGACAGAAGGTCAATGTTTTCTTACCGTCAGGGAGTGTTGTTGCGTTTGCTCGTTTTTTTGTGTTCGGCACAGATTATAACTTTGAGTTGAAGTTGAAGTATTAAGTTGTGAGTAATCCTTTGTATAGGAGTGGTCTGAAAGTATTTTGTTCGGTATTTACTGATTTTGCAAAAAAATATATTTTTTTAAATAGGTAAGTTGATTTCATTCCCTTTATTTTTTCATATTAAGTTTGGTTGATTCAAAAAGTTCCATTATAAATATAATGACAAAAGTTAGACTTAAGGTTATTTTACCGGCAATTATTGTTGTACGTAATTGGTCTTTGTTTGATTTGCACAGTCGGCAATTTTTGGATATTTTCTAAATGTGAGCTTAATAATTAATATAGTTGCGAGAAAATCATGAAAATCTTTTTAATTTATATTCCGTTACAAAATCTTCAGTGTATATAGTAAAATAATTTCGCACAGAAATGAAAGTAATGAGAAATGATGATGGTTTGCTAAGAAAGTAAGCAAAACACTTGCATCAACAACTTTTACCATTGTAGACGTGGGCGTGGTTGCTATAACGCGATGAACATGAAACCACTGATTAGATATAGTATTAAAAAGAGAAATATATTTCTCATTATTAGAAGCTTATTCAATGGAATAAAAGAAGTAACTACTTTTATTCGTTTTCGTTATATATGCACGTACAAATATTACATATGTATATACATATGTACGTATATTTAAACCACAACGACGTTGGCAGTTAAAAGAAATGCAGACATAGATGGATGAATGTATGTATGGTATGTATGTGCAATGTTCATGCATACATATACATTCAGACATATTGGCGGTTAGTACGTACATACATATGTATATACATTTATAGATACATATGTATCTACATCTGATGCATGTTCGATTTTAAAATTCAAGACTGCAATATTTGAATTTCTACTGAAATAAACATACTAATGTATGTAAATATGTAGTATGTATAAATATACATATGTCAATGCGGTTAGTGATAGCACAACAAAGAGGGGGACAGGGAGAGGGTGTGACGCGACTCATATCCGTTAATTTTATTAACGAATCCCTTTTGCTTGCAGCGATAAATAAAACAAAAAAGTGTCCAGCACGTTCAAATAATGGGTAATGAAAAAAAAGAAGAATGAATGAATGAATCATACTCAATACGATTTAACGATAAGGCAAAAGAAAAATGAAGTATGTATAGAGTCGAGTTCTTTGTGCAAGCGCAGTCATTTCGAATTTTAAAGTACGCAAAATATATTTTCATGTACAGAAAATGCTATTGCAAAATTGATATTTCAGCAGTACATGTTTGTTCCAAATTTATGTGTCTGTGTGCACTAATTATAACGAACGTTGTGGTTCAAATAGAGTGTATTCCATAAAATCGAAGTACATAATAAATTTTTCGTTATCTTATTTTTGTTTTCTTAGTCACATTTCTATTAAACAATAATTAAGTTTATTAATTTTAATGGCTCAAACTTGTGATTTATTATGTATTTTCTTTAAAACAAGGCCAAGGTCTAGTTATGTACATACATATGTTTGTGTAATCGTGGAAACTCTCAACTTTAAAAGTTGGCTTAACAAGAAATTCAGTATCTCAGAAGTTAAATAAGATATATTATGGAGAAGTGTATACGAAAAATATATCACCCGAAAAAGGAAAGCTTTTTTTTCAAACCAATAATAATTTTTCCAAAATATAATTGTTTTGTTGTCCTTAAATGTCGTGTTTATAACTTCTAAAACCAAAAATTTTATTTTCTGAAAAAGTTTCAAACTTTAACATGATCTCTTTTCATCATCTCCTGTACAGTGGAAACACTGACTTTTGGCTGATTCTTTCTTGGTTTTTTTGAGGTTACGCTTTAACATTGCCCAATAACGCTAAATAGGACGTAACTCTGGGCAATTTGGTTTGGTAGTTGTATTCCTTTGGAACAACAGTTAATCTATTATCATTTCATATCTTTCTTGGCATAATGTGAGGTGACCTGATGTGAGGCCAAAACAATACTGGGACATTATGGCTTTTTAAAAATGTTTAATGACACCTTTTTCAAGTACTCGTCTACGTATACCAAACTTCTTTTTTCAATGTTCATTTTGATAGCAAAACGAAATTTTTTTTTTAGGATATTTGGACAATCTTTTCTTTGCTTTGATCTGGAACCTTCTGCTCTTTATATGATTTACAATTAAAATTGATTTTATTTTTTGGACATAACCGTTTGAAGTTCCAACTTTGGAAGCAGTATCGCGTACAGTTGCATTTGGACTATTCTTTAAGTGGCTTTAACTAAACCAGCAAGTTGTTTGTCCACTGCACCACTTTTTCTGCCGGAACCTTTAATTCTCTCAACAGAAAGATTCTCTTTATGCTTTTTAATGGTTCGTTTTACCGTTGCAATGCTGACACCCTCTAAGCTTGCATCCTTTTTTTTTGTGAAATATTTTTATGTAAAATGTGCAATATATTTTTTCGTCACTCAACCTCCGTGTCTGCCATTTCGCTTAAACAATTTTCTGATACATGTTCTGCCAGCAATTATTGTAGATTACAGCAGTTTTATAATACGAGAAGGAACTAAATATTTAAAAATCTAATTTTTATTAAATTTTTCATTTTATTTTGGCCATTTTTGAAATCACTTGTATTCTTTAACTAAAAACATTAATTCGATATGAACAAGTTTGAAAAAATTATTAATGTCACAAAAAGCTCTAAAAACAAACATAAAAAAGTCTGTCGAATAAAATTTTTATAGAATAATAAAGGGTGTTTTTTTTAGAAGTGTGGTTTTCAATCTGGCAATACTTTTTTCGGAGTTGGCTGTCACTTGATTTATGCTCAGTTTGGTTTGCAATTTCATAGTGCAAAGACTTACTCCTGAACAACGTTTGCAAATCGTCCGATGAATGGGCACAAAACGAGATGGCCACCGATCTCGATTTTCACAAGAAGATTTTGTTCAGCGATGAAGCTCACTTTTGTTTGAATGGGTACGTTAATAAGCTAAATTGTCACATTTGAAGGGATCATAATCCACAAGCCATTGTTGAGACGCCATTACATTCTCAAAAAGTCTCTGTTTGGTTTGCTCTATGGGCAGAGGGAATCATTGGTCCATATATCTTGAAAGATGAAGCCAGTCATAATGTTACAGTCTATGGGGAGCGGTATAGAGCCATGATTAATTACTTTTTCGTGCCTGACTTGGAGGATGTTGATGTGGACGACCTTTGGTTCCAACAAGACGGCGCTACATGCCATACAGCCAACGAAACAATTAATTTATCGAAGGAAACTTTTGGTGAGCGCATTATCTCGCGTCGTGGCCTCCAAGATCGTGCGATTAACACCTCTGGACTATTTCTTGTGAGGCTATGTGAAGTCGCTTGTCTATGCAGATAAGCCCGAGACGATTGACGTCTCGGAAGAGAATATTCGGCGCGTTATTACTGACACACGGCTTCAATTGCTGCAAAATGTGTTCGAAAATTGGGCCTCTTGGGCCCGAAATCGTTTTTAAAACATAATAGCAACATAATGGCAAATAATGGCGTTTTATTTATTTTTGAAAACCAAAACTCAGTAGTTTCGCATTTATAAATTGTCTCTGTGAATCTCAGGTTTTAACACCATTCATATTTTTACCTATACATTTTTATCGGAATATATTTTAGAATACTTAATATTCTTATCTTAACACCAATAAGTGAATATAATTCCAAGTACACCAGTATTTAATAATTTGTTCTTTTTCATTGTAATATTACAGATAACAATGGCGTCCCCCGCATTAAAAGATCTTCCAAAAGTAGCTGAAAATCTAAAGAGCCAGCTCGAAACCTTTGATACTGACAAGTTGAAGAATGCTAACACTCAAGAAAAAATTATACTTCCGACAGCTGAAGGTAAATATCTCTGTCTCTGTGGCAAAAATAATGTTCATTGATTTTCGTGTTTCAATACAATAGATATACTCTAACAATATGAGCTTACCAAATTCGGAAAATAATTTTCCAAATAAACATATTTTATTTTCTACATTGATTTAAAAATCTTCTCATGAAAACTCTTTTAATTTCATCAAGATCTTGCCGCTGAGAAGACTCAACAATCGTTAATTTCTGGAATTGCTACCTTTAATCCATCCAATTTGAAACACGCAGAAACTAATGAAAAGAATCCGTTGCCCGACAAAGAAGGTATGCATGCACATGATTTTATATATTTACAGATATTTAAAAGAAAAAAAAGTTATAACGTAAACTTGTAGAGAGCGCTACATACATCACGTGAAACTCATGATTTTTCATGATGTACGTTAACTTCTGTCTAGTTTTTTATGTCAATGTTAACTTTCCATATATGGTTCTATGTGTTTGAGTATTACATTTTTATTGATTTGTGTGTTTACTTGCAGCAATTGAAAAGGAGAAAGAAAAAAATAACTTTATCGCTGGAATTGAAAACTTTGATTCTACCAAATTAAAACATACTGAGACATGTGAGAAAAATCCGTTGCCAACTAAGGAGGTCATTGAAGAGGAGAAAAAAGCTTAATATTAAAAATAAAACAAACAATACAAAAAAAAAAAAAGAATCCGTGAACGCATATACATGTGTAATGGATGAAGTATTTTTACTCATTCCTAATATCTAATATTATTGAAAGAGATACTTTGTAAAAGGCATTTATAATTTTGCATATTTATATTGGAAAAATAAATTAACATTTCATAAAAAAAACATTAATTATTTTGTTTAATTAATAAATAAATAAACAAATTGAATGAATGAATCAGAAATGGCGCAAAGTGATGTGAGAATATAGTAAGTATAATGAAAATGAAATAAATATATTTTTCCATAGCCCATGATTGCATTACGGTTTGTTTAATTAGCTTCAGAATTAGGCTGATTGGTTCTAATGAACGAGACTTGAACGGTCTTGGTAGACTTAATTAATTACTGATGCAGGCTAATTGAATTTCAACATATGCATTTTATTGAAAACTTTAAATCGAGTGGAGAAAAATTTTGGAAAATATAAAATGTGACGGCATGATATGTATATCAATCCAAACAATATTGTCAAGTAATTCAATTCTCGAAGTCTGGAGAGCAACTTAAACCAATTGTAGTTGGTTTCTTTCCTCAGAGCGAACCTCAACTTAAACATTGCGATGTAGTATAAGGCGTGTACAAATCTTTTATGTAGGTCTTTCGCATTTTGAAGTGGAGTTACAATATATATCGCATGTCTACTATTTGTGGTGCATTTGTATGAAGTAAGTTGCAAGTTGAGGATAAAGTGCGAGATGTGAAAACTTGAGAAACTGAAATTGAAATTGTTTTGAATTTAAGCTGAACTAGATTGAAACGCGATTTCGGTTTTAAATATATTCGGAAAGAATATTATGTGATTGATATGAGTGGCTGTCCACTCATATCAACGTTTGACACTTCAAACAAATATTCCATCTGAAACTATATTTTGAATCCGCAAATCACAATCCTTTGCTGTTCTCTTTCACTGAGTTTTCTACTCAAAATAAAATTTTTAAAACATTTTCCTTTTATACTTCACTTAACATGGAAGTTTGATAATTTTCCAATCTTTGTTTCCTGGCGATACATCTTTTTCTTCTTTTAATTGCACAACAGCCCATGGAGGGACTAGGCCGAGCTTTTCCCTTGCTATACTTGACATGATAAAACAACATTTTTAATTCCGACTGGTACTTTCCTTTCCGAATATTTGCTTATTCGTATCCGCTGCTCCACATGATGTTGTTGATATATTCAATTAGTTTTTGAGTTATAAATTTATTGAATTTTATTTTAAAGCCAACTAGATTTAATCTGATAATAATTATGGTATTGGCATATAATATCATTTTGTATTCATTTGAATACAAAAAAGTTTTAAAATACTATGCTTGCGAGCCAGACTGCATACCGATAAATTGTGAACAAAAACTGTATCTTGTTTATTCAAATTATATGTACTATCAAAACAAAGGAATAAGGTACGATTTATAAAACGTTTATTTTGATGTTTAATGGACTTCTCTATTAATACTTATAGGGATTTGCTTACTAGCAAGAAGTGAGAAAATGTTGTATTATTATTGTAGGTATGCATATCAATTGATAATAAAATAATCTGGATAAGTACGGGTTTGAAATGATTAATAAATAATTTTTAGAAATAAATTCAAAATAAACATTAAAATGATGCCATTACAAAAAGTAGAGATTTATGTTGGTAAAACATTCCAAAGACGACAGTTTAACACAAATTCTTCACAATAGAAAAGATACTCATGTTTTGGAATGTAATAAAAATTAAAGAATTTATTGTTCATCTTTGTCTTTGGCACCATGCTTAAGAATTCTCGTAAATTCAATATAATCAAAAAGTCCATTTTTAATGGGTGCCTCACGATACATTTCATCGACCTGAAAAATATTATTGTATTATTTTATAAAATATGTCAGTGAACAATGAAATTCAGCTTACATCTTCATCGGAAAACCGATCGCCCATTGTTGTCAACAGCTCACGCAAACGATCTTCTGGAAGAACACCATTGTTCTCCTCGTCAAAACAACCGAATGCATTCTTGATTACATCCTCTGGATCGGTACCTTGTAAGCGTTCGCCAAACAAAGTCAAAAACATTGTGAAATTAATTGGACCCGGAGCTTCGTTCATCATTGCTTCTAGATATTCATCTGTGGGATTTTTACCCAACGATGCAAGCATATCATGAAGATCTTCCTTTTCAACAAATCCATCTCTATTTTGATCGATCATGTTAAATGCTTCTTTGAATTCGGCAATTTGTGCCTGATCGAACATGGCAAACACATTTGAGGTAGCGCGCTGCGCACGCTTCTTTGTTGTTGCACGACGGCCGGCAGTTTTACGAGAAGACATCGTGATTAGTTTGTCTTGAAATATGAATGAAGAAAGTATAAATATAATTTAGCAAATTGCAATAAGTACTTGGAACAAATTTGAAAGCAATAATGGGATATGATTTAAGAAGATAAACTAAATTTAACATCTGCCCATTAAATTAGAAACATTGCAATAATTTCAAGTTTCTTTGTTACTCAATGGTAAAGAGAAAATTTATTACTCAACCGAACAACTGCGAATATATAAAGTAACATTAAAAAAAAAAAAATATTTCTTCAAAAGATATTCTCTCGTTGCAACTGATAAATGTTTTTTTTTCTTAATTCAAATTAATCTGTTTCAAAATAAAATTTATCATAATAATATGGGCTATGTGTGTATATCTACAGACGGAGGTATTCAATATTTATTTTTAAAATATTAAGCTATTATCTTGATTAAACATTAATTACAAAAAGATTATATTTTCCTGAAAACACTTCAAGAAATTCCTCGAAATGACTTCATCATTAATAGATAAGAACTACGATACAACTTAAAATTGATTCTTTTCAGAGTTTTATAATAGTCACTATGCTAGTCTGTTAAATGTCAAAGAGCTATAAAATGATAAAAACTTCAAAGTCCAAATTGAATTTACGAGAACTACAGATTTGATATTCTTAAGCTTTGATCCTCCTGATCTTTTTTTTTTATTGACACATCCAACACACAGGCTGTATCCTTATGAATGCAGAGTATTGTGTTGATTGGAAGGAAGATTGATAGGTGGGAGGAAGAAGGAGGGAGAATGAGAGACAGAATGCAATCACAGGACACTGAAAAAGATTTTCTAATATCGATAGAAAATATAAAATCTATGTGGTTAGAATGGAAATGAGCATATCAAAACAATTTTCAGTCAAACCTATTCGCTTTCGCAGTTTTTCAATTGACTACATGCATTTCTAAATTATACTATAGATAATGATATTAAATAAAAATGAATTCAAATTGCAAAAATCTGACAAACAATTTCCATGAAAAATGGGATAAAAAATTAGTTTTTAGTTTAAAATTTAGGGACTTTGCATGTAGTTCATTTTGATAACGCTATGGAAAATATTTATATGAGGAATTCCAGCTTTGTTTAAATCACCGACTTAAATTCTGCTACTTTTATTAATATGGTAGTTATCAATTATTCACAACGAAAATAATTAATAAACGAAATGGAGATAAGATTGAGATTTATAAATACCGAAAAGCTTCGTGACACATTAAAGTCTAAAACATTACCTGTTGTATTGGCGTCTCCAATATTCACTAGTACAAAAAGCCATTGTGATAATAAGTATTATTATTTAGGAAAACAAATACTAGTTGCTGTAGATCATGTTATATTACTTTTATCACAAGTGCAAATAGAACCATTGCAAAAAGCATATTGTAATTTAATTTATAAAATTATTTAGGCCAACTTGAAATGCCAAATGTCAAAAAAGGTAAAACTAAATTATAGCAAACAAAACATAAAAAAAAGATTGACAAACTATGTCAATGAATGCGTATGTGAGTCATGATTGCTTTCGCATTTTGCGAGACATTCTGAATTAGTAGCTTTAAAGTTTAAAATTTAATTTTAATACCAAATAAGGAGATACTTCATGTAAACATATGTACATATTTACATAGCTTTGTTACAATCAACGTAAAATGGGAGGAAGCACAGAGAAATTATTTTGCATTTTATTATTTCAATTTGGTAAATCAAATACAACTAATCGAAATGCTTAATTGTTATCAAAATATTTCAACAACCGAATAAGTTTTGGAAACTCGAGCTGCTAATACTGATGATTCACTTCTTTGTAATGCAATACATGAAAAACTTCACAATCACCGCATATTACTTTCTTTCATTGCCCCTATTATTTAAATACTCACCGGCTTTCAGAAAAACACAAATTAATTAAATTGTTATAATATTAAGGCCTTTGTTTCTATTATTAATCTTTAATGCAATGTTTTTAACACCCCGTGAAACACAAACTCTTTGAAGAAAATAAGTTGACAATGAGCAAAACTTAACTCCACTCCTATAGTAATGGAAAATTATCGATTACACCGATTTTTAATTAAATATGAATGTAATTGAAATTACAGGGTTGCTAATATTATAATAAACTTTATAATATTCAATGTTGCCGAATTATTGTGATCAACCTCTTTTACTTTCGGAATTTTTTGTTTTAGGGTATTAAGCAATTTTTTAATATGTGGTATGGAGATAACATTATGTATAATCCATGTTGTTTTGCAAAAATATTGGATTAAGTACAAGTAAATAATATCATAAATGTTTATGGTTTATGACACGTTATATTCTGGTAAGGGAAATAGTTTTAAAAAATAAAAGAATTTAAAGAAAGTAACCATTTGTATGTAAATTAATTTTGTTCATAAATGATTAACTCAGCGATTTTACATTTTGTTGTTGGTTATTGTAAGCTGATAAATGTTCATTTGTTAGAGGCTGTTCACACTGGCGCAAGCATGAAAGAATGTATGAAAGAGACAGGTAGTAAGAAAATGACGCAAAACTTCTATCTCATTCATACTATCTTACTTTGCTACCTGTCGCTCTCGAACAGTACTGCGTAGTACTTCATGCTGGCGCTTGAAAATATCCTTTTAAGCCAATTCACAGTTTTCAAGTGTTTGCCTGCAGAAATTCCCTAGATGTGGTAGTAGATGAAACTATTAGTTATACAAAAAACCGGAAGGGGTTACTTAATAAGTGATTTTTTCTGATAAATTTTACTTTACTTTTAATGGCATAACAGCCCAAGGAGGGCCTAGGCCGAGCTTTTCGCATCCACTCATGTTGTGCGTGTTGTATTTGTACATGAATGGAAGGGACCTAAAGTTTAATGCCGAATTCGAACGGCGAAGTGAAAAGCTTTTAATAGGCAATTTTTACTCTTGTAGGTTTGCCATTGCCTGCCAAGAGGTGGTGCCGTGTATTTTTTCTACTTTCTTTTTTTTTTATTTTACCTGTGCCGTCCAACACATTACCACTACGCCACAGTCCACATTACCACTACGCCACAGCAACGTTGAATTAAAATCATTTCTATTCTACGCCGATACCCTGCAATTGTGTTTATATCAAGAAAACTTATAGTGTTTGTCTGGAGAATTCAGAGATCTTAAGAATGTAGAAGAGTGACCATTTTGGCCTACCCTCTCTGATAATGTGTTGATAGATAATCAAACTGACAAGGAAATCCTTGTACAGGTATATGATTTAGTTTTAAGCAAAAAGGTCCAGCACTTCCCGATTTGAACAGATCACTTAGTCACGTTTGTGAGATTTAGCTATTAGAAAAAAGTCTTGACCTCTAATATTATTACCATATAAATAATGTTGAAGGGCTGAAAATGTATTAGAGTTGATTGCTTTACTCTTCAAAATATAATTTTAAATTGTAAACGTTCCTAACCACTCCACTGTAATAGCCAGATATGTAGGGAAGCCAATTTCGTGTGCATAATTACGTTAAAATCAAAATCGTTACCATAATTATTGACATAATTTATACATTGGAGACTTAAAAATTTCAGAAAGTTTTAAATATTCTTTTAAAAGCATTATTCTTACTACTTTTATTATAGAATTGTCAGATGAACAGAGGCATTGAGCTTTTCGCATATACTTATATATTGAACACAGGCATTTCGAGCATATGTAACTCACGCCACGGTGATCAGTTTTATGTAATAAAAACGATTTAATTAAGCAATTTTGCAATTCCATTGCGTGTGTGGTTTGTCAATAGACGAACCGAAGTATTAGTAGGTGCAATTCGAAGTTTCAATTGGAATTTTTTTTTATTATATAGGAAAGGGTTACTGTTCCACAGTTTTAAATTTTTTAGCCCCTATACTTTATACAATATAAACAAAACTGTATGACCTACAAAACTGATTTGTTCTAAAAGTCACCATTTCTATTTCTAATCAAGCTTTCCATTTTTAATAATTTTATTTTCTTTATCGTATTTTATTGCTGTTAATTTTTATATTTTCTATTTGTGTTCAACCCTTAAAAACTTTAAAAGTGTGTAAACTTGTCAAAACTTGAATGCTAAATCATTATAAATACTATAATGAAATTTATCCCTTTTTTATTTTGTTTAAAATTGTCGGATAATCGTTTAATTTTGTTCTAGAAATGTTAATATTAATATTATATTTCATGGTTATTAGAATTTATTTTGGTTATTCGAGGTCATACTCTAAATGGTGGAACGTTATTTGAAATATAAATACGACTGCTTAACGTAGGACCGCGATCCATAGCACATCTGTGCCTCACAACGATTCAAACAGAATAGGTTTTTTAACCTATTGTTTGTAAAATATTATAACATACAACTGTTATATTTAACAATTTAATTAGCATATATATTACAACACTGGTATTGGCCCACAGTTGCTCTGCGTTAAAAAATAGTATTACCTTAGTACTAAAGTTCACACAGTGTTAACAACTATTTGATACCTTTCAGAAGCAAAGCTGTACTCTTCATAGTGGACGTTCGATTTAATTTTGTGGTATATTTTTGTTGTATTTATATGTTTATTTGTCGAGGAAAACGATAAACAAATTATACATTTACGTGCATAATATATTAACCTGCAGATATAAAAATATTTTAATGTGAATCACTCTCAGTGTCTCAATTGTAAAGAAACTAAATAAAAAAGAAAATAAGAAACGGAAAATTGCAAGTTTTTGCGCCTGAACAAAATTTTATTATACACAAATAAAAGAGACGTAGCAAAAGAGTACTTGGATAAAAATGAAAATTTCGGTTGCACATGAATCGTAAAAGTGAAATAGCATAAATTATTATTTAGTAAAAATTCTTGACAATTATATATAAATCGTCGTCCGTATTCTTATTGCTAAACTCTTTGCCAACGGGTGATAAATGTGCAGGTATTTGCAGTTGCAGTGAATGACAAAGGAATATATCCGCTTTTATATGTATGTGCATGCATATATTGCGAAATCATCTGTTAAACTTAATAATATTTTGAAGCCGGAAATGTGCTACTCGACTGGTCAGTGGCTTTAATTAAACGTAAAGAACACGATCAGAATAAATATAAATAACCGCATTGAAAGATATCCTTCAACCCGTCCAGTTTTTATCATTTCTCTACATGTTGTCCTACGTGATACCGACACAAGACAAGTCGCCGTCAGGTGATAACAGTGCCCAAGTTACTTCGCCACAGCGTAATTTAAGCCTTAATTTGAATCAGGAAACTGCACCACTAACATTAAATAATGCGAAATTGAAAGCTCAAGAAGTGGATGTAATGCTTGCTAATGTGTCTGGAGATTCTTTGTGCGATGAACGCACACTTTTGTTAAGTCGACGGACACCTCCACCACTCAATCCTCGGCGGCAGAACAGTGAAAATAACAATAGCTTTATAAGCAACAACAATAGTTGTGTCGGTGGTGGAAGTGGTGGCGATTGTGCTGAAGAAGACGCGTTATCTGAAGAAACAGAAACAGCCGTAACAGTAGATTCAGATGCTAGTGATAAACAATTCCCCCGCCAAACGACGAAGAAACCGAAACTTAGCAAGCTCGGTTCTAAAAGCGTCGGACTTAAAAGGTATGTGATCACGTCATTCTTACTTTACGTCATTCTCTGCAATGCTAGATACAATTCGTTATGTTATTTTATGTTAGTCTTTGCTATTTTAGTAAATTAAGTATGATGGTATTTCGTATGTATAAGATATTTTCTTTGCAGTAAGTCGAAGAAAGCTGTTTCCTTCCTTATGGAGATGCTAAATATTAGCAATTAAATTATGAATTTTTACCATTATCTTGGTCTAAATGCATATATCGACAATAATTAATATTAATTATAAAATTAAAATAATTATTGTTTTCATCAGCAGTAAAATGTTAACCGGTCTAATCTTTTGTCAAAATTTGGTCTAACAAAAATTGATTATCGATTCCTAAGGGACTTTTGTGTTTCATTTAAAATTTTAGCAAGAAAGGAAGTAACGAAGAAAGATATCTGATGTATAGTTCATAGAAATTCCAAGAGAATCTTTATTCAATAAAGTTTTTAGCTGTTTGAAAATGATTTTTAAGTTTTCAGTTAATTCTAGAAAAAGTTAAACATTACAATCCTCCAAAAATAAGATAACACATTAATTTAAATTTGCGTAGCGTATAATGAGAAAAAGCCTCGACTGGGAAGTAGTTGAGTGTAGTTTAGCCCAATGAAACGTTTTAAATTAATTTTTATATTTTCTAAAAAGAAATCCTAACTCTTGTTGTCTTTAACTAAAGTATAAGTATAATAACAATATATTTGAAAAAAATATTTGTATTGTCCTAGTACATACAAATATTTTGCAAAACGTTGAATGTACATTACTAGCTACTTTCAATTGCAATACTTATATTAATCTAAGAAATTGTTTTATTTTTATTTAAGAGTTTCTTTCGGCTCTTCGAAGGGTTCCATGGTCGAAACATTAGTGTTCGAAACACCAACTCCTCTCTCTGAACACGTGGAGCCAACGTTTGGTTTTGACTCTGATAATAGCTACAAAGCACAAACAAATTACAATACGTATTCAAAAGCAAATATGGAGGACAGCGGTATAGAGCTTCAAGAAGAGTAAGTATTTATTATATTACGCAGTATTTGTGTCGTATTCACTTTTGCATCTAATTGCATAATTTTTGTTTTATTTATTTTAGTTGCTTAGGTTTTTGTTATTTACAAGTTTATTTTTTTTAAATTGATAGGGGATTCGACATAAAACTGTAGGCCCATTCATGTACAAATATAACACGCACAACATGAATGAATACGAAAAGCTCGGCCTAGGCCCTCCAGGGGCTGTTGTGTCATTAAAAGAAAAAAATAAGTATTTATATTTGAAGCTGTTATGACCAAATCTTATAAATTCCAACAAATTGGGAAATATAAGTGTAAACAAAACTATAATTTATCATTGGTTTGAACGTCATGGAGACAGAATATTTCTTGGTGATTATTCAAAAAAATGATGGGCATTCTCGGTATCGTCGAAGTATCTTTATTAGTAGTGTGCTATACTGCAACTTAGGAAGAACGAATTCGAAACTCGGCACAGTCAAATATTTAAATGTAATTTGCCTTCCAGGATTTTTTTTTTAATTTTCCAGAAAATGGATTTTTAAAGATTAAGATAACGCTCTTTCTTAGTCCCTAAAAATAACTTAAAAAAAAGGATTAACTGTCGGCTAATGTAAACTATTTACGAATAAAAAAAACTATAATTGTAGAATTTTAAATTAAGTTCTTGTGAAAAATATCTAAATGAAGATTCGTCATTCAAACAATTTGATCCTCCTGATGAGTTGTTAATATATAACTGATTTTGTATTGGACTTAAGCAACTTGAAAAACTTTCTTGAACTTAAAAATTTTAAGTTTGAGTTTTTGATACAATGAAAAGTGCATCGTAATAAGGTATCACTATTGTAAAAATTATACAGATACACATGTGAATAATTTTTGTTTTCTTAGTGTTAAAATTTCACGTAAATTCATCAATGGATAACAGGTATCATAATCTAGATCTAACCAGATTAAGCTTCAAATTTGTCAAAGTTAAACTACCTTCAAACATGTTTTTATAGCATTTTAATGTTGATACATTTTAAATCCTCCTAAGACCATTTGTGAAAATTTTGAAAACTTTTGATACAATATTGTTGATGAGTTGAATGAGTAGCAATAACCCGATTTGGTAAAAAAAAAATTTATGATGATCTCAGCGGTTTTGATATGTATCGACTCAATTTTTTCTTAATGGAAATTACACAGGTTTATCCCGACACCATTCCATTGAAAACTGGACTTCACTTTTTGGGATCAACATTATTTTAAGCAATTTACATAAATTTTACTATACAATTCCATATTAACTGTATTAAAAAAGTTTTTCTGTGATATCACCACCCATTTTCTTAATTTTTAACATCCTAAGAATATTCTTAAAACTTATTACACGCGGCAAAGAGATTACGCCATCTGTCAACACTTAAATAACTTGCATTCTTATGAAGACGAACATAATGGCTGCGATAATGCATCATTGCGACAATGTGCAAATTGCCGCTGTCGTCGACTTAATAATCTGAAGAATTTGTGAAGATTAGAATGAAAGTAATTTTGTCGTTGCCGCGTTCATTGTGCTTTTCAGTCGCAGACAAAATGACGGAATTTAGTGGGGACTCCATCTTGTCGTAATGCAATAACGCTATCGCAGTCATTGTGGTCGTACCTTAAATAGTTTCAGATTATTTAGAAGCAAATAAAGCTCAAAAAATTTTTGTATTTGCCTTGCACAGCCAAATATCGAACATGCCTGGTAATGGCAACTTTCCAAAGGTATAAATTGTTTAAGAAAAGCTTTTCAATTTGCTTTTTGGATTCGGCATATACATATGTAAAAGTAGCTCGTTTCCATTTGTTTACAAATATAATTCATACAACATTAATGGATGTGAAAACCTCAACCTTTTCGACCCCAACTCTATGCGATATTATTTAATTAAAGAAGCCGACGAAGGTTCCGCTTTGTTTAGTTTTTATCAGGTAAGTAGTCTACTTTGTAATATAATATAATATTTATTAATTACCTGAGATATCGCATAACTTGCTAGTTCGCTGCGGATTGGTCTTTATGGAATAATCGTGACGATTCATTTATTAAAACTTATTTAGGGGAAAGTAGCGTACCTTGATGACTGGTGTACCTTGATGCCAGGTGTACCTTGATGCCAGGTGTACCTTGATACCAGCTGTACCTTGAGTACTACGCCATAGCTTGATCATTTGGTTCACTATACTAATTTCTCTCCTAATTCAAAATTTTTTTTGATTAACATGCACAAAAATTTTAAAAATTACCTGACAATTTTTTTTTAAAGTCGAAAGTAAGGTCATCAGTTTTTCAAGTTTGTCGTGGGACGAAACCGATTTCAAATTGGACTAATTGTTAATAAATTAAATTTTTTAACAATTTCTCTTAGTATTGGTTGTGCTGGCGGGATATGTGATTAATAAAATAAAATATTACAACCAAATTAATAAAACGAGAGTACTTGGTGTACCTAATTTTTCAGTTTACCATGGTCTCATCTATGGTACAATTTTTAAAGCGAAATTCGTAAGAGACATGGAATAGAAAAAAGATGGGACAGAAATCCTTAAGGACACCCTAAAAAATAAGACGTTAGAGCAAGTAAGTTGAAGAAATGAAAGGAAAGGCGAGTTTTGGGGAGGAGGATGATTTTTCTATCTAATTTTTTAAACTAATCTATTATATTTATTCTCTTTTTATTAAACCATATATTTAATATTCATATGTATTAATTAATTAGCTAGTAATGATCACTATGAAAATGTAGTTCTATTTATTGGCAATTTTTGGACTTTAATCTGGATCGGTATAAGGTACACCGTGCTGTGGCCCAAGGTTTATTCAGTATGTATGTATACCTCGGACCATTCAAAAATAAAAATAAAACCTTTTCATATTGTACCGCAAACTGCGACTAATTATGGTTTAATATCGTATCATGTATTGTTATGGCTGACTTTTAGCCAAATGCAAAAATTTATTTTAAAAAATGCGATTGAAGGTACACTACTTTCTCATACTTATTGCATCATTAATTGGAATATGTTTGTAGTACAATATGTAAATGAAAATAAAAACATTGTAATGTGAGTAGTGACTATTTAAATCGGGCAAGATTGGTTCTTTGTTAAGTAAATGCATACATACGTAAAATCCAATTTAATTTACGTAGCATCAATGTACCGCATACCGTTTAAAAGCGTTTGTGACATTTAGAAGTTATCTTTCGCTCGAAGTGAGAACTATAGCGGAGCTTACTATCAGCATACATATGTACTACTTAGTACATTGATATTAAATGATTTCTGTAGTACCGTCTTAAACATTATCCGCAATTATTTTACTTTTTAACTTTTTATACGGTCATGTCTGCGAAGGGGTAAGCCGCCTGATTAATTCAAAGTGAACATTTTTTTTCCACAGGCATTGTGACTTAAACTTTAAATTATTACAGGTGTCATTAACTTGTACGTATTTTATTTTAATTAATTTATAAACGTCGTATGTTAGTCCAACTTCAAACATGAAAAACTACTTATTAGGGCGCAAGACATAAGAATACAAAATAACGGAACTTCATATGATTTTGAAATTCATTGACTCGTTTCGGCTTTGCAAGCAACGGCGCGCACACACCTATCAAATATTGTAGGTTTCTGGTATGATACATGTGAAAATTTAGTATGCGTCGCAAGCAGTTGCTATTACTGATGAATTGATTTATAAATTTATAAAGATACCTACTCATAGCGAGTAAAAAAAATAATAATAATAATAGTAATCTTCACAAACTGTATGAATTTTTCTAGTTAAAGCGATGTTACTAAAGAAATTGTTTGCGTGAACAGTGTTTGTTTGTTTTTAGTTAAAAGTGATGTCATCAGATTTGTAGTTTAAACACCGACTGTAATTAGTTTCAGGCATTTGCTGATGATGCATTCATTCATTTTCATTCATGTGATTCTTAATCTAAATAAATAAATGAGCAGTGTTAATTTAATGTTTGGTCGGTGTGAAAGCTTTTAAAGTTAATCTCTCTCGTTCTTATTATTTGTGAGTGGTGAATAAATCGATTGATAATGTAAGTTTATAGGCTTTACATTATTAGAGTATTAGAGCTAGCAAATCTAAAAAACCGAAATATTAATAAATACGGTAGAAATAAAAGAAGTTTAAGAAAAGAAAGCACTGAACAAAAGTTTTTAAGAAGCCCGTAATATATTTTAATGCATATATATGTAGTTAGTTCGTTGCCCCTCGCTCCCTTCTTCTCTTCTACCAAAACAAAAACTCTTCTGCGTATTGGAATTGCATAAATACATGTATTTTATTTTATTCGAATATATGTACAAATCGTCATCGACGGACGGTAACTGTGGTCAGTGTAGCCTACCCTATTACCTAAATAAAAAGTGTACCAAATTGATTTGTCGTAGAATAGATACTTCTTCGTGCGTCCATATAACAGTTTGTGAGATACATTTCGTGTGTGAGATTGTTAGCAAAAAATGATGTCATGGTAAGAGTTGCCGTGCTCACAATAGAAAATAACACAGAGAAAAACAAAAAAAAAAAAATAGCCGCGAGTATGTAGTTAAGGCAAACTTGTAGATTTTTCAATAATCGCGCCTAATTTCTATACCAAAATTATTGAAGAGTAATATGTGTCTATTAGGTAATGCGTTTTCAGTTTGAGTTCAACGACGATTTCACCATTCTTAAATAAGTATTGCGATTTCTGCCTGTCACTGAACATTTGTTTGTTTTGAAAAAGTATGGCAATACTGCTGCACTATTTAGTTAGAGAAGAGTGTGGCAAGCATATGTGTATTTTTTAGGCAATACAATGGCAATTGTATACACTGCGAACGGGTCAAATTTTGTGCAATTAAGATCAAATAAAATTAAATAAATTAATTGTTAGTTACGACAAAAGTTGTGTACAGTGTACTTGAAATATATTTCTGCTCAATTGGTGAATATTTGCTTTGGAATTTACGTCGTAGAGTTTTCATTTCCTAAAGGCTTTTCATTTTTTCCGCAAGTGGTTTGCATTTTTCAAGGGGAAATAAATAGGTGATATACCAAAGGTAAATAACAATATAAAGTAAAATGGTAATTTTGTAAAAGTAAATTAACCCTATTTGGGCGTTTGTTTTGTTTTGTACTTGATTCGTGAGTTCATCGCAAAAAATATACTACATTCATTACTCTTCAAACAATAACATTTCGCTATGTACGAACATATTTATGTATTCCTGTATGTGCAATATATTGTATAATATAAATGCTGTATAACAAGAAATTTGGCAGTGAGAGAGGTTGTTTTACAGCAGTACAACAAAACACCCAAGTCAAAATAGTGTAGTGTATGGGAAGTAATATTGTTTTACTTTAATATTTTGAAATCATCACAGCAGTTAGACAATTTAATAACTTTATAATAAGTCTTAGAGCTGAGGGCGTGGCTGATTTAAAACAAAATATCAATGACGTATTAAGTTCATGGTTAAATTTATTGTAGCATTTTGATTTTTACTAGTATATATACTTGGGTATAGTTGCTGTATTAATAAAAGCGAACGTATTTTGTAGATTCCATGGATTCATTTATGTACATAAGCACATTAAATGTGCAAAAAAAAAAAAAATTATTTAATTATTAAATTTATGGAATCATTTCCACCTCTTTAACTGATTTTTTGTTGAAATACATATTAGATGCCCTACATTCGACAAAACATCAATAATTCTGTTAAAGCATTACATTTATATGTATGAATATTATCTATATGTATTGAGGATGATGATTACAACTACATTCCCAGATTTTTATGCGGTCATGTTTCCCTTGCAGTTTACATATTTGTATGATGTAATATCCTTTTTGAAACTTCAATATCTGGATATGGTTTCCAAGTACAATTAAGCACCAGAATTCCAGAAAAAATATCTCTTTAAATCTATTTTAAGAAACTATAACTTGCTCTTTTTTTTTTAATTTAAAATATTTTTTTTGCAAATTTTTTTAGGTAAAAAAAAAAAAAAAAAAATTTAAATATAGCCGTGGTAGTTGGTAGTGTGCTGGACTGTTAGATAAATCGAAAAATTACAAGACCTTCTCAGGCAAAGGCAAACCTCAAAGAGTAAAAATTTCATGATTTATTTTTTTAAAATTGCCGTTTGGATTCAGCTTCAAAAAATATTTGTCTACAAAAATAACTTTGCATTTGATGCATGTTTTGCCATCATTGAAGAAAACCTTAAAACTAATTTTGTTTTTATTTTACAATTCCTAAGGATTTCCTGGCACTGACGGACCAAAAGGACCAAAAAATGTATTGATGCAGTTTTCTTAAAATCGAGAAATAACAGCAAAATTCTTTAAAACAGTTGACTTAAGATACCAGATCCGACTATGAAAATGACTGATTTTACAAGATTACAAAGCTAAGCCATAAGACTCCAGATATCGATGTTTACACCAGGTTACATATACCTATACACATTTAGACGAGCATGCTTGTAACAATTTTCGTCCCATCGACATGTTGAATCAATGTTAAAAATCCCCACACTAGACATTTCCAACGCACATATGTATGTACATACTGCATATATTTGTTCGAGTAAATAAGTGTGTACATACTACAAAAAATTAAAATCATTAATTCAAATTGTTCATGAATTAACTGAGATGGGAAAGTCTGTTCAAAAACTAAAATATTTCTCCCTACTTTGCACTGGTATTTCAAACGTGAAAAATATTGGTAACAGAAAATTTGTAATAAGCAATATTTTCGTTGTATTGAAACTGATAAAATTTTATGTTTCTTATGCAGTTAGAATTCTATTTGAGTAATGACCAATGACCACGTTCACATGTTATGTATAATAATGAAAACACTTCATAAATATGATAACTAAAAACTTACATAATAGTTAACGATAATAATATTTCTCTTCAATATTTCAGATCGGAGCGTTCTATAGTACGCGTATCAATTTACCAAAGTAATCAACCACAACAAATTTGCCCTCCCGAATATTTTTCGAAGTTCGACGATAATATAGATAATTCATTTAGTAATTACAACTATAATTTAGAAGATATAATGACGGCAGCATCGACAATACCCGGCTATGATAGACAACAAAGGTATACAGTTTAAGTTTGGATTTTAAGTTTGGGAGGGCTGAGTCCTTCATGACATACATAGTTTTATATTTTAACTTTAATTACTTTATTTTCATTACAGCACTGACTCGGGTTGGGACAATCCTTTCCGACCTGGCGGAGATTTATCAAGAGAGGCTGATGAAATCGTTAGCATGATAAGAGGTAATTTTTCATTAAAATTTTTTTTTCCATAATTTTATTAAAAGTTTCGTTATTGTTAAATTTTAGGTGGTAAACCCATAACACCAACAGAGGATCACCCGATAGAGAATGGCAAAGCACAGCAAGAAGATAATTGCAATGGGACTGCAGCAGTAGAGAACGTAGCTAAAAAAAACGTAAGATAGCTATACATATTTTGCAATTAAGTTTTTTAGGAGAAAATGGTCGGCATATTTAGGCATTGTGCATTGTGTATTTTTATACGATATAAACGGCCATGAAAATTAAAAAAAATGGTACTTACAATTGTACTGTTTTTGGTTTCCTCTTTTGTATTGGGTGTATACATAATTTGAAACTGAGGGATTCACAATTAATGGCGTAACTTGTACTAAATCTCATCTGGAAATACTGTGACTATTTTCATGTTTAAGCTACGTCATACAACCCATGTTTTGATTGTATATTAATTTGCCAAAGTGTAAACAACGTAACCTTTTTGCGCAACAAACATATCAGCATACGTGCCAAATAAACAGCATTTGCGGGAAGTTTTTTCGTCTTTAATTTCAAAAAAAGTGCTGGTGATAGTCATCAATTTCTTTTGGATGTTTACGGTGAACATACTCCATCGGTTAAATAATGCGAATTCTGGTCTCGACGCTTTAAAAGTGTAGTAGATTTTGACACGGAAGGCAAAGAAAAAGAATTGGAAGATGAAAAATTGGAGATGTTACTCGACGAAGATTCGTGCCAAAAGCGAGTGAAATTTGTAATAAAATTAAGAGTTACTCAAGCAGCAATTTTGAAGCCCCTAAAATCATTGGGGTTCATTCAAAAGAAAGGAAATTGGGTGCCATACGACTTGAAACCGAGTGACGTTGAAAGGAGATTTTGCATGTCTGATATGCTATTTCAGCGCTATAAATTTAAGTCATTTCTGTATCGAATTATTACTGGGACAAGAAGTCGTGAAGCTCAGCCAACCAGGAAAATCAAAGCCGAAGCAGAATATTAATTCCACCAAGGTAATGCTCTGTATTTGGTGGGATCAGAAGGGTGTCATATATTATGAGCTGTTAAAATCAGGTGAAACTGTTACATGATGGCTGTATCGGAAACAATTGATTCGTTCGCCTCATGTTACTAGACTGGTTAAAAATTATTTGGATTTTCCAAATGGATGGGAAGTTTTGGCTCACTCCGTCTTACTATCACTTATTTCAATCAATGCAGAATATCCTTACTGGAATACGCTTTATTTTAGTTCAAAGTATCAAAAATTGCATTTATTCGTTCATAGCCACAAAAGATAGGCGCATAGGCAAGAAATCCATAAATTGCCTAAAAGAAGGCAAAATGTCACAGCTTCCGATTGACACTGCTTTGAATAATTATTCATTCGATTTGTTATTTGTCGAATCTATATTTTTGTAAAAAATCCCTCATATTCAAGTTATACACCTAATATAAAAAAAGATATTAATTTTATTTAACTTCAATTATTATGCTGCTATGGGTCCTTTCTAGAAATTTGTTTATGCTAAATGATGCTTATAACATACATTCAAATCTATAATTCATCGAAATAGATGACAATTTCAAAAATAATATAAATTACAAATAACTTAAAAATTTGTATCTTAATTGAATAATTTTCTTTGTTTTTTAATAGATTGCACAGACGCAATCTGCACAAAACGGAACGAACTCCAGTAGGGTGCAATCGACAGCTAAACCGCCGGAAAACAATGGTGTTACTTCTCTAGCTCAAGTCTCAAAGCAAGTGGTACCTGGCCCAACTTCAGCTAGTCATGTTGTCATTGACGAGAAAAAGAACAAGAAGAAGGGTTGCTGTATCATTCAATGAACACTCCCTTTGGCAAAAACTAGGCATATTTGTTAATATGATATTTTTTCTGGACAAGTTTCATTACAGCAGCTTGGTTTGCTAAATCAAAAAACGTATTTATCTTTTAAATGTTATATTATTTCGTGAGAACCATGATACAAAGCTATGTCGCATTTAGATTTGCACACCACAAATACGAAACTTATACAAATACATACATAGTTCTCACACATATATATCTAATGTGCATGAGTATAAAAAAAAATTCAATATTTAATATTGTAAATTTCCGATTCTATGTTAAGTTATGTATGAAAATCCTTAATAAATAAAAAAAAAACTTTAGAAAAAGACTATACTATATAGTTCTATTACTGATACCTATAATTTTCTTGGAAATTTAGACTTTTCAACAAAAATTTATATTGGAATAAAATTTGGCATAAAATATAAAAATTTACTTTTAATAATATGAATCACAACAGATTAAAAATGCACTCAGAATTAAAAACATGGCTGATAAACTCAAATCAATTAACATTTTTACTCCATCGAGTAAAATATGATTTCCTTATGTATTTTGCGATTAATTATGATAAATAACAAAATCTAATTCGGCGAAAACAATTAATTTTTTAATTCGCAAAATTTAGATGTTAAGCGCTTTCAAGTTAGCTAATATTTTTCCCTGTAAATGTGTTTCCAAATAATGGTATATTTTCAGCACTGTCAGCCAAGATATTGGCAAAATTTATGCAAATATAAACAAAAATAGAAAGAAAAATGGATCTTCGATGAAGTTCGAAAATGGCTTACCAATTTAAAAATCATATCTCAAAAAATCTATGAAATAAACTACTTTCAGAGTGTTTGTTATTTTAGTCTTGAATTGAAATTTATTTGTTCTCTAGTTATTTTCTACTGTAATAAGCAAATCTTGTGCATAAGTAGGTATAATGAGCTATATCTCTTGAAGTAGATGAACCAGGAACAAGTAACAAACAGACGTATCATTTTTATCTTTGAAGTAACATTAAAAAAGAATAAACATATGATAAATTCAACTTATAAAAATTTACAACAGCTTTTATAAAATATTTAAGGTTTTCAGTTTCCTTGCGTATTTTTTTATCTTAGTATTACCCGAACAAAGCTAATACGTCTTTATGATCAGTTACCTTTAGTAAAATTTAAAGGCCAACATTTTTTTAAAACTTTAACTCTCTTAATAGGATAAAAATGCAATTTCGCCTGAATAGAACATAAATGACCAACAAGGGAGGGAGCTAATGGGTTAAAACATTCCAAGAATATGTTCTACGAAAGATTTTATTCCAAGATACTAAACACATAAACATTCTCAGATGCAAAAGTAACCATGATATCTTATGACTCAATGAACAGCATAAAAAAATTTTCCGTTTAGGATTCACCACGGTACTCTTGGACATTTCCGCTATCCAACAAACATGCTCTGCTCCAGATCACATTTTGTGTGTAACACAGTGTTATTAATACTAGAAATTTCTAGTCCTAAATTATATGAAAACAAAAAAGTAAAAATAAAAGTGGTTAAAAACGGTACGGTATGAAGAAAGTCATTGTACACAATTTCAGTACTGGACTGTACATATACGGTTCCAGAGATATACCGTTCTACAAATAGTTCCAGAGAAATCTCGTCATGAATATTCAGGTTGTATGGGAGGTGCCACTCCCGCTAGAAATTAAGAACTCGCACTCCCCCATAACCTCGGTATTGATATAAGTATAATACTTGCATACCAAATCTTAGTACAGTACCATAAACGCTTCCTGAAATATCTCATGATGAATATTGAAGTCATATGGGAGGTGCCACACCCCCTTTCTAATCCCACTCAAATCTTTTCTGTAGTGTGGCATTGTCAGACGAGCTAGCTAGGCTGGGTTCGTTCCATGACATCGCTACAGCGGAATCTGTCGCAATTCCGTTTAGCAGTGTTAAGGCCACTCTTGCTTCTCACTACCTCACTATAGCCGAACACAAGTGGAAACAACTGAGTACCTGAGCCACGTCTAGGAAAACGTGGCCAGAATTTAATGACCTCAGGACAAAATAACTGATATCACGCATTACTGCTATTCTCACAGGACACTGGAAGGTGGAAGAAAATGCAGCAAGACTTAATCTTCCATTCTATACTTCCTGTCGTAGCTGCCAAGAAGAGGGAGAAACAGAAAGTCTCTTTCACTATTTATGTGCCAGTCCAGGTTTGGCAAGGGGAAGACTTCGCTCATTTGGCAAACCGTTCCTCCAAAATATTAATGAAATATCAGAAATCGATATAAAAAGCCTGCTCATAGTAGTATATTTGAACCTCACAAAGAGGACATAACCCTTTGGGCTTCAGATGGAGGAACTTGCATTTATTGAAAACTCACATTTTACTAACAGACAATTAAAATTTTTTTTTTTTTTTTATATTTAACACACAGGGTGTACCCCTATAAATGCAGATAATTGTGTTGATTTGAAAGAAGATTTATAGATGGGAGGAAGAGGGAGGGAGAATGAGAGAGGGTATGCAATCTCAAGACATCGATAAAGAGATAGAAAGCCATTGTGGCAAGTGTTACCACAATGAACTTCAGTTTATCCAGCTTTGTGGATGAGATTTCTACATGAATTGAAGGGGCCTACAGTTTTATGCGAAGTGAAAAGCTTTTTCATATGCAATTTTTAATCTTGTAAATGAGGAATGTGGTAGTAAAACGGTGCTTTGCACTAATCATGATTAAAACAACTACTCAAACAACAACTACATGGCATTGTCAAACAATGTCGTTGTACGAAATTTCAGTGTGTAGTTACAGAGATATTCTGAATAAGCATGATTTGTATAGGAGGTACTACGCCAATACTAATTTTCCCCACAGAATGCCGTGAATACTACTGTGGGCAAAAGTTAGTAAGACTTTGTTCATAATTTCAAATTTTTTTATTCATTCTTCCAAATCTATTTCGCCCCTTCAAAGTAATCCCCCCCCCCCCCGGCCCCAATACACTTGTGCCAACGTTTTTTCCAATTCTCGAAACAGTTGTTAAAGTCAATTTCCGGAATAGCCTTCAATGCGCTTAGCGATTCATGTTTAATGTCTTCAATTGACTCAAAACGGTGTCCACGAAGCGGTTTTTTGAGTTTAGAAAATAGCCCAAAGTCATACGGTGCTAAGTCAGGCGAATAGGGTGGTTGCGGAACGATATCAGTCGAATTTTTGGCAAAATGGTCTCGTAAAACGAATACAGTGATTTTGGAATCGTAAAACCAATCGTGCATTCACTCTTCTTAGGCCCAAATGATGTTTTAAATGGTTTTCACTGATCCTTCCGATATTCCAACGATGCCAGTAAGGTCTCTGACTGTTAATCGTCGATTCTCGAGCACCAATTCCTTGATTTTATTGACGTGTTGATCATCAGTTGGTGTTGATGGCCGTCCTGGACGTGGTTCGTCGTCATGGTCGTTCTCGACCATCTTTAAATAATTTGTACCAATCAAAAATACTTGCTCGCGACATACAATTATCACCGAAGGCCTTTTGCAACATTCTGAACGTTTCGGCACCAGAAATTTGATTCCGCACACAAAATTTAACGGAACTTCTTTGTTGAATAATTTCACTCATTGTGAAAATCGCCGAATGCACTTTTTGTACTTCAGAAAGACAAGCGTATACTAAACACTAATGATTATTTTGATGTGACATTTGGCACAGATGTCACCGACAGTCATACCAACCTTAAAAAAATAATATTTTGATGAATGGGTTTCCGCGCGAAATTTAAATTAAAAAGTCTTACTAACTTTTTCCCACAGTAGTACATGTTACTTTCGTACTAAATGTTAGTATCGTACTACAAACAGTTCCCTGAGATGAAATTTCAGGTTTGTATGGAAGGTACGACGCCCTTTTCTCCAATCCTCTTACACTTACGGCCTCATAGAAAATACATTTTTTAAGTAACAGCTTAATCGGTTGGTTTGTTTTTGAGTTTAACGCACTTAAACGAACAGCTAATTTTGTTATATGTATAAAGATAAACTCATAGACTACAACATATAAAACAAGTTTCTTTAACATGCTTCCATCATTACTAGGAAAATAGTAATATATAAAAATCTTAAATGTGGCGAACTTAATTTGTTTCCCTTAAGCAACGCATTAGAAGTTCATAAAAAAGTTTACTCCAAGATAAGGTACAAGGAGTTATATGGACATATCTATTTATTCTATCCAGCGACGTTAATATATTATATATTTTTCGTTTTGAACTTTCTACAAAGAAATCATCCTAATCAAATCGGATTCTGTTAACTGCTCAATTTTTTTCTATCAGTTATTAACCAAAATTGTTTACATATGATTGAAAACCGGCTACTTTTATTTAAATTTCGAAAATATCCAACAACAACTGGAGGTAAGAATTATGTTAATTGATTAGTAATACACATTTAACAAATGAATTATTAACTTTAAATTGTACAAATTATAAATGAGAGCTGTTCGATTTAATTACAAAATATTCTGAAATCTCAATTATAGAATTACAAATAAGAAGCCGATAAAATTAAATATTTTCTATTCAGAGAATCTAAATCGCTTGGATTACAATAAATTTATTTAATATTTATTTATTTTTATTTGTTAAGAAGTTTAAATATGTAGGTACGCGTTCTACTTTGTTCGTATGACTTTACATTGCATTCACAATTTGAGAATTTAAAATCGAATTTTTTTGTATGTCGGAATTTCGGAATTTGTTTTTATCATTTCTTTAACAGCAAATTATTTATATAATATTTATATATAAGAATTAATTTAAATTATGGTTAAACTATAAATAGAATTTTTTCTCTGATCTTGTTAATATTATTGAAAAACTTAAAAAGATATTTTTTAAATTCTTCTAAAAGCAAAGGAAACCACCATGCTGGTCGACTTTAGCTTTCCTGATCACTGGAGCTTTTTCTAAGCAAACCTACGTGCGATCACTGAGACCGTTAATTTGATAAGGTGTAGTGCGATAGATACCCTGTAGTGATATCTATAATGGGCCGCTAATTACTCTAAAGTTGCGCTTCAATACATCAATCGTCTCTTAATGAGACAACGAAGGTATACAATCTGCACCTTAAAGGAGTGCCTAGGTATAGCGACATTAAAGGAGATTGTAAAGCTGCTGAACTTGTTAGCTTGGAACGACTTTCAGCAATTCACTCATTACTAGCAATGTGGGTATATCACTTGCCACGTGTAAACTCTTAATAAAGAGTCACCATTCCCATATTGTAGACAGCAGATGGAGAATGGAAACAACTTGCGGAATTGCTAGACAGTTATAGATTATGCCTAAATAAAAGTGCACTAAAGCACTCATAAACCTAGAGTGTATTAGGGTAGTTCCATTCTAACTGAGCACTGCCTCATTGGCAACCACGCTAGGAGACTAGGCCTCCGCGATAATGAATTCTGCAGAAGCTGCAAAAATTAATTGGATGAAGAAACAATACTACATATTCTGCAGTTAGGCTGTGGTTATATTCACATTTTACTCGGCCAACTCTATGCAATTGTTGTTGTCCGAACACGAAAAAAGAGCTTTTACTCTCTCGCACACCGAACATGATATTCTGGGTGAAATGTACACCGAGCACACCAAGTATTATGGGTGTCAATGAGTTATTCTACAAAAAAAGAACAAAAATGTATGTAAAGTAGAAGGAAAAATGCAAACCTGTAAGTACATCACTATTTTCATATACAAAACAGCGAAGTTGTGAATTTTTTTAGTTTTTAAAAGTGAATATGAAATATATTATTCATAAAACTATTAAAGAAAAATCATATTATTTTCATAATTTTTCAATTGTTAAAATATTGATAAAATCGTTTAAAGTTTTTTAGTATACCATTTAGTGTTGCCGTTGCGAACAATATAGTATTACAAAACAAAACTGAATTTCGACAAAAAGCAACTCTGTAACGAACACCAATGTAACCACTGCACCCAGCACGAGAGTAAAATATGATGTGTTCGTCGAACAGCGAACACCAGTATAACCAGCACCTTACCCTTCTTCAGTAGCACCTTTCTTTGAGAGACTCAATGGCTTTGATGTAAGAACATCAGAGACATAATACGCTTCATCGGAAGCTCAAAATGGGAGCTTCAGGAGTGAACAATTCGTCCAATTGGTATCCGTGTGCTCTTCGCGAACAGCCACAAAAACAACCCAACCAAATTAAATTTTTTAATCTAATTTCCAAACTTCAACAATTTGTAAAAGATATCAACTACTCGGCACAATCAAAAAAAATCCGAAATAGCATAAAAGTAAAAGTTAATTTCATTCTTTTCTTTCAACAGACCATGGAGGACCTAGGCCCAGCTTTTCGCATCCACTCTTTTTGTGTGTGTTACATTTGTAAATGATAGGAGCCTACAGTTTTATGCCGAATACAAACGATGAAGTGAAAAGCTTTTCTTAGGCAATTTTTACTGTTGTCGATTTGCTAAGGGGTGGTGCCGTTAAGAAAATTTGTTTTTTTTTTCACTTGTTTTTATTTTGCCTGTGGTCCGATGTGAACACCGGACACTCTGCATAGCAGATCAGCGCACTACCGACAACCATTCTTGTACAAAATTAGAACGCACAACATATTTGGATACCGACTAAAATACGTACCGAAGAGCTTCAAGCCACCAGAATAAGTAACGTAATATAGACCCATATCTTTGTAACCTCCAATTTCAGAACTGTTGAAGAAATTATTGCTGATACGTCTCACGCCGTTGGTTAACATTCCTGGTTTTCAGTTTGGATTCAGAAAAAAAACATTCCACCATCGATCAAGTTCATTGTGTAACAAAGATTGTTGAAGAAACATTTGAAAAAAAGAAATATTGCCCTGCAGTGTTTGTGGACATATCTCAAGCGTTTAATAAATTATGGCACCAACGTCTTGTATACAAAATTAGTAAACTTCTGGGTGCTAATCTATGCCATCTACTTGAATCATACTTGTCTGAAAGAACATTCAGAGTAAAAAAAGAAGAAAACGTTCGAAGTTCTACACTATCAGAGCTTGAGTTCCACAGGGAAGTGTCAAGTTGCGACAGCGTGCGCACAGCAGAGGCGAAGCTTTATTTATAGAGCCGGCCACGACCTATCATCGGTTGTAGTACCATCTAAGTAAGTAGGTAATTAATGATGCATCATGTCAAACAGAAAGCTAAACAGATCAAGCACAAATGTCGTATGTTGCAAGAGACAAATTTATCAGCCTAGTTATCATCAAACCAATTTGGACGTATGGTATACAGCTTTGGGGCAGTATAAAATATAAATTATTTCAAAATAAATTATTTCGCATGATTACTAACTCATACCAATACGTAACCAATCAAAAAATAGACAAAGATTTAAACGTAAAATGGGTTAAAGAAGTGATACAAGAATACGCTACCAAACAAGAAGAACGACTGCGCCATCCAACTTCTGGATATTACTCACGAATTAAGAAGATTGAATCGCATAAAGCTAATCGCACATGAGCTAACTTAAATTAAATTATTGTTTTCTTAAATTTTTTCATTGGGGAACTGGAGACTTGTTCTATAAACCCACACACGTCTTACTTAATTGTTTTACGTACATTTCAGTAATAGTAATTAATTACCCTTGTTAAGATGGTACTAATCTAATAAAGGATGTTTAAAAAAATATATATTTG
The DNA here is from genome assembly GCA_958295655.1 of Palloptera scutellata. Lineage (NCBI taxonomy): Eukaryota > Metazoa > Arthropoda > Insecta > Diptera > Pallopteridae > Palloptera > Palloptera scutellata. The sequence goes on from OY282449.1 coordinate 104,463,949, forward strand.
TATATGGATGCAAGGCCTGAACCTTATATGGGGCCGTAGTACAACATTTCCTATCGACTAACTGCATAATTTTTAGTTTTTTTTATTTGAAAACCGGTTAGGAAAAATTGTCGAATTATACTCGTATTCGTTAAGCGTCTTTATTTTGATGGATTGGAAAACTAAGCTGTCTTGTTAATGTTTAGCTTTTAATAAAATTTTATGGTGACCCCGTAGGTATTAGTCTATTTTTTGTCCAGATTATGGGAAATTTATTAAAACAAAAAAAAAATACAAATTAATAATTATATTCAAAAAGGTCGAATAACCGAACCGTAAAATTTCGAACAGGGGGACTATTGGAGAAAACCCGAAAACCGGGTAATTTTGCTGTAAAAAGTTGGATAACCGAATAAACCGAGTCGGTTTTGGAAACTTCTAGTTTGGATATTATGTACATGAAATGACTGTGAAGTCTAGAAACGATCAAAATTTAAGCTTGTGGTGTAATTAGACTACATTGTATATCTATTGTTTATTCTTAAGCAGCGCCTATAGGAGGACAGGGAGGACCATTTATAATTTAGAATTTGTTTATGGTCTAAACAAGAAATGAATAATCTTGTTTCAATGTGGTTTTTATAATTCGAAAGGAGAAACCTTCCGGAACACTATTTCATTCAAATGGCTTCTTAGGCTGGCCTTGCAGAAGCCCATACTCTGGCTTCTCTTCAGTTCGTCTTTTACTAAAGATTTCCGTGGAGAGGTGCACTCTAATGAGTATAAAACTAAATTTTCCAAGGCTTGAAATCTTATGAACCCATCAGTACATTTTCGACTGTATGGAGCTGTAATTGTCCGATGGCTGCGCCAATTTCGTTCTTAAGAGCGTCAATCGTTGTTGGATGGTTAGCGTAACAATTATCTTTAACGGCTAACTCTGTACAACTTTTTTGTCAATAGTTTGGATGCGGTTGATAAGTTGGTTGACATTATCTGCTTTCCAGTCCCTTTGGGAACCCTTTGTCTTCAAGACTGCCCAAACAGATGGACCACCCTGTATACCTGTATACCTTGCCTTCGACAACAACTTGATGATGGTTCAAAATTCGTTTATACAAAGTCTGTGATTCTGAAGGGGGTAAAAAATGTAAATTTGTAATATGTCAACAATTCCCGCCTTTTTAATCACTTTTTTTTCATATCGACCTTCAAGAATGTATTACCTTGAATAAATATTTTGGATATTTTGCTAACAATTTTTTGAAAGTGTATACGTGATTATATATTGATAATATGAAAAATTACCATCATTTCTCATTTTTCATTTTAATTTGCAGTAATAGTATCTATCGTCTTTAAATCGGCCTCAAAAACACAATATTCTATTCTATTGTATGTTTGTAGAAACATACAAACATTTAGCCATACACATGTATTATGTACATACATATGTATGTATAACATAAATTTTGTTTATGTAAGTATATAATTAGTATTCAAAGTTAAATTAAAAATAAATTAAAAATAAAATAATATTAAATGAAAAACAAGAACTTTAGACATGGGCAGCGGAGCCATTTAGATAAGATTTACTTTCGTGAAACTGATGTTTTACTTCTCATAACCAGTAACAATGTATGTATGTTCATATAGTACATACATACATACATACATACATATATATGTATTGCATGTACATAGATTATAGATTGGCATCCAAGTAACCATCTTCCAGTATATAATGCATTAATATTCTTTAAAACCGGACGTTTTATTATACTTATTCTAGTACATACAAATTGAAAAATATATAATATTAATAATTGATTCAGTAAATTAAAAATGGTCATAATTATATTTGACCAAATTAATAAAAACACCAAATTAGTGAATTTAGTAAAAGCAAAACTTGTTTAGCTTTCTATTTAACGTATGCAAATATCTTTTAAAAGTGGAAAAAAAACTTAAGAATCAAATAACGTTCAAAACCGGTCTTGCCTACTAAATATCCATACTACATACATACATAGTATCTACTAGAGAGGAACGATTCTTCGCTGGGAGGATTCTTTTGTACTACTATTTACTCGTATTTATGGTATATATGATAGATATGGTTTAAGCGTGTCTTCTTGACGTACATGTGAATTTGTGTTTCCGAAAACAGAAACAGAGACCGCGTGCTAATCAAATTGCCTGGAAACAGTTCAACGCTTCAATACAATGCATTAGTACAATTAAGGAAATGTGAAAGTAATATTTATAGTATAATATTAGAATTACTATTAATCAAAGAATGAATGATTGGCTTCTACGAATAATATTAGCCACAACACGATGCACGCAAGAAGCCGCAAGTAAATGCTGATTTGTATTAGCAAACTAATGAATGAATGCCTCTCCAGATGCTTAACTCTCTTTGCTTGTAATTAGTGCAGCGATGGGCAAACATTCGGCGTAAAGATCTTCTCTGCGGGGTGCCAAAAACCGATACGTATGCTCGAAAGGGACTGCCCTATAATGAACTAGTGCAACTAACTCTGGTGCAATATTTTGCAATTCTTTAGAATTATTAATTTTTAATGAATTAATATTTATTTATTATTATTTCATTTTTTTTTTAATTAATAATCACGAACCAGCATGTGTGTATTTAATCTAATTTAAAAATCAGAAATTTTTGTCGCATGTCAACTTAGATTTAGAGAAAACAAGAAAATAAAATAAAATTAATGAAAAATAAAAACTTAAATCATTAAACGTGAACGTGTATGCTAATTAGGTGGTCTCATCGGTTTCTTGCTTTTCCTTTATAACCAGATTTCTTTTTATTCTAATACATCAAAAAGTTATAAGTCGCTATTTAATACATGGCCAAAATACTATGGATTCACAGAAAGAAATATAAGAACAGAACATTAGGAAATAACAAATATATTGTATGTACACTTAACGCTAATATATTTATTTTCTTTCATTGTATCTTGATAAAGTATCTACCTTCCGAGTGTACATATGCGGTCTTAGACGAATCTGGTTTTTTAATCTTAATTTTGGCATTGGAAAATATTGTATATACAGAAGACAATATATAAGGAAACAAGAAGTGTTTTTAGTCGTATTTACCAGTTAGAATTCGACCGACAAATACGCACTTGAAACTACGGACAAAATAAAAATGACAAGATTAGTAAGTTCCATAAAAAAAAATACTTAATAAAAACTTACATCTTTAATATTTATTCCGAACTTTACGCCAATTGGAATAAGTAAAAGATATTACATATTACATCAATGTGAATAGTATTACTTTTGTTAATCTTTATTTATGTACATAACTAAAGTGTACTTTCTATTTAGTTTTTATAGCAAATGTGTTAAAAGTTATTTGAAAGTACAGACAATATTTAAAATATTTACATCAGTAATTTTCCAAGTTTCAATTGAAAATAGTGTAACAAGTGCATGTGAAAATAATGTTAAAAAAAACCAAAAAAATTATTTATTTATATTGATTAAAAAAAATAAAAATAAATATAATTGAATTATTTCTAAAGTGTTAAATAAATTAAGTAATAAAGAAAATGGAAATAAGAAAAAAATAATTTAGTTAGAATAATTAATTAGGATTTATCAATTTATCATAAAATTTATATGCCAATGATTGGTGGTTTTTAAAAGAGCTTTTATTGTATTGAATAAACGTCGTGAATTAATCAATTCAAAAAAAATGTTTTCTTTTTGTACAATATTAGTTTAATAAGCTCAAAGAATGTAATGAGTTTTAAATTATCAATGCCTTGAGATAAAAGAGCTTGAGTATCATTATTAAAAAAAATAAAATATTTTTAATAATTATCCACGGAAATTAATTTTTTTTTTGTCTTCCATTATCCAATTTATTTTATTAAACCCAAACCTTCACTGGTAACATATTTACTTCGTTTTATATTCAATAACATAATTGTATAACTAATTTCTTAAATATTTCATTTAAAGCATATAATCATACTACATATAATAAAATGCTAATATTTTGTATGTATAAAAAACCTTTTGATTTTTAAGCAAGCTTATTTTTGATTTAAAAATCTATTATTGCAGATTATTGTTTTATGCATCGTAGCATACGCTGTAGCTGATGTGAAACATTTGACTGATCGTAATGTTGATCTATTCAAATATGATCCAAGTGATGTATATACTCTGCCCGAAGATATTGATGATGAGAAACCGGCGGTTCATTTCAGTGGCGATGTAATGAAAGCAAAAGTGGAAAAATTACAAAGCTTCAACGGAAATAAAAAATTCAAATTAGAGTGAGTACCTATTGAAATTGAAAAAATTATTAAACAATAAGTTTTAGGGAACAATGAGTTGGTTCAACGTATGGCCATGTTTCGATTGTGGTTGCTTAAGTTTAATAAACAAGTCGTTGCTAAGAATTTTGTTTGCTTAGAATTTGAGTTTAAAACACTTCCATTGAAGGCAATAATAATATTTGTTATTTTGTTTTTAATTGTATCACGTGCAATGCAAATTGAAAAGTGGAACAGTTTGATTTAATTCCGATTTATTTTAGCATTTATTTAAACAAAATTTAGTAATTTTGTATAATTTATAAGAATGAGAAATATTATTAGCCCCCAACAGCTTCTAGTTCGAAAAAATTTCATTTTATACCCATTATTCTCAATTTATTTTATAATTTTCTCTTAATTATTATCAGATATGTAATCTCTCGTTTGCTGCAAGACTGTAATATCTCAAAAAACATAAATTTTTAGAAAAACCCATTATACCTTTTCAATTTACCTGTCACTCCATACAATTGTGAATGACCAATTCTCTTCTCACGTGAAGAGTTCAAACGATAAATTTATCGATTAATTCACAAGTAAATAAATAAGATATCGAAACACAAGGAATTTTTGCATTTATTTAAATTAAACAAAATAGAAAGAAAATTTTAACTTTTAAAAGTACAAAAAATAAATGTAGAGCCCAGCAGAACGGTGCGAAATGTGCGAGAGAAGAACCACGAGAGCAATAGAAAATAATAGAACGAAAAGAAGCAAGGATACAGCAAATGAATAGAAATGAAAAGGAAAGAAAAGGTATGTTAGGGTGGCTTGTATAAAGTTATACCTATATAAAGCACTAACCGTTATTTCTGTGCAATGATTTCAAATTTTAAATTTTTTGACTTATGACAGTTTTGCAACAAACTAGCGATATGTACAAAGATATTTTGAGTTGTCCCAGGTGGGGCAAAAGTAATGCCATAATGTGAATAGGCTGTAATTTTGTTAAAAATTAAAAAAAATTGGGCGCTCTTTTCACGAAAAACTTATTCGAAAGTGTAAAATTTATGACATCGAGTCAAAAAAAAATTATATCGCCTTCTGATTGGATGCACATTTGCGCTCGTTTTACAGCATTAGGACTCCAAATTGGCGTGTATCGGTACATTCTTTGTTGTAAAATAATTCTCTATCTGTCTGAAAACAACATAAATATCAAAACACTATGACATTTGACGCCATTTACACTTATGCAATTATGGCACATCCCTATTATGACATTACTTTTGACCGAAATTTCTCATACATACAACCCCAAAATCTGGACTTATGACCAAAAAACCAGTGCATACGTTGTCATAACTTTATTTATTTTTACCCGATCTGTAAATTTTATATCTCGAGAGATAGAAGATAAAATGTATAGGTATATAAAATGCATCAAGTATTAAAAACTTCGGACTTTACTTTCTTAGCAGCTAATTACTTATAAAGGGAATTGAGCGACCAAAATCATTTAACATATCTATAGCGACCTTACACGACCAAAAATATTAAAAATACTAACGGAATTCAAAAATTACTTATTTTTTGTTTCAAGGATTTCGTGAATAAACAAATAAACAAATAAATAAACAATTCTTGCAATAATGTAATTTTTAATAATCATGTAGTTTGAAAATGCTTATATTGTCATTATTAATGGCAGAGTATAGGCAGCTTATAACTTCAGCAATGTGCACCCGATTCAATCCAATTTTACCTTATTTTACGCGGAATTGAACACAATTTTTGAACAAAAACCAGCTTTAATTTCTAGAAAATACATTTAGGTATATAATATAATAATTGGTTTTCAGTTTTGACAGTACATACGATAATATGTTATATATTATTTTCTTTATCTCTTACACAACATAAAAATATGTTTATAACATGTATTGAAAAATCATGAAGTTTTAAAATAATAAAAAACATGGACCTCTGAAATTCACCTTTTTGGCCTTAGTCAAGAGTTTCAGGGTATATTCAAAATTTTTAATATGCAGTTATTTTAAGATTAACTATACCTACAACTTGCATGTACTATTTCTCATTTATTGGTAAATTAATTTTCAATGTATCACAGTGTAATCTATAAAATCGGTGGTAATTTATTGAAATTTGTAAGAACTGCACACATAGTAAATAATATTATTGATATAAAAACATTTTTTCTTCATATTAATAGATTAAAAACACAGAATGGCATTGAAGTTTCAAGTGTTGGAAAACTAAAGGACGACAAAACATTTGTTGTGAGTGGGTCATACTCTTTCACCGGAGCTGATGGTAAACGCTATAAAACACGTTACACTGCCGATGAATTCGGTTACCATCCAATAACTGAGCTAGACCTCGATATTCCAGAGTAAGTACTTAGAAATATATAGTAAATACAAAAATGTTGGCTGTCTTAGACAGGCTGTCTTATATTCAATAATTTTTTGTGTATCATGTTTACTTTTAGTATTTTACATGTATCAGTTATCATCAATAAATTATTATTAATTTGAGTTTAGTAATCTCCTCTTTCGTATACAGTTTATAGTTAATAGCTGTGGAGAATTAATTGAAATATTATTGAGCTAGTTTAATTTCTTGTGGTAAATAATATCGTCAAGCGATTTCTCTTTACACTCTTAGTAAGCGAAGCTAGGATATACTTATAAATACATCAAATCTATTTGGAGTGAAAACTTTCGGTCTTCAGCCGCTGTATTCAAAAGTTCATTCACCTAATACCCAAAAAAATTAAATTAATATACTATTGCAATATATTAAATCTAAACAAAAAACTACTAGTCTTAACAGAATAATTAAAACGATCATTAATTTATTACTTAAATTAAAAATTGTATTTCCGTATTATTAATAGGATGGGATTTATACGTATGCAAATTTCATACTATACAGGGTGGTCCATTTAACATTTGGAATTTGAACTACTGGTTATTTTTAGCAACTCTAATGTCATTCGTATTATATGGTTAACGAAATGGGTCCACTTACGCTTGAAGAACGTTGGGAAATACTAAAGATTTACTTGCAAAATGGTGAATCTTCTACAAAAAGTGTAGGAAAATTACGTTGAAAATTCGGTAGAAGAGAAACACGTTCTCTTACTCCTACACACAACCGGGAAAAACGCGAATTTTGCATAAAGACCTCGGTATGAAACTGTACAAGGTTCAATTGGTAAACCAGCCGTGCAACAATTACGTTGGAAAATTATTTGTGGGGAACCATTAAAGATAAGTGTTACGCTAACCATCTAACAACGATTGAGGCTCTTAAGAACGAAATTGGTGCGGCCATCGGTCAAGTACAGCTGCACACAGTCGAAAATTTAATGAAAATGAATGATAGAAAACAGATTGCATATTTACTTCATTAAAAATAAAATCAACTGCGCATTTAACAGATCCAATGCTATGATCTAATTGCCTATAGTACGTTTTCACTTGATGGAGAGAATAATAATAAGAGGATATAAATGTCGGTATTTCGAAGTAGTATAATTAGCTCTTATGAATGTGAACTTCAGTAGATGAACTGCTATGATTTATTTATCTAAAACATTTTCAACCTAATTTTAATTAGTTTGTAAAGTTGTAAATTTATTTTTATATGTATTTTTAGACCACAGCCCTTAAATTCTGATGGGGACTTTCTCCAAACAAGCAAACTCAATGATGAAAAGTTTAAAAATAGATTCCAATTTTTAAATCAAAACTTGAACTTGGATAAAAACGCAGAACGTGGAAGTGGACAAAGCGGCGATGATTACAGCTATTCCAGTTCAGGAAGCAGTGGCTATAATTACCAACCACCAGCGTAAGTTGCAAATGAATTATTTACATAGAATAATGTGTATAATTCAAACTGATCATAATTTATTTTTAGAAGCAAATTTGAAACTCCATCACGTCGATACCTGCCAGTTCAATAAATTATATCTAGTATTTATTTAAGGCATTTAACATACTATGTAGCAAATTTTAACATTTTCCACACATCTTCATTGTTTTATGGTCCTTTAAAGAAATAAAATGTTTACAATTTTGTGAAGTCATAAACATGAACAACAAAAATCCTAAGTGATATTAGAAATACTTAAAATACAAATATTTTTAATGGACATAGGTAACAACAATAACAATAATGAATTTAAAATATTTTATACAAACATACTATTAAATAAATCTATTTTATTGAGATTTTTGTTACAAAATTTTGCATATTTTTGTAATCAGTGAGAAAAATATGGTATAACAAGATTTAATCAATCAAGAAATCGTGGCTGGAGAAAGCAATTAGTTAAAACCCATTTTAAATGATATATTAATCAACATTTCATATGTTGGTTGTATGCCAAAATAATATTTCTGATTTTATGGCAAAAAAACAGGTAGTGCACAATTAAGCTTACTTACTTACTTAGCTGGCCGACGCACAATCATTCATTCAAGGTCATGGAGAAGCCCGTCGCACACATTAGTTAGCTAACTGACAGGTGTCAGATCGATATCCAGGGGACGCCACGAGGAGGTTGTGTGTCGACTGGAAACATAGAACTGTCACGAACTTTACTTTGTGTCCTACGCCCTAGGCCCCGTTAAGCTTAGGCTGGAATAAATGGATTACTCAGGCACTGAGACTTTCTCCTCTATGTTAAGAAAATGTAATTCTTATACTAACAAAAATTTTCCATTGAAAAATTAATACCGGTACTAGTGTACTTAGCACAAACTACTCATCTGACATTTAGAAAGTATTGTGCTATTAACTGTATTATCAGGAATTTGGTACTTTATCAAAAATGCTTCTTCCTATCTTCTTTCTTCTTTTAATGGCACAACAGGACACGGAGAGGGCTGAGCTTCTCGCATCCATTCATGTTGTGCGTACTATATTTGTGCAAGAATGGAAGGGACTTATAATTTTATCCGAACGGCGAATTCAAAAGCCTTTCTTAGGAAAATTTTACTCTTGGAAGTTTGCCATTGACTGCCAAGAGATGGAGCCATGTTAAAAAATTAATTAATTTTCTACTTTTTGAATTTTACATGTGCCGAGATTTGAACTGGTATATTTACTCTAAATTAAAAATATGTTTGGTTATGTAGCCCGTGTATGAATCAGTACAGCAACAGTACCAAACTAAAGTGAGCTTTTTGTAGTACATTTAACTAATCAATGAAATGTTAAAATGATGAAACATTAACTACAGTTATAGTAAAATTTATAGATACATATATAATGAAAGAATGTTTTCAAATCAAAGGTTGACATTTGACATAAACTGAATAATTTTTTATGTACAATTGTTTTTCATTTTCTTTCGACTTAATTCCATTACATGTACGTGATGCAATTACACCATTCTGTAGGTGTAAAGAATATCGTATATTAATCTGCGTAATTTATTTTGTCAAAATATTCAACTTTTTATCAAAATCATTAAATGTAAGTTTTAGCATCTGGCAACACCATCAATAATTATTATTCAACAAAAAGTGCACAACATTTACATACAAAAAATCTATTACTGACTTTGTTGCCCATTCACATTGATACCATCAAAACAAGCTAAAAGCAATTGCCAATGTTAATTTGCTTATATTGCAATGAAGGATTTCTCATAATCATATTCGAGCCTGAGGATTTGACTCTTCCAAATGCTCACGACTCTCGAGGAAACGTAAACTGTATGCTCCACGTAAGTACAACAATTTATTGACAATAAATTTTTAAGCTGCTTTCCTTCCCAATGTGCTTGGCTAATCAATCAATAGGAATAGTGCCTTTGCATTGTAACATAAAACCGACACATCATCTGGGTACTTAGTTAATTTGCTATAACAATAATGATAAAACACAAATATCAATTATCAAGTGAATTTTTTTTTCGAAATGCTAAGTCCCAGTTCATATTGTTGCTTCGACACAAGGAGCTACAACAATCTCAACAATACTCAAGTGCAAACCATTAAGGATTTTATCCCTTCAGATTAATAAAGCAAATTCTCCGTTTGTAATATATAGTACGGTAAGGTATTTGCGACTGCTAATCATCTTAAGGGGCCCCTTAAAAGTACATATGTACAATACAATTTTAGGAGCTTTTTTGCCTTCTGAGTTACATAACAAGTCGCCCCTTATACACGTACCATAAGTATTTGAGTTACTATTTAAAGCATATTGAACGTTTTGTTGGGAAAGTTTTTTGGGTATATACATATGTATGTAAATGATTGTTGGATCTGTTCGGCCACTTTACTAAAAAAACAAAATTCTCTTAGAAAGAGAATAATCTGAAAAAGTACTTACTTACTTTACTTTTAGTGGCACAACAGCCCATGGAGGGCCTAGGCCGAGCTTTTCGCAGTCACTCATTTTGTGCGTGTTAAATTTTTACATGAATCCGAACGGCGAAATGAAAAACTTTTCATAGGCAATTTTTGCTCTTGTAGGTTTGCCATTGCTTGCCAAGAGGTGGTGCCGTGTAAAAATTATTGGTTTTACTTTTTGATTTTGCCTGTGCCGAGATTCGAACACGGGACACTCTGCGTAGCAGTCCAACGCATTACCACTACGCCACAGCGACCACACTGGCAAGTTCATCAATTAGAATATATTCTATGCTTGTGTTTTAAACAGGTCTCCATGTACCGTAAAATTGCCTTAGAGAGAATAACAACAATGTAAAGGGTGATTTTTTTGCTAATTGGTTTTTGACGTTTATATTTCTGACAGTTCACGCGTGATTCTTGACATGTGTCAAAGTAAAAAAATGCTCAGTTTGGTTTGCCATTTCATCATGAATAGATTTACGCCTCAACAACGTTTGCAAATTATTGAAATTTATTATCAAAATTCGTGCTTTGTGAAAAATGTGTTTCGCAAGCTACGTCCATTTTATGTGTGACCAAATTTCGCACCAGTTTCACATTATTGGACATAAATCCTCCAAATCGTATCCATAGAGTGCGTACCGAAGAGAATATTGGTATTGGCTGTATCCGCCAGTGTTAAAGATCGCGATATGTCCATCCGGCGCCAATCGTAGCAATTGGGTTGTGTTATTCGACCACCTTGAAGATTTTACGTAAAGATCTCGGATTAATGCCATACAAAATACAGCTGGTTCAAGAACTGAAGGTAGGCGACCTACCACAACGTCGAATTTTCGGTGAATGAGCCTTAGAAAAGCTGACTGAGGATCCTTTTTTATATCCCAGCCGGCATCATTGGGCCGTACTTATTCAAAGACGCTGAAAGCCGCAACGTTACGGTCAATAGATAAAGGTACCGTTCGATGATAACAGACTTTTTTTTGCCGAAAATGCAAGAATTGGATTCGGCCGACATGTGGTTCCAACAGGACGGTGCCCATGACAAACGCCAAACTGCCCGCGAAACCATGCTACAATTGAGAGACGAATTTGGTGAGCAGTTAATCTCACGTTTTGGTGCAGTCATTTGGCCACCAAGGTCGTGTGATTTGACCCCGTTAGACTACTTTTTGTGGGACTATGTTAAGTCTCTTGTCTATAGGGACAAGCCAAATACGATTGCTGCTTTAGAAGCCAACATTGAACGCGAACGCGTCATTGGTGAGATTCCGGCCGAAATGTGTGAAAAAGTGTGCCTTCAGAATGGACCACTTCAAGCGTAGCCACGGGCAAAAAAAAAAGTTCGTTCACTTTTGTAAAATTTCTCTGTTTTTTTTAATGTTCAAAAACCAAGCTCTTAAAAAATCACCCTTTACATACATACCATATATGGAACAGGTAGATCAGACAATCGTTTCGGAACCAGCCGTAGTTCCTTATCAGTGACCTTAGTGGTATTTCTTTGTGTTTTCAATAATCCATATAAGTAGCTCATAGTTGAAAATGTAATCGAGAATTTAAATTATAATAATTTCAAATATTTTCACTGAATGGTATTATGGCAACAGACATTCAACACTGTCAATTTATTATTGAACTAACGTTTTTGCGTAGTCAGTTTTGTTTGTTTGTAGAAATCGATCGTCAGATCTGTCTGTTATACATATATATATTGTTGTTATTCTGACTATGGCAAAGTTAACGTTCATCGAAACCTGTTTAAAGTTCAACAAAATAGATAAAAACTTTTGTTTGTTTGACAATTGTTTTCTTATTCTAAGTACTCTTGATATTTTAACTAGTAGAAGTTCTTCATTCTCTTGAAGGCATAACAGTTCATGGACGGCCTAGGTCGAGCTTTTCGCATCCACTTATGTGGAATGGATGGTGTCTACAGTTTTGTGCTGAACCCGAACGGCAAGTGAAAAGCTTTTCTTAGGCAGCTAGCAGAAATTTCTCCAGTAAAAATTTGGTAAAATTATCACGGAGAGAAGACAATTTACTCTCCCTTTTTGAGTACGCGAACTGATTACCATTAAAAAATAGTAATACGTAAGTATTACGTACGCGAACAGACCTATTTTCTTTATCGCTTTTTGAAGTCATAAAGTTGTAATTTTCATTCATTGTTGTCATATTAAGAATTTATTGTGCGTTGACTTTATGGAAACAAGAATACATACAACAGTACACGCTCTCTTAGCCGGACACTTATAGCGCTGAGCAATTTGCCCGGCTCAGAGCAAAATTGTTTATGTACATAATAAGAGTAACACAAACAAAATGAATTTTCTTGTGATTACTTTTATGTGAGTTATTTTTATTGACAAATATAATTTTAAGTATAGCAAGGAATTTTTTTCCTTTCTTCAAAAAGTTTCCGCCTAAGAGAGGTGCCCAGAAGTAGGGAGTTCTGTGTATATGAATAATTTTCTCTTAATTTGATCACTGATAACGGTTATGAAATTATCTCAAATATATACATATAAAAAAAAAGAATATATGGCATAAAAAGAAAATATGTATGTATATGACATGACCTGTCAGACAGAGTCCATCTGATATGAAACAAACATTAAAACGATTATTTTTCTAGTGTTCGTACATATTTTGAAAATTCGAATTTGTTATCTTCGGGTTCGTTGATCTTTGGTGACAGACTATAGGGTTTGGCTCTAAAGTGTACAATTCTGAAAAGATTATCATTGTGTCAAAAAAATCTGGCAATTAAAAAACAAATAAAATGAAATTATATAATTTCACAGACTGCAAGGTCGTTATTCTAGTAAATAGTGTTTAAATATGCGCTTTTCGATTATGTTAATAAAATTCATATGCAAATTTGCAAAAGTTTTCTATTGTAATTTTCTGTTTGAAGTAACCTCATTGATAAATTGATAAATATTACAACAATATTATATTTATTGGGCTGTTTGTGAAAAGAAGAAGTCATTTGTCGTTTATAGTATTTGCAATTGTTTGGGTACAAAGTTCGTATTTTTTTCGCAGTAGTTGATAAGGAGGAGCTTTAGCTCTTTTGATATTAAGTATTACAGACGATTGCTTCACATAAAGGTTTTTAATTTACTAAAACATTCACATATTTATAATTGGTTTTTTTATAGTTTGTTTTTAATTATTTAAAGTTACTCTGTAGGCTTTTCCTAGGAAAAGGTGTAGAGATTTATTTGGCCCGATTTCCTGTCGAAATTATATAGCCATAACTGATAATTGATTTTACTTGTTCAGAAAGTGGGAAAGGTAAGTGTGCATTTATAAATCAAATAATCAAATTCAACGGTGGTGGAAGCATAAGGAAGTTACTTCAATATGCTTTGATATAAGTATGTATTAAGATTTACATATTCAGGTATTGTTTAAATTCGATCTATAAAATGGATTTAAGTAAAGTGCTTGTTAAAAATATTGTATTGTTGATATAAGATCCAATATAATAATTGATGGATTAGTGAGATTACTAATATTGCCTGTGAGATTATTATTATTATTAATGGGTGCTTAAAATTGAATTCCACATTTTTATTGTATGTGTATGTGTATTGTATATTAAATATTTTTGTTAACAGAGTGCACAACAATTAATATTTCTGTCTTGTTGTTTATTTATAGGTTTTTGGTTGGCACAACAATGAAAAACATAGTTCAAGAAGTACAAAACAAATACTCTTTTTTGGATAATTTAATCACAAACTTTTGGAGATCATGGATGAAATCAAATTTATCATTTAAACTTCAGTTGCATAGTATTAAATGGAAAAATTGCAAAGCCAAACCAGGATGTGCGTACAAACCAACTGAGGTACACTTCAAGAATTGTAATTGTAATATGGCGTTTTTCTAGTAGGTCTATTGATATTAGTGATCATGTTTTGAAAATTAAAAAATCACCAGAAAATTGTTTGTTTCTCCATAATGATATACGCGTCTGGTTACTTTTCTCTAAATACTGCATGTTTCATTCGCAAGCTACAGATTCGAATTAACCTTCTTTTGTATAACTTATTATTTATTAAGTACTACTCAAATTTTATATATGGTACTTGTATATTAAATAGTTAGCACTTTAAAAAATCCATATGAGAAAAAAGGACAGGGAAAGATATTTACTTTAGTCATAATATACATACCTGCAAGAAAGATATTTATGTATACAATATTACAATGCAGTCTCCGCTGTTAGCAAATCAAGATGAAGTTATATATTTCAGTGGGAAGCAAGTGAAAGAGTGGAAAATTACTATAAAAATAATTAACTTGTCTAATAATGAGACTTACTTTAAAGACAGATCCATCGATTATCAATGAAATAGAAGCCTAAAAACAATAAGGCTGGTCGTGGCTGCCTTAGCAGCCTAAAAAACAAATTGCTAAAAGCCAACTTTACTCCTGCGTGGTTGCAATACCTGGAACATGTCAACACGTTAAGCAAACCACTTGCAGGCTACCCAGGGTATTCTGAGATTGATCTGTTCTGCCACCATCAAGACCTAGCTGGAATTGAAAACAAGTCAATCCCTAAAAACCAAAAAATGCATTCGCGATGAATAAGTGACATGCTACCTAGATCGGTGAATGACACCACGAGAATCGACTGTAATCCTCAGGGCAGTAAACAAGCAAGTTGCGCTGTGAACAGCAAATCGAATCAGAGCTATGCCAATGCGGAAAGATCTGAATTTAGTTCAAATAAACTTAAATTATGTTTATTTATTGAAAAACAAACAATCGATTATTATAATGGAAACACTTATTTGTTCGTTGGACAACTTTTATGTTTTTCAAATTATTGGAGTACATTTGATACATCACAAGGTACATATCATATCATCGGGTTAAAACCTATGTTTGTAATGAAAATTTGTATGAATCTTATTAGTTTAATATACTTATGTATGTCAGTCCCACAGGAATGGAGTTCATTGGGCGATAGAGTCACTATCAAATTCGACTATTTAAAATATTTCTGAGCCCAAACAAACTCCCTCACCATTTAAGAACAATTTGAATTTTTGGAACTCAAGTAAGTCAAAGCTACAAAATCGACAACCAGCAAACAGAAAAGACCAAATGAGCCTTTCCTATAGGATTGACATATAAAGGAAGGAGATATGTATGTGTTATAATTGTAAAAATGCATTAACATTACAAAAAACAAAAAAACAAAAACTACTTTTCTTTAAAGATAGAACAATTTGCGAATGTGATCACACATGGAATATGGATAGTTCCGGCGATTATTGCAGCCTTGACTCTTTTCGAACGCTCCAAAACTTCAAGTCAGTACTTAGTTTCGTGGGTGTATGGAGGTGCTCTTACAATGCTCTTTATTATATCTACATTTTTTCATTGTTCGTGCTATTCTATGAATTACAAGTAATACATATTCAGTTTAATTGATCTGTTATAATTTACTCTCACCTTTTATAGTGGTGTTAAAAATATTCTCCATCGCTGTGATCGGGCAATGATTTATGTATTCATTGCGGGCTCATATTTCCCATGGCTGCAATTGGAGAATCACACACATTCGTACATACTAATTTGTATGGAATGGATTATTTGGATACTTGCTGCTGTTGGAATTGCCTATCAACAAGTAAATTTGAAGTTCAATGTGATGAATGAATTTATGATCATCATTTAATCATTTTCATTCGATTATTTGTAGATATTCCACGAACGTTTTAAATGCTTGGAAACATGTTTCTACGTATTGATGGGCTTGGGACCGGCGCTTGTTGTATTATTGACCGGTCATGAATTTAATGGATTAATACAAATTAAATTGGGTGGTTTCTTCTACATCATCGGTGTATACTTCTTCAAGTCTGACGGCCTAATACCAATGGCTCATGCAATTTGGCATTTGTTTGTGGTGCTCGCAGCTGGATTCCATTATTATGCAATTTTAGTACATTTGTATCCATCGGATTCCGTTCTACTTAACACTTAGCAGATAATACTTATCAAACTAATATTGAAATCCAAATTTCATCCGAATAATCACTAAATCAAATCAATCACAAACAACAGCAACCAATGTCGTCGACTCAGCACTTATTTGCACAGTAGGCCATTTCCACCGAAGGCTGTTTCATAAATACCTACATACATAAATACTACGTTATTTTTTATATTTACATACATTTGTACAAAATAACTTGAAATGACTTATAACTTGAATGGATGCAAATGAGTGTACTGTAAGATTAACAACCATTTTTAGTGCAAACTTGAAGACTAAAGTCAATTTGGAGAGATATGTATGTAAGCCTCAAAGATAATTGAAAAGCTAAAAAAATAGTGTCAAATATTTTTCATGTCAATAGTAAATAGTTAAATAAATTTTCCAAATTCTAGTCATCCAGATTTTTTTTTTTTTTTGAAATGGGAACATATATTGTTTAAATAATAGAAAAACAATTTGAATACAACTAATTGCTTGTTTTATTTCATTAAATATATTTCAGATTCAAGTATTGCTTTAGTTAACGAAAAAAAAATTTTTATTCCACTAATTTTCAATGAAATTTTGGAATTTTGGGAAAGAGACAAATATTTATTGATTGGCAACGATTTGAAAATACACTCAACTATCAAAGCTATGGTTGTGAAAAACTAAAGAATTTTACTTAACTTCATTTTGGAAATCTTTGAAAGAGTAATGTGAATGTGCTATAATTTCTGTAAATGGGTCAAATGTCATTGTTGTTTGTAGGCAGATAGAAAATTAGATGACAACAAGCAATGAAGTGAATGCAATGTTTTGATAATTTGGAGTGAAAATACACAGGAGGAAGAGGGTCATTTGACCGATATCATTTTTCCAACTTAATGCCATCAATTTCACTTCAAATAAACTTTACGTGGAAACGGAGAACAATTTTTTTCATTTTTAACAAGATGGCAGCCAATTTACATTGTGACATTACTTTTGTACCAACTTGTATAAACACAATTTTAATTGCTCTTTATCATAATAATTTTCTCTATGGCGCGAAGTATGAGTTTTTTTCAAGCAGAGATACTTACCATACAGCTCTTTGGACAGTTCAACCACGAAAGTGGGTGTAAAAGCCAAGATATAGTAATACATTCAGCTAGTGCTAGACAGAGCACTAGATTCCTTTGAGATATCCTGAAAATGGGAATACCTTCAACTCCTAAATCCATTAGGCAAGAAAAATTAAAGCAACTATATTTTTGGTGCCTGGGTAAATAGGTATTTATGGAAATGTGATACTTGACGCAATACCTACATTGCTACGGAACCCTTGATAGGTATATGGAATGGGGCCATAAAGGATAATTTAGACGAGGGGAAATGAATACCATATTAGGTTGACATACTGGTTGCACCTACCTAAGCTTAGACTAGCGTAGCTGCTAATTGGGAAGTATGACCCAAAAAGGGCTGCCCGTCCGAAACTTTGCAAAATCCAACTCAGAGTAGTCATGGGTATAGGCTCGGACGGCACCTGTTGGTTCTGCCGAAGCGATGGGGAAACTCCAGAACACATCCTAAAACACTGCGGGGCATTTACACGCAGGAGAAAAGTAGGGGCATCATTGCTTTGAAGACACATCTCCTACTGGGTCAATCCATATTTCATTCTTTATCAGTAGCTTTTACACCATCAACATTTTGAGAGTGCATTCAAACGAGATAAACAGCAGTACAACAAATTTAGTAATTCGTTTTGAATTCCTGAAATATTTGTATTTAAATAGCGGAGTCGATCTTAAAATTCAGACAGTAAACCGTTATTTGCTTTTTGTTATGAAATTTGTGTGATTGCTAACAAAAAAAACTCCCTGAGGTTGCAGTATACGTCACCTATCAACATTAATCATTCAATTGCATGCTTCCCACATACCCAAGCTATAGGGCTATATAGCAGCGACAAATCAGATGAATTTGATGATAAATTTGCAAAACTTTCATCGTTATATTCTGGCACAGGTTTTTGTGATCTATAATATTTCTTTCTTTCTTTCGTTCTTCTGAAATGTGTAGATTCAATGCATTGGATTCTTTTTCCAGTTGGGTTCTTTTATATTGTATATTAACTAATCATATTTTACAGCATCGCTTTAAGCACTAAAGCGATAAAATAAATTCGTATTTTGTTGAAATTTTGTTCCTCCAAGTTTTACACTCATCTTTTATTAACGTATCACACTGGGAATATTAAAAAAGTTACAAATATGTTAACAAATGTAAAATCATAAATATTAAAGGTAGAGTAGTAATGTTAATTACGTTTAATAAAATTATTAATTACTTTAAATTTTGATTTGGTATATTGCAAAGTGCATTATTAAAACGTTCCGAATATTTGTGCAATAAAAGCGATAGAATTTCTCTGTTCCGCTGTCATCTGTGAGTTGTCTCCCAATCGTTTCTGTAATAGTACTGAACATGCTATAAGTGGTGCTGCTTTTTCGGGCAACACTCTATTAGTTACACGCATCCAAGTGTTTCGCACCACATCTAATCGTTCTGTGAGCAGTTTTTTCAGCAATGGAAAATCGTCAGTCAACGAACATTGAATTACATGACTCATCGCCAAGCAAAGCTCTTCCTGCAACTGATCACGATGATTATACTCATAAAAGTTATCCAGATTGTAAGACTGTTCGATTGCAGCCAACAATGCGGCCCAAAACATTTCGAAATGCTCACCGAAATATTCTCGTTCGCCGATATGTGTGATGGTGGAGGTTGCATTGATACGCACCTTAAAATTAGAATGATGAACGATGATGTGACACAAGGCGGGATATAGAGACGCCTGCCAATTGAGATCAGCATACTTAGAGGTTGCAACAAATAACTCTCGGTTACGCATGAAATTACCAATAGCATAGCATGAATTCCATTTTACTTTGGCATTTCCAGATGATCGAATGCAGTCAATTAATCTGATAACGGCTTTTTGGAATATTGCTCGGTAGGCGATGTCATTGAGGTGCTTGTCGGTAAGCAGCCGCAGTAGGTTTCCGAGTGTTCGCACTGCATTGCAGCGCACCTTGTCGTTATCTTTGAGGCACGCTTCCACGGCAGCATCAATTAAACGACGAAGTAAACCGTCCGATATTCGTTCTCGAGAATCATTATTGCTCAAAAGTGCATCACTAACATTACCCATGGACCAGAATGACTTAATTCGCACCAAGAGATTCGTATCTGTTACTAACAGCAATATTAATTCAGCTACATTTTCGATTAATACGAGATTATCGCGCAGCGATGGGAACAACACAAACACAGCTAGCGCTCTGGTTGCTGCTGCCTTCACAGTCATATCTTCGGCAACATCACAGCTTATGCCTGATAGAAAACTCAATAGATTCATTTGTGTCGCATGTGGTAAGCGCTCAAAGATAATTACGCCTATATTGGAAAGGGCATCAAACAGACATACCTTCAAGGTTGGCAATTCATTTTGCGTGTCCCGTATATATGCCAATACGACTGGCAGTATGCGTTCCCAAAATCGCATGCAGCTGTCAAGGTCTTCGCCTGATCTTGCCGTGCCGTTTTCAAGAACCAAATGGCGCCCCATGTTGTAAGCACAACTGTCCAAGCAACGTGCCGCATACAGGCGTACATCAGCTAAAGAGTCTTGAAGTGACTTTTCTAACGCAAGCTCTATGCGATTCAAGTAACCTTTTAAAAGCGTAAAATGGCTGGCCATCGAAGACAAAACTTGGAGGCTTTCTATGCGTACTGATGTCGGCACTTTGGTACGATGTCCATCGCATTCAAGATTTTGTATAACACGCATCAATAGCCACGGAGAACCATCCCCTTTCTTCTGTGTTGTGGAATGTTGAACAGATATTGTGCATGCTTCATTGCCACTTTCCACTTCGTCCGAGTCAATATATTCCTCAAAACTCTCCACCTCGATAAGATCTGTTGCTTCATCACCTTGACGAATTTCATTATTAGGCATGGCAAGGTTGGGTCGTGGTAGTCCTAGAGCTTCTGCAATATCTGGTGTAAATTCAGGCGTTGTAAGTAGAAACTCAAGGACCATTAAAGCGGATACTTGAATAGTACAGTCGCGATGATGGACCAACCTTTGTAGATGATGCACAAAATCCAGTACAAATGCAGAATTGAATCGATGAAATGGTGTTGCCTGTACAAGCAATGCCAGACATTTGAGGGCTTGTGTCAAAACGGGCAGTGAGTTTTCCTTTGCTAGAATAGATGTAAGAGCATCAAAAATAGCTGAAATCATTAAGCCCAAACTCTGGCTGAAAGGTAGAAATGCTGCTGTACGACGATCAGTACCATCCTCTGCCTGTCCGATGAAAACTTTTGAATTCAAAAGCAATTGTGATGTCACTTGTAATGACGCAATGCGACATCGTGCATTAGGGTCTCGTTGGCTCACTTGGAGTAAATCATTTCGGCTGTTACTTCCTATTGCACTTGGTAAGAGGGCATGCCAATAGGCAAATATGGTGCGGCGCTCTAAAGAACGAGCTACTGAACCTACTAACACAATAGACACAAGTCGAATTTTAGCACGAAGATTTCTTGGATTTGCTGGTTGATTTCCCGTAAGTTCCGAGTCCGATGCATCAGAATCGCTAATTTTAAAATCAAAATTCACCATCTCTGTTGTCTCCCCTTGGGGAAAGCGTTGCTGATTGCTAAGCTCAAGCTGACGTGTTGGACCTTTGCCTGCATTTCTTCTTGGCTTGCGAGTCCTTTTAACTTTCCTTCCACAACTTCGTGACTGTGTGTTTGTATCAAACACATCTCCCTCTTCAGTGGAATCGTATAGAATTTGCTGTGATGGATGTATTTTCTGAGGAACTGCGCGTTCTGAGTCATTGTCTTCGATGCCACAGTGCATGTAAGCCTTCGTCAGTCCAAATAACTCAGAAGCGTGTTGTTGAGCGTACACTGGATAAAGAGAAACGACTTTATTCAATACCGACAGAGAGTTCAGCAGAAAAGGTGGTAAGTTAGTGGAATCAGAAATGGGCGGCCGTACGGAGTAATGTAATCGGAGTAATGCATTTGCTATTGCCTCGCTAACTTCTACTTGTGGTTCGGTCAGTTGCGTTTCTATAAAACTTCCCAGCATTACGTCCATACATTTGACAACGACAAGGAGTAGTTCCTCACCGCTTGCGTCTGCGCTGCTTTCCAAACGACATATTACTGTCGAATACTTCGGATGGAAAATCCGTTCCCAGAAATATGTAACAAAACGAGGATGACCAATTACCAACGTTGTTATAGCTGAAATTATGTTTTTTTCAACTGTCGTTGATTTGCTTGACTCAAATGCACCTTGAAGCCATATTGATAAAAGTTCCAGCTGCTTTTCGCTAAGATTATCATTTTCTTGGCTCAAAAGTTGTGTTAGACATGAGGCACAAAAGGTTGAAAGCGCTGTGTCAGCTGGGTTGGTACTGATGATGATGTTGATAATCTCATTTTTGGCATTGGCGCCAATTGAATAACCTACCAAGTCCTTCTGGCCCTGTGAACTCTCTTTGACCAATAGACGCAAGTTTACCAATACATTTTCGTTGTCCATAACTACTTAAACCAAGCAAATTAAATTATTACTAATGGATTACTAGAGTTGCCACCTTCCTTTGGTAAACCGTATACATATGTATTTATATATTTTGTGGAGAGAAGAGCTACCACTTTTTTTTTAAATACACTGGTGGCCAAATAATTGTAGCAATCTTTTATCATGTATATTACTAATCGCAGTGGCAAACGAAACGAGCAATCTTTTTATTGTCACTCTTCTTCTTATTAGTAAAATTATAAACTATGAAAACACAGCTATTGATAAACGTACAGTTATGGACCAAGCTATATATGCATTTGAAATGAACAGACTTAAATCATCACAATCATTGAGAGAACAAATCCTCAACAGACTACATAAACAACAAATTAAATGATCAACAGATCAAGTAATCAATAGTCAACATTTTCAATAGACAGGGAAATCAATCAGTAAACCAAACGAACCATTTTGATCCTCCACTGATTTAACGTTGCCAGAATTGCGAACCGAAACTCAAACACATTCACAACCTAATTCATGTACACGCATTTTGTGTTGAATTTAAATATTTTTAAAGAATGGTAAAATTATATATCTACATATGATCATATATTTATTCTTTCGTAGCATTATTATATCTTTGGTTTTATAGTTTTCTAATTTTTGTTAGATGTCTTCAAAGTGAGAAGCGTCAATTTAAAAAAATGTAAGTATGCGTGGAGCTTACAGTGATTATTAAAAATAAATAAAATTAATATATAATAAGTATTGTTTGAGTGAGCAATTAGTTATTGCTTATAATTCTAGTTATTTGACAGGTAGATTGTTTGATCCGTTAACTGTAGGTCGATTATGCAAAGCACGGCAAATCTCGCTTGAGGGTGAAAACGATATTTGGTGGTATTATTAAGTACGCTTCCGCCTCTTTTGCTTCACTCGTAAGTACGAAAGAAATTTTGAAACGTAAGAAACTTAGATTTACTCGATAAGCTGAATATCAAGTGGACGCCCTTTATTCTTAAATTTTATATTGCTATCTCTCTGTTGCATCTCTTCTCGTTCTATGGTAAAAAAAAACACACAGCATTCAATTTTAACTTTCGCTATTACAAATGAAGTCCGATATTAATTACTATATTACTATTAATTATATTATTAAATATATAACTGATTTTGTCACAACATTGAATAATTCATTCTATATTTTTCAAAATTTTAACTTTTTTTTACTCTTTCTTACTATTTATTCCATTCACAATAGAAACTGAAAATCTCTTGTGAGATTTCTTGGAAATATTGGCTCCAAAATGTTCGCCCCGCCTCGTTCGAGTTTCATAATAGCATAGTGCGAAGCTGATCGCACTTGAAATAGCGGAAAATGTACGATCCGCCGTGCTTTGCATAATCGGCCTACTGGTGATTTGAGTGAAGAATTAACTATGTATTTATGTGGTAAGTTGCTGGTTATTTGAATAGTCAATTAATTAGTAGCAATAACCAGTGCGAGCGAGATAATTATATATTATATTTATTTGCAATTGAAAAGTATGTGTAAGAAAGGAATGCAGAATCAAACGTAGAGAGGAGTTTCAGTTAGTTTTTCCCCGAAGCTCTGTTTAGAGTGATGGGAAGTTTGACAGATACTTTTGGTAATACTACGTACGGGTCATATAACCTGTACATTTCTTTCAGGTTAGTGGGTCAAAACTATCAATGATCAAATGTTCCAAAAGTGAATGAAATCTCTATCTGTAATGGTTTCAATGTCTTATTAGTAAAGTTATATTAGTAATCAGAAAAATCTTCTCCGTATACGAAAAATCTACACCAACAACTCACATCAATAGTGACAATTCATTAAATTGTATATAAAAAAAAAAAAATTAATAATCAAATAAGTGTATAAATATTTTATTATAATTATAATAATTCATTCTAAATACAGTCAATATAAAACAACGATTATTAAATAAAAATAATGTATGCAAATCAAGCAAAATACAAATATAAACTATTCTCATAATTTTTTTTATGTAAATACAATTAAAATTAAATCTTCACTTTAGTTCCTCTTTTCTATCTTCTATGATACCTCGAATTGTATTAAAGTGAAATGGAGTTTTTCTAGATATTTTTCTCGCGATCACGGATGAGTCATCGTTAAATGGTAAATTACGCTTTCCTCTTACGATTTCATTAATCTTTTCTAGATCCTTAGAAAAATGCGACATAACAATATAATGAAAACACTTTAAAGGCTCAGCTCACATTAAAGACTTACTTTTGCAGGACTTCTAAAAGGTAGAGACAGTTGATTTGGCGAGTGCGACACTTCATTTTTTTCCATTGGAGACACGTAGACGTAATGATTGTGTGAAAGTTTCCGTGGACAAGATTGCTTTTCTGGTGGATGTGGAGATAACAGTAAATCATGTTGCTGTACGAAAAAATGAAAACATAATTATAACAGTTTTTTACATAAATTTATTATATACCATATAATATAAAACTTACTGATTTCTTTTTTTCACTGAAATTATAAGCATACGGAGTCATTTGCGGAACATATATAGTATTGTAAAAGATTATAATATCTCCATTTTTAGGTGTTTCTTCATCTGCAATATATAGAGAATTTTTCTTTAACATAATCTTGTGATAATCGTTGGCATTTTTAATTTTGTTGGTGTTGAAGCAAACTTACTTTCGTTGTCAAGCAGAACTTCTCTATATATACTGCTGGTTGATTGCGGCTGTTTTCTATAAAATTTCATAATATCCGCAAAGGATTTATCTTTTACTTCAACAACCTTAAGAACAATGAAATTTATTAAATTAACATTTATAGTTAAAATATGTCAGCAAACCTTTATATATAAATAAATTGCACACATTAAAATTTGGTCAAGATGTCTATCTTTCATTAGTTCCGTCTTTTGTGTAATTGAATATTCAAATAGAGTCCAAATTTTATTTAAAGACGATTCTTCACTCATGTCAAGTTCGTGACATAGTTCTTTCATTCTTATCCATGCTAATTTGTAAAACTGAAATTAAAGAAACAAAAAATTCTAAATAAAATAAAAAATGTTGGTTAAGTATTCGAAGGTTAAAGTCTATGCACCTTTCTATAAAATATTGGCAGAGATCCAGCTCTTTTGTTGCCATCTACTTGTTTTTTCGTGATTCCGAGAGATTTATCACTTACTGAAGTTTCTAAAAGAATGTAAGTTTAGAAAATATAAATTCAAAATTCAAACCAATTCGGTAGTTTCTAAGGCAATACAACGAAAACATTGATAATTTTTTTGAATCTATATAAATTAATAATAGCCGATAGAATTAAATTTTTTCAAGCCTTAGAAATATAATGTTTGTAAATTGTTCGTTTCAAAATACTACTACCTTTCGCGGTATTAAATAAATCTCTTCGTGCTGAGTCGCTAACGACGGTAGAACTAAATGTCTCATAAGCTGAATTCATCGGTGATTGCACTAATAAATAAGAGAAATAAAAAAATTCATAAGTCATAGATTTACAATGCCATAATTTAACTTACATTGTGGCTCCTTTCGTTTCGTTATATTTCCCACATCTACCTCAGACCATGTTGGCAAAGAACCGGGAATAATGCCATTTATTTCCCATAATGGTGATGATTTCTGCCATGTCAGCGATTCAAGACAAGTCTCTTCAATATAATTTAAGTGCTTGATGAGCGCACGCGTTAGAATGCCATCATGGCTTCTAACAACAATTTCAATAATTTTATAAAAATGAAAAGCATTAATATTCAAACAATTTAAAATCCATGGGAATTTCAATGTAGAATTATAGGCGGCCAACACAATTTCGACACAGCATGCAATTAATGTCGTATTGAAAGTATCGGTGGCCAATAAAACTTTGAGATCTATGTGGGGCTTAGTCTTGATTTCGTCTCGAATAATTTTTTCCAACAAATAAAAATAGAGAGATTTAGCCAATTGAAATCGTTTCGTCATCTCTGCATTATTTGGAAAATTTGAGATAAATATGTTTGACATACGGCATATTTTCTCTGTGATTTTATTTAAGGCGTCATCACCAGCTTGTCTGTAAACAATTGTAGTAATATTTTTATTTATGAGACAATAGAGCGCATAGCTACATACCTTATGAAGTCTGATGGCTCTAGAATATGTGCAATATCTTGCAATTTTTTTACATTGTGTGTAGCATTTGCTACTGGCTCGGAAAACGCTTCTCTCGTTGGTAAAGAATGTTTACGGGTATATGGTGTATCCGGAATCAATGATTTAATTTCCTAAAAATCATTTAATTTTGTATACATACACACGCACACATTTTGCATATCGAATTTTATTCTTACCTGGTGATGTTCTGCTTTTCCATCATCAGTTGTGCCTATTATCAAAATAAATAGGCATAAATTTGAAACAAATTCTATCCGGTATTTTATTTTATACGATAAAGCGACGTACCTATATTATTCGTTTTTCGATAATTTGGATTGTTCAGTAGAATTCTTTCGTCGAATTCACCAACACTTAATATAAATTGTTCATATGCACTGTTAAGAGATTTAACATTTCGCTCGAAATTCGAGTTTGAAACAATACCCAGAAATGTTTCATCATTACCGTTAAGGGTCTGAAAATATATTAATTATAAAGCGTAATTTTAAAAAATTATTCAAATATATTCGCTATTCTACAAAATAGATATGGTATCAGCCACATTTCATATCAAAAATTTGATTTCTATTTCGATTTGTAGATTTATTAAGAGTAATATAGTATTTTGAAGATGTCAATAAAATTGATATATACTACGTTTTCGTTTTCTTCTTAATATAGTTTATATAACTTACATTTGTTCTGAAAAACTGTTTAATGATGCTCTTCCAAGAGTTTTCCTTCATCGCTTTGGCATCAGCAGGAAGAGCTTGTGTCAAGCGGCATAAAATCTCTATAATACAATAAGACGTCACGGAGCTTACATTGAAATCTGGCGTATTCCACTTTTCCGGTACACCTTCAAAATCTGGATTAATGAGATCTATTCGATTTTCTGCCAGCACATTTACATAAATCAGATCAAAGCAGCATATTAACAAATGAAATGACGTTACTAAGTCCACAGTATAGCTGGGGTTCTCATTTTTTGCACATAAATACAGGCACCAGCATATGTCATATAATTTATTTGAAGAGCATTTTGCAGCTGATCTATAATTTTAGAGATATTAAGTATAAACGATATAAAAACTTAGTAATATTTTAACAATCTTGTTACGTTTTTTAAAACAAATTTTAAAAATTTCCTGAATTTAATTCGCTTGCATAATGCTTTGCAGGTATTAACACAACTCACAAGTAGTTATTACTTTATACTAATAGTTCGATGTGAGCAATAAAGTGCAGTACATATTGATTGAATTGTTTAATATTTGTTGTGTTTTACCTGTATTTTGTATTTTTCTTTTCGTTGCGCGGTGAAATAAACAGTAGCTCGTAAACACTATTGAATCGCTGATACAGATGAAAAGTGATACCAAAGGTACGTTCTGATCTCTCGATTTGTTCAAGGAATTTGCTTGAAAGATTTGCCATTTCATGCCAACTTTTAATTTTTATGATAAAATCATATATACTAAACGAAATAGTTTAGGGTTAACAAATGAATTTGGTTAATTTTTTAATTGCTAATACCTCATATTACAGCTTCTTAGCAGTTTATTTAATGATACGCAATTGCCCATTACAATTGCACTGGACTCGCCAACTGTGGGTGTGTATGAAGCTCTGCATTCCGCATACAAAGCGCAGCAAAACCAATGATTGGGATCACCCTTAAAAAGACAAATAAAAAGATTCCGTAGTGCCAATAATTTCAAGGATTAACTAAATATGCCACATACCTCCAGAGAGGATCTTTGGTAAACTTCTTTAAATTTATTCCAAGACTTTTCCTCGGTTTCTCGATCCATGTTCAATTCCCTGCATAAATCTTCATACATCGACCTTAAGTTGTCGACACTTTCTTCGTTTACATCCGACATTTTTTCTTTTGGATGTATTACCTTTTGCATCAAAATAAGGAATACGAAATCTTCTTTAATCAATAATTATTCCAATTAAATATTTTTAGAAGCTCTGAGAGTGCTTCACAGCAATGAAAAAAATGATTTGCAAAAAGTTATTGTTCTTTATATTCTGAGAAAATAAGCCACTTTACCAAATTCACAAATTAATTTTTACTGAACGAAAACGACACAAAAACGCGGGAAGAACTTAAGTGCGAATGTTATTTTAGCGGTCGATAGCGATGCAATGTAGAGTTCGATGTCGAACTTTTTCGATATTTTCGCGGTTCTGAAGAAATGTACGATGAATGCGATTGACTACGAGCGACAACAATTGACGGATAGGTTGGTACCACGCTGGTAAAAGTCGGCGGAGGACAAATGTGTTAAGCACACTTGAAAGTGTGCAAATATGTCGCCAGTGAATAAAACTAGTTTCTCCATCTCTTTCTAATTTTTTCATTTTACATGGGGAACAACAACAATATTGTCTCCTCGGCGCAACTCTTACCAGTTTGATATTAAGAGAGCAATTTTAGTCACTGGCGCCAATACGGCCTGCACTCTAATGTTCTGAATATAATGGACATGAGGTAAGTAATGCTTTATTTAGATGGTTATATTACGAATGAAAAAATCTTCGTACATGATGATAGGACTGAGTTGCATATTTTTTGGAGAATACAGTGTTGCTGTTGTTGTGTAATTGTGAAATTGAGGTAAAAAAGGAAAAGACAACTGGAAAAGAAATGAGAAAACGAAGTTTTATTAAAAAATTTATAGTGATGTTTATACATTATAATTTACCATCTACACCGGGCGGTCGAAATGCAGTGTAAGTAATGAAATGTTTCTTAATTTTCTGTTGTACGCAAAAATAATAGAATGTATAGTAGAATTTCAAGTTAACATGAATCCGTCTATTATTTTGCTGTTATATAGAATATATTTGCTTATAACTTTTTATAATTTAGAGCTTTTAATTAAGAACTTAATGTAGATAAAGTAAAAGAACAGTTTTTCGTAATGTATTGAATTGAATTGTTAAATGTAGAGAATGTACTTTTAAACATTTTAGATATATTTATGCGATTACCAATTACATATATATGTAAAAATTACATATGATTTTGCTTTCTTAATCTCTGCTTGTCTTGTCCTTTTAGTTCAAGAGTCATATAGATAAAGCCTCTTATGTGGTAAGATGTTGTTTTGTCGAAAGACCATAGGTAAATGTTTGCTATATACATGTGTATTGTTTAATATATAAGTAGTCCAACATCATATTTTTATGCTTTTTCTGAGTGGGCAAGTATAGTCATCTCATAGGTATGAAAGGCCACCATGAGTCCCTATTTGAAAGCTTATGTGGAGAGTACCTGGAGTCAAAAAAAAAACTGTTTTTCGGACCACATTTTTTGTACAAACTTTGGTATTTTATATTGTAAAAGGCTCGACTAGCGTACTATGAAGGAAACTAGTGTTTCCTTTCACTAGTGAAGTCTGTAACTCAAAAATATATTCCCTATAAGCAAGTAAAACCTTTAAAAATTATTTTTGCCTAAGAAGTTTTCAATTTAATTCACAAAAAACAAGTATTAGCTACTTAAATTGTTGGTACAATTCTTATTTACATTCTTTCATATACTATAAAATTCGATGTATCGGAAAAAAACATCGATACATTGCATCGAAAATTCCCGATGAATCGACACCGAAATATCGATGTATATCGCCCATCACTAAAACGCTCCCTTAAGCAACTGTCAATTGACTAATTACTATATATTTTTTTTACGCTACGAGACTGCCCAAATAAAGTCACTGCAATGCTAAACTGGTGTCGAATCTGATCCGTGAATAAGAAACTCCTCACAACTTATTGCACTCCTTGAGGCTCGATTATACACGTATCATTTCTTTTCATGGAATAACTTAGCGTATCATTACATTTCAGTTATCTCAGATCGATTGGACCTTAATTACGTCGGTTAACCATAGCTACTCCGCTGCTAAGACATACCAAAGTTTTGTTTCCCAAACCTTCCTTAATCAATTCATTCGAGCTAAGATTTTGAAAATCTTAAATCTACATAAACAAAAGAATTACAACTTTATTTAAATTCTATAACAAAATTACTTAAAATCATTGCTAAGATTTTTTAATGATTGCTCGAAATCAACTGGTTCAACAGTTCGGTTTGAATCACTATAGGCGGGCGGTCCAATGAGATTTACTACATCGTCGTAGTTCAAGGTTTCTTTCTCCAGTAGAGCTACTGCTAGCTGAAATTTATGAATAAAATCGAAACATAATTTGGGAATAATTATTCATAAATGCCTGACAAATCATTTAACGCACTAATAAATTTATGAGTTTATATGAATCTCTATTGTAAATCATTAGAAAATACCACACCTTTTCCAGTTTATCTCGATTTTTTCTTAAAATTTCTTCAGTTTTACGATAAGCTGTAGCTACAGTATTTCTAGCTTCCGTGTCAATTATAACGTCTAAATTGTTAGAAAATGGTTTGCCATAACTGCCAGCCTCTTCTGAATCATTGATGTACATAGGACCGATCTTCTCATTCATTCCGAATTTTTTAATCTAGTAATTAATAAAGAAACTGCTGTGCATAAGCGATTCTGAATATAAGCTCTATTCGCATTTACCTGAGCATAAGCTATTTTTGTGACCTTTTCCAAGTCGTTTTGTGCTCCGGTGGTAATTCTATTGAAAACTAGGTCCTCTGCTGCTCTGCCACCTAATGCCATGCACATTTTATCGAAAAGTTCTTCTTTGCTGTATAGTTTTTGTTCGCTTGGCGTGTACTGTGCAAATCCTAATGCCAAACTTGTTCTAGGAACTATTGTCACTTTCAGTAGCACATCCGAATTTTGCAGCAACCAACCCACGAGAGCGTGTCCAGACTCGTGATATGCTATAACTTTACGTTCTACGGGAGATAGTGCATGCGATCGTTTTTCAGTGCCACCTAAATGCAAATTATATTTTTATTTGTATCGCATACTTTTTATTTGAATTATTGAATTAAAAAAGACTTACCAACTAGTCGTTCTACAGCATATTCTAAATTTTTAGTATTGACTTTTTTCTCACAGTTTCGTGCTGCGTGCAGAGCGGCTTCATTGCAAACATTTGCTATATCTGCTCCTGAAAAGCCTGGTGTTAGGCGTGCAAGCCTCTCGGAATAGCTGGAGGGATCAGAATCCAATTTAATAGATGATAAATGTTTTTCGAAAATCTCTTTACGTTCTTGCAGCGTCGGTAAATCTATTAGAATGTGACGATCAAAACGTCCAGGCCGTAAAAGTGCCTAAATCATTTATATTTTATTTCAATTAAATCAATGAACTATATAAATCTTACGTTATCAAGTATATCGGCGCGATTTGTACTTGCAAGCATTAAAACACCTTCCTTCGAGGCCATACCATCCATTTCAACAAGCAATTGATTTAAAGTTTGCTCCGATTCGCCTGAACTACCTTGATTTACATTTTCCGTTCCCGAGCGATGTCTTCCGATAGCATCAATTTCATCAATATAGATAATACATGGTGCTCTTTTTTTGCCTTCGTCAAACAGATTACGTACTCTTGCTGCTCCCAAGCCACCAATCATTTCGATAAACTCAGAACCATTCATGCTTAGAAATGGAACCTGAGCTTCTGTGGCCACTGCTTTTGCCAAAAGAGTTTTACCACAACCAGGTGGCCCCAATAATAAAGCTCCTTTTGGAACTTTTGCCCCTAGTCGTTGGTATTTCTCTGGAGCTTTTAAATAGTCAACAAATTCCTTAACTTCCTGTTTCGCCTCTTGCAATCCAGCTACATCTTTAAATAGTACCCCTCGACCACCGTCGAATGGATCAACTAATGTAAATTTAGCTCGTCCCATTTGGCTCTGTGATGAAAAATAAATTGCAATTCGTATTTTATGCTACCAAAATATGTGCAAAGATATGTATATGTTCGCGTATAATTTCACGAAAATTTGTGGTATAATTAAACAGCGAAAAGTTTCGTTTTTCAAGAATGCAGCTATGTATACTCACAAATGAATCCATGCTTATTGGACTTTTCATGCCCTTCATTCGGGTAGCTATGGACATTAGTAGTGCAAAGAATAGAAGTAATACTAGAATCCGTCCTGTTATATCGCTCTGGCGATCGTAAGTTACAGCAACGCCTGAAAGTATTTATCATTCAATAATCTGATCCAAAAGTTTACTAACATAATCAATAAGATTTGAAAAATAGAAAAACCTAATACAAAATGTAAGAAATTCAAAAATAATGAACTTGGTTGACTTAAAAAATATTGTGTCCAATAAATAAGTTTTACCATTAGAAACATATCAAAAATACTCCATCCTCATTGACAACCAATAAAAATTCCTGTTTTAAATGCATCTTCTTTTAATGCAAAAAAAGGAGATAAGTATGACAACCGTATGCTAGAATTGCCAGCTGGACATGACTGCTAAAACTGACTGAAATTTCTTTACCTAAGATCTATCGCATTTAAACTTTTTGAAATAACAGAAATATCATTAGAAATAATGGAACATAGGCAGTAAGCAAAATAAATTAACCTTCAGCAATTCCAAGGCGTTTCTCGACATCACGTAATTTCTCTTCAAACTTGGATGCATCAGCAATAGCCATGTGAAAAATTGTTGATGAAACTTTTCTTCCTTTAATAATGGCTCCTTCATGCAGTATGATAGTTACCATTTCCAAGTCGGGACGTATTATAAGTTCTTTGACTTCTCCAGCAGCCAACATATGATGTACAAATTCATTCCAAGATACATACCGCGTGGAGCCCTGATAAGTCGACATTTTTAGAAATACTTTGTCAAATATTTATAAATGTATAAACCTACTTCCGGGCGCTCTGTACGCGGAGACATAACAAGTGAAATAAATGCTATAAACATGTATATTGTGAACATCCATAGCAGCGCTTTGGTTAATACCGATTTCACCTTATCGTCGTTGTCGTTTTTATTATCATTGTTTTGTTGATTCTCATTATCATCACTATTGTTCGGTGCACCGGTGCTTTCTTTAGGTCCGGATTTTTTGCCATCTGACTTATTGGTATAATTTGCGCAAAGGCTCAAATGAAATTGCCGAATTGTTTGTGGAGATAAGTCCAATGATCTGGACAGCAATCCAACTATTGCCTTATATTCAGCCATAAGTAATTTGGCCTATAAATAAGGGGAAATGTTGTAGTCTTCTACCAACAAACAATTAATTTGACTTACCTGTCTCCTTGTTGAAATTGATGAAAGAGACCGCGTTCCCATTCCTGTTATGGGACTTCCACATCGCCCTATTATATTCCTTACTTTATTTAAATTTCTAATCGTCCGTAACATATCTTCTAATTAAAATAAGTTTGTTTTGTAAGATGTGGTGAAATTCATGCTAAATTTTACGAAAATTGCGATAACCTAGAAGAACAGCTGTGAATATGTTTTTACAAAAAATTAATTTTGACAGATAATCTGTCATTAATTAGAAAAACTGTAGAAAGGAGATTTTGCGGGGCTACTTATGTGACTGCAGAGCCATCCACATACTGATAAACGGCTTAAATTGTATAATTGATTTGTAAAATAGTTTACGATTGTTAAAATTAAATGTAGTGCTCCTCTCTTTCTTCTATATTCCACGTGAAGTTAATTTTGAAACAAAAAAGCACTAAAAATCAAGCAACAGAACTAAACTATATAAATACTTGAAGACATGGTATAATACTTTTTTTTCAGCAATTCTCTTTTAAAGCAGCAATACTTTTGACAGATGAAAATAACTCCCTATAAATTTCTCATCATAATACATAAAGGGTGATTTTTTTGATATTTTGATAGTTTTTGACGTTAATATTTCAGACATGTGTCAAAGTGTAAAATGCCATGGTTTGGTTTGCCATTTCATCATGAATAGACTTACGCCTGAACAACTTTTGCAAATTATTGAAATTTATTATAAAAATTCGATCCGTTTTTTATCGCAAAATTGTCTTCAGCGACGAGGCTCCTTTTTGGCTCAATGGATACGTGAATAAGCAGAATTGCCGTATTTGGAGTGAAGACCAGCCAGAGGCAAATCAGCAGCTACCAATGCATCCCGAAAAATGCACTATTTGGTGTGGTTTGTGGGCAGGCGGCATCATTGAGCCGTATTTCTTCAAAGACGATGAAGGCCGCAACGTTGCAGTCAATGGAGAAAGATACCGTTCGATGATAACACTTTTTTTTTTGCCGAAAATGCAAGAATTTGACTCGGTCGACATGCGGTAACAACTGGACGGTGCCACATGCCACACTGAACGCGAAACCATGCATCAATTGAGAGGCGAATTTGGTGAGCAGTTATTCTCACGTTTTGGTGCAGTCAATTGGCAACCAAGATTGTGGGATTTGACCCCGTTAGACTATTTTTTGTGGAGGTTTGTTAAGTCTCTTGTCTATATAAGCCAAATACGATTGCTGCTTTAGAAGCCAACATTGAACGCATCATTGTTGAGATTCCGACCGAAATGTGTGAAAAAGTGTGCCAAAATTGGACCATCAGAATGTACCTCTTAAAGCGTAGTCGCGGGCAACAATTAAGTGAAATTATCTTTAAAAAGTAAATTGATTTATCGATCCAAATAAAAATTTCATTAACTTTTGTAAAATTTCTGATTTGTTTTTGATCTTCAAAATCCAAGCTCTTAAAAAATCACCCTTTATATGGCACTGAACCTATGTCCACAATTGATTATGGTTTTGGAAGCATTCGAGTGAAAGACAATTCTTAAGATCTATGGTCGATTATGTGTGAACGACGTTTATCGAAAAATATGGAATATGGTGAGTTATCGTGTAAAAATCCTAGGGCTGGCTAGATTCCGTTGAGCAAGTAGAAGGGAGTTTCTTCTTTATTATCGTGGGGAAAACTCATATGAAATTATTTTTTCAGTATTACAGCCGTAATGATCTTCCGTTGTTTTAACCTGTCTTCTCTTCTAATGTATTCAAACTCTTTATGATGCAATAATTGTAGAAATGAAACTCAGCTTCATTTTATCAAACCCTCTTTCTTTTATAGTTTTCTTATGCTATGTAAAAAAAATAAACAAATATTAAACAATTGTTTTTGTGCTAAGATCAATATTTCTATAGCAGCAGTTATGTGTTATATAACACAGAACAAGTATTTGTATCATTTCTTTTTATAATATTCACTGTTGAATAACTATATATAATTCTACATTTAATAATTGCTATTTACGGATCCATCAAATGGGCCCATACTTTCACCGAAGTCTTGCATATCCTCATCCACAGTTTCATCAATGTCATCCCCCATATCTTTTGATTCCGGACAGTGTCTGCAACGACTTTCATTTACGCCATAGTTTATGCACGTGGAGCCTACACATTCGCAACATCCGTCGTGAAACCATCTAAAAATCAAAGATAAAATACAAATTATTAATAATAGTTATCACATATGTATACTTAGGTGCAATGTGCTTTGTAGGAATGCCACCCACGAAGTCCCTCTTGTACACATTAAACATTTCAATCCAGGAATCAAATATTTGTTGGTATAGCATTTTGGAATTTTTTTTTTCGCTTGAATTGAATTTTCAGCTAAGATTTAATACATGTACATATGAATATAAGCCGAGTCAGCTTTCTGTATTCCTCCATGTTTTACATATTATATTTGTACTCATGTTTAGTCTTGGAGCGTTGTAGTTACCAGCTAAATGGCGGTGTAGTAAATCTTCAAGATCGAACATTTTTAATTTACTTTGTTTCAATCCTATTGTGAACAACTAATGAATTTATTATGTTGGAAATATAGCAAATAGTTTTTAACACCACACGCAAAATGTGTTGGCAACTTGAGTATGAAAAAGTGTCTATCATTTTAATTATCCGTTTCACTTGATTACGCTAGTCCTTTTTCATTATTTGATACCTGTAACTGCTTGCACCAGTGGTCTGACAGCTTTTTCTACATTTGTTCCATGATGTGCACTGATCTAGATATATAACAGTACAATTTACTGTAATAGTATTATCGCGCTCCTTTAATGCTTCATCTAAATTTTGATCATTGGATTCTGTTAAGAAATTATAACTTTTATGACATAAAATTGTAAGTAAATTCAAATGACTTACTTAAATAATATTTTACATCCTTTTCTAATTTTGGACCAGATAAAACAGTATCAAAATCTACTTGAAAAGTGAAACTTTCCCATTCATAGTCATCGTCCTGTGCAGAAACTAGAACGTTAAATAACTCTGGGACACCATCAAAGTCTTCCACGTGCGATTTTTTAGAAAGGAAATTTCTTGTGTCATTAGGTTTTGGACATAATTCTGTAAAGGAAAGTGTTTTGTATATATTACAATGGTTAAAAAAATATAATAATAAACGAGTAATTTATAAGTTCTAACCGGAATCGCACAATAAATTGCAACCCTGATTCCGATAATGATCGATAGTAAACATATCGGTTTGTAAGCCAAAACAAAAAAAAAACTACAGCATCTGAAAGATTTATACTGCTACAGGTTACAGATTAATGAAGCCACAAGCCACTGCTTTAATGTATGCAAATTTCTATTGTTGGAAACTTACCCACGCAACTACAGCATTCCTCATAGTATTTCTTTCCCAGACACTTGAGACATTCTTTGCAACAAGAACAGTTCTTCAACTCGCACTTACAACTCTGTGTTAACATACATTTGGATACAATGGAGGCACAAACAACTTCATTGCACGATTCAACAGAACTATAGAAAAAGACAAATCCAAAAAGTAGAAATGCGCCCACAGGTACAAAACGTAAAATTTCCATATTGAAAACGAATTCACACAGAATAACAATTAAACTACGCAATCGATCAAATCACAAAAACATTATTTAAAACACACGAACAATTTTTTATTTACTATGTCAATTGATGCTGCAGCAGTAAACTAATTCATTAGGTGTTGATTATTCTGTCAGGCGATTATTGAATGGTTTCGACCATATATTTTGTATGAGAGCGAATGAATATGGCTGATCATCGTACACTAATTTCTCGTTTAACTGGATTCGACACCCTATTTATTCGGGATGAGCATGATAGACTTTTCACACACGCAGTGAAAATTTGCATTTAAATTTTACCAAATCTGGCAAAATTAGAAAATGAAGGATGCGGTAACACAGCTTTCTCTTAGAAGAGATGTGCTTAGTTAGAAATTTATTCACAAAAGATCATTTAGGAAACCTTGTGTAAATGTTTAGGATAGATTTTAGACTATAAATGAAGCTGAAGCCTAACGTTGTTAGGAAAGATTCATCGGTTATAATTTATAATAATGAATCTACAATACAAATTATGTTGCAAAATAATGGAGGTTCAATTTATCTCTCTACACAGCAACAAAAACCGGGTTGCGCCAACATAAGTATGCTAAATCCACTATGCTATTATCCTAATTTTAACAATATATCACAAATAAATCAAATAAAACCTATAAATATTACTGAATACCATTTCATTAAGTTCACTAATATATTTTTAATCCTCCCTCGCATTCAGACAATCAGACCATTAAATACTTCTAGGTTCAGATTTTTAGCTTCTTTAGGAAAATGTTTAATTACAAGTGCCAGAGTAGAACAAATCATGGTTGAAAAATAAATATAAAATCGGATATTGTGGGAAAGTGTACTGAAAATGATGCTTACGTACTGACATCCCAAGCTAAACAAGAGCGTAAAGAGCTGAACAAGGCTGCAATTAGACCGCCCGAACGAGCGATTCATTCGTTCGCCGGTGTAAATAGTTTGGCGTTGAACATTGTGTTCGCTACAATTATGTGACCCAATACACCACATACACACACAAAAATGAGAATGGATGAGTTTTACTATCGAATCTTACGGAAACAGATTTATCGATACATATATAAAAGACTTTTTTATTCGTAAAAGTTGGGTAGTCAATGTATAATAAAAAGTAATATTTATATGTGTATTTGAAATTTACTTGATACAAGCAGTATGTTGGAAAGTATGAGTATCAAAATATACCTTATTTAGTTCTGAAGTACTCAAAACCTGTGTTAAGGTACAATTTTGGCACACTTTTTAAAAAAATTTCGGCTGGAATCTCACCAATGACGCATTCAATGTTGGGCAAAGCATAAATCGTATTTGGCTTGTCCCTATAGACAAGGGGTCAAATCACACAATCTTGGTTGCCAATTGACTGCACCAAAACGTGAGAATAACTGCTCACCAAATTCGCCTCTCAATTGATGCATGGTTTCGCGTTCAGTGTGGCATGTGGCACCGTCCAGTTGTTACCACATGTCGACCGAGTCCAATTCTTGCATTTTCGGCAAAAAAAAACATGTTATCATCGAACTGTATCTTTCTCCATTGACTGCAACGTTGCGGCCTTCATCGTCTTTGAAGAAGTACGGCCCAATGATGCCGCCTGCCCATAAACCGCACCAAATAGTGAATATTTCGGAATATATTGGCAGCTGTTGAATTGCCTCTGGCTGGTCTTCACTCCAAATACGGCAATTCTGCTTATTCTCGTATCCATTGAGCCAAAAAGGAGCCTCGTCGCTGAAGACAGTTTCGCGATAAAAAATTTTTAAATATGATATTGAGAATATTTACAATTTTATAAAATATAATTTTCAAGGATTAAGATAAGCTTCAGTACATATTTAAACTTTATGTAACTAAAATAATAAATAATCGTAATTTAAAAAAAATAATCTTCCATTGTCACAGGGGTCAAAAATCGTCAACCTGGCAACGCTGTTACTGATTATTATCAGTCAGCTGTTGACTGATTTTCGGTTTGTTTATGATTTGGAATAAATATGTTTAGGCAATTTTTTGTGTTTGTTATCCCTGCGGCATTCTTCTGTTTTCTATATGGAGTATTTAATATATTTCTAGAAGTCGAGGAGAATGCTTGCCGTATGACTTACATGTTTGGGCATCCACAGTTTTCGGTAACTATTCAAACTTGTACGTTAGTAAATTACTGATGTTTACAATTTGCAGAAAATTAACTTCAATGAAAATATCATCTTTCCAAATTATGGATTGTACTACTACAGTGAAGGATATTATGTGAAGGATGCCAATGGAATTGAATTAAACGGAGCTCCAGTTATATTCATCCCCGGAAATGGGGGATCGCATAAGCAAGTCAGTACTGACAATATTATTTGCTGATAAGATATATTAGAGTCGGTACACACCAAAATCGCCTAAGTCCATTTGCGAAAATGTTCCAAACTTTTGATGCAATACACACTAATATATCTGTTTAAACGAAATTCAAAAACATGAATTTCTCAAAATTGTCTATGGTGGACCTAGGAGGTTTTGATATGTATCGAATCATTACATCTTCCTAAATACTTTTGCTATAACAAATTAGGCGCGTTCATTGGCATCGGTGGCATTGAGAAAAGGAATGGACAATAAACATGGTATTCACTTGGACTATTTTACAAGTACGTAGAAACGTAAAATAAGATCCCGAATTATATTACTTTTATTTAAATTTCTATCAATTAATTCAGTTGATTACAACGATGAGCTCTCCGGATTATATGGTGGATATCTTTCAAATCAAAAGGAATTTCTTAAGATTTGCATAAAGACTGTTTTGAAGCTTTACAAAAATGTTCAACACAGGAGCAAGGTGGTACTGATTGGTCATTCTATGGGTGGTAAAGTTGCTCAAGCAATCCTCTCGGATTCTGATATTGTTAAAGCAATCAATACCATAATATTTGTATCTTCGCCTTTGGACAATCCTGTAATGAATTTTGATTTGGAAATCAACTCTTTCTATAAGGAAATCAATGAATTCTTATCCCATACTCGTATTCCTTTTATACCAAATAATACAACGAATACTTGCTGTAATTTACATGACGTTGCCTCAAATGTTCGTCATCATGAAAATGTTCGTACAGAATTGGAAAATGTGTTGTTAATTTCCATTGGCGGTGGAAATCGTGATTTACTTGTACGTGCTGGACTCACAACATCACAATTTAGTGATATTCATGCAATGGTAAGTTAAAATTAAACCAATTTAATATTGGCATAACAATGACTAGATTTATATTTAATTACAAATTACAGAGTTCTTCCATACCAAACGTTTGGCTAAGCTGTGACCATCTGTCAGCGGTTTGGTGTCTTCAGCTTGTGTTGGTGATTAATCGCTTTCTGTTTAGTATTTCTACAAAATATGACAAAAATTATATTTCGTTCAATGAAGACAAAGTAATGCGAATGCAAACCGCTAGCAACTTCTTTGTTGTAAGTATAATGGAAAAGTGCAAAAATTATTATTCATATAAATATATCTTGTAGAAACCACAAACACGTCAAAAAACTCATGACATTGATTTTCGAACAAAATTTGAAAATGATAATGTGTGGCGAGTGGACTCGAAAAGGGTTTTTAAAAGGGAATTTAAAAATGGATTAAAACGAACATATAATCAAATGATACAATTAGCAAAGTATCAACAATTTAAGGTAATACTTTTAAAATTATGTAAAACTAAGTTATTGAATTTGAGAGTTTAGATTAGGGTTGTGCGAATTATTTTCATTCGCATTAGTTTCAATGTTCGCCTTCACAAAGTTTTCATCACTGAAATTAATTCTGTTGTCTTTTTTGGGGGAAAAAATCGCAGTTGCATTCGCAATTGTAAATTTAAGTT
Source organism: Palloptera scutellata (assembly GCA_958295655.1). Taxonomy (NCBI): domain Eukaryota; kingdom Metazoa; phylum Arthropoda; class Insecta; order Diptera; family Pallopteridae; genus Palloptera; species Palloptera scutellata. The sequence continues at coordinate 104,505,165 of OY282449.1, forward strand.
TTTATCATTCGTGTTTTTATTATTCGCATAATCCTAGCTTAGATTATTGGTCTTCAAACCGTGCTCCATAATGCCTCGGGGTTTTTACAAATTTTCCAGGGGCTCTGAGGCAACATGTTCACTTTTTAAAGTGATTTCATTTTGAAATTCAAGTAACTATTATGTGTTATGTTGATAATTAATTTTTCAATTCAGTACCTACACTACGTTGTTACTGCTAGTTTATACTAATTTGAAACATGTTTAGAGTTCTAAACACAAACCTTTTATTATATTTGCGATTTTATTTCCAATATTCTACATATCCTTTTCAAGATGATCGAATATTTTTATTTAACTATGGGCATTGATATGCACAATGTACATGTAAATGAAAAAAATTTAAGCAGTGTTTTCTTCGGTTTGCCAAGTTATAATTTAATAATTGATAAACCAGAGGTGGACGCCGTGGCGTTGTTGGTAGTGTGTTAGCCTGGGTTCAAATCTCAGCACAGACAAAATCAAAAAGTAGAAGAGACAATTTTTCTACACGGCACCACCTCTTGGCAGGCAATAGCAAACCTACAAGTTTAAAAATTGCCTAAGAAAAGCTTTTCACTTCGCCGTTCGAATTCGGAATAAAACTGTTGGTCCCTTCCATTCATGCTTAAATATAAAACCCACAACATGAGTGGATACGAAAAGCTCTGCCTATGCTCTTCATGTGCTGTTGTACCATTAAAAGAAGAAAAAAGGAGAACACCAGTTGCTTTAAGTGCAATACTGCTAAACACGAATGTAGTTTCAAAACTTTCTACAGTCCTTAAATGTTTAAAATTTTCCATGTCTTTCGCACTGGAAGCGATTTCAGTAAGCTCTGAATGCTTAATTACTTTGGGATTTTTCAAATTTCAATAACAGAATTATAATTCTTTATTTTTTTTCTTTCAAATTGAATTTTTATATAATTAATTGAAATAAATGTATTCTATTTTATAACAATTTAATTAGAAGATGTATGTCGAGGTATTTCATTTGGATGAAAAATATTGGATTTATGGATGCGTTTCGAAAGCTATATCACAGGGAAAATATATTTGGTAATTATATACAACAAAGACCGTGCAATATTATTACTTTTTTTTTCATTTTCCGGGATCTCCAAAATTTTAAAATGTTTTATACACCGCTTTGGATTTAGTTAAATTAAATACTATATTTTATTTTATCACATGCCAAATTACTATTGTAGTGAAAAAGGAACTTCACTGTCACATTACATTCAAAATATACCATCAAATAATATAATACGATCCATGGCCATACTCGACCTTCATAATATTAGAAAAACTTATACGAATTGGACTGATATCGACTTACGATTGCCATCAACAAATAAACCGGTAAGTAAAATAGTATATAATTAATTAATATTATAATATTAATTTATATCTGTATAGAATAATTACAAGTGTAAAGTATACAAATATTTAACTTTTATTTATGTAGATTTATTTTAATGTTGATATCCACGATCCCAAAGAGAGGAGTATATATTTGAAGGCCCCACGTTGGTTTCTTTTCAATAAAAAGTATTTAATAAATGAAACCGTACAAGGGACAATATACTACAAAATTCTAATACAAGGTATCATTAATTTACGATAATTTCTATTGCTGTTTTATTGTTGCTAAATTGTAAAGTTTCGTATTTAAGATTTGATTGAACCCACGCAGGGTTTGAAAATTAATATCGAAGCGACAACTTGTTCGAGTAATTCATATTATGTAACAACAAAAATATGTATACCATGGGCAAAAGGATTTAATAGATACAATGTTTTGAGGTAAGACGGTATCATAAATGACAGGTCTCATTTTCAAGGAGCTTATTTTTTCATGTAAACTATATTTTATAGATTGTTTAAAGCTTAAAATGCATATTTAAATTTACAAGCTGCAAAATTTATATTTTTGGATGGACATAGTAAACATATAAGCTTAATTAAAATTACACACACATTATTAATTCCAGCGAAAACACTGGTGCTGGCAGTTTCTATGTGAATGTTCCGATTCCCGCGCCTCCTGGTTATAATACCACAAAAAATCCCGTTGTTTTGGAGATTTATTTAGATTCTGTATGCCGATATGGCATTAGGTAAATATAATTATTATATCATATAATCATCATTAATAATTTGCACATATAATAAATTTTCAGCTATCAATTCTCTATTGCGGATACAATGTCAAGAATTGTACAGCAATTTGCACATTGGTTGCCATCACATTTAACTGCAGTGTTATGTATTGTATTGAAGAATCAAGTATCGAAGCTTTACTTGTTGGATTCGTTAAAAACTATGAAACCTTATACCGGATTTTTCCAGTTTACATCTGTCTACATCATTACAGGCATTATTCTTTCATATTCATGCTATTTTGTATAATATGTTCATTAATACTAGTACAATTTTCGACATAGGTTGCCGAATATTCAAAAAGCTTTTGGATCCAATTGGTATTTTACCAATGGCGGATATGCCTAATTACACATTTTACCTGTCATTTATCGTTCATGGAACAGCGGTAGTCATGTCGATTTTACTTTCATTTGCTGTTTGGGTGATTTTGACCTTGCATGGAAATGCAATTTCCACAGTCGCTTTTAGGTAAAGTAGTTTTTCCCCCGTAGTTATTCTTGCGTTGAATATTGAATATTTAAAATACCACAAAGTACTTTAAAAACGGATTTTTTTGATTTTTGTTCTGAAATTTGTGTGGCTGATAAAAAAATTCTGTTTTCAGACTTGTGTTCAGTATCGAAAAATTTATTTAGAATCACTCTACGCGGGCTAAGAAATATGTATTTACTTTACTTTCATCTCCTTCTGAGATATAGAGAATTAAATATCATAAATTAAAAAAAAAAAAATCTAAATAACTTTCAATATTTTAAAGCTTATCCCCGAAAAAAATCCTTAAAATTTCGGAATTATTTTAATATATTTTTTATACTTACTATTTTTTTACTGCATTATCTCATTTGAAGATAATCCTTGTACGCCATATTTTGACTAATTAAAACTATAACTAGACATACCCAGGAGTGGATATGAATCAGTTGGTTCTGTAGAAATTCAGTAGGCTTTATAGAAATTTCGAAACTGTAGTATGAAGAGTTCATTTAGTTTAGTTTTAGAGTTAAAATTTGAAATAGTTTCAATCAGTTTCTTAGTTATGACGACAAGTAGAGTTTGGTATAATTCAATTCAAAAGATTTATTTTACTTTTACTTTTCTCTGTACAGGTTGATTAGAATTCCATTTGGCACATCATCCGTTATGTTATCAATAATGACCTCGTTGCCTCTTGCTTTTGGATTTTTATCCATCTCAATTGCTATTGGATCTTGTGGGGGAATTGCTCTAATACTTGCATGTGTATTCTACTTCTTGATGGTAATGATGATAAAATTTATTCTGATAATCAGAGGAATTATATAAACTCGTCAAAACTCATATTAAATGTGATAGTTTCCTTTCACAGCTAACAAGGCTTAAGAGACATTTAGAGTTTACATGAATCCAACTAATATAAATGTTTGCAAATTATTTCGTTTCAAAAGAGTTACTTTGAACGTTGTTCAAATACATATTCTAATTGTAGCGTAGCAAACTTTTTCTATGTGCGCATAAAATAAAGTAGCAACTCTTTTGAAGCAAGATATAAGCACAAGTATGCTCCTATATAACATCGAATTTCTTAAGATATCAAATGCGTATAAAGACTACATGGAAAATATGATTTGGGAATCGGCAACAAATTTACTTAAAAGATATCGCAGAAAATTAAGTTCTAAAAGTTCATCCGATTTGCCCGATATAACATCTGAAAATTCATTAAATGGTGACTCTGCTATAGAAAATGAAAGAGAACCAAACTGTTTGGAAGAACCTTCGCAAAATCAAAATATTGACAGCAATCGCAATGAAGGACTTGACTATTTTTCTTTTCATACTACCATGTTAATTTTACTTATTGTGCTTACGTCATTGAATTTCGGAGTAACAATGGCTTGGATTAAAAATTATAGGTAAGTTAGAACTATTAACAGCATACGGCAAATAATAATAATAACAGCAAAAATAAAATTTATTTTCTGCGGCAGATATAAACATTCATTGCCGGATCCTTCTCTGGTGCCGTCTATTATCACTTTGTCATGCTTAAGTTTGTTGTTGCAATTTAAAGCTCCGAAGCAATTGTAAGTTAAATTCCCCCTGTTCCAGAATCCGTCGTAATAGTTAAAAATTCATAGCTTCATTTACAAAATTCAAATGATGCCTCATTAAAAACGTATCGGTCTTTCATTTAGAGCAGTTTTTTATGCCAACATAGTTTGAGTTTTTTTTTTGATTAAATTGAGTTACGATGGAATCTGGAATAGGGGTGATTGTTTTCATGTGTACGAGTACATACTGGCATTTGCCAGATATATCTTTTGAATTATTAATACCGGAAAATGCTGACTAAATTTAATCATTTTTGCAGTTCATTTTTTAGATTTGGCTACATGGGCATTTCATTGTTACTGTATGTTAGTGCATCAGCGTGTGTAATGTATTGCCAAGAAGCTGTTTACAGATTGAACTACATAATTGCATTTGTGTACGTGATCATATTACTACAAGAAATAATTGGTCGAACATGGAGGTATTACATTATTAAGAATAATGCAGAAGAATCTTCGGCAATAGAAAATTTAATGTAAAAATTTTATGTTTAGACTTATTTTCATTTATTTATTTATTTAAATAACAAAAGTTTAATTTTATTTGCGTTATAAAATATGGTTTTTCTTGAAAGAATTAAGAAGTTGTTAAGTAAAAATGGCGGTCAATTGCATTGTGCAACTAATTATTAACGGATCCAACCCACTTTTTGGGAGTTTTCTAGTTGAATATAATGCTCTTTCTTTTTCACTGCCCGCTTCATCCTCACAGTAAAAGCATTAGGCCGTGGATATGTTGGTGTTTGCTGTCCGGCGAATACTTCACATTTTTCTCAAGTGCTCGGTCTTGTTGGTTAGATTGAGCGCGTTTCAGAGTTTTTTTTCATTGAAATACAGTTGTTTTAAATACTATTTTGCGCACAATGGCAACACTAAATGGTATATGGTTTTGCTCGAAGAACACCATAAAATTGTTGTTGCACCGAACACGAAGAGAAGCCTTTTACTCACTCTCACAACGAACGCGATATGCTCGGTGAAATGAACACCGAGCACGCCGAGTATTCAGGGTGGCAATGAGCTTTTTTTTTTACAAAAAAGGACCATAAATGTTAAATGTGTAAAATAGTATGAATCATGCAAACCATTTTCTTAATTTTCACAAAATGCTGCGAATATTTTAACGATTTAAAAGTGGATATTATTGTCTTTATAAAACTATGAAAATTTATATATTTATCTATACATCATGTTAGCGGTATTCACGATGTGATACAAATTGAGCAAATTAATTGGAAAAAATAGATTATGATTTACATAAAATAATTCAAGTTTTATAACAATTTAAAATTATGCAAAATTAATAATGTATGCTGAAGTTTGAATAGTGGGCTTTATTAACTATAGCGCAACCTTCGAAGGATCAATCTTTTATGTAAGTACATTTGTTATTGGATCATTTTCTATTAGTTCATGATATAAGCATGTTTGTAAGTTCCGTTTTAGAAGAAAGCATTGCAGGAAAATTACCGTTTGTACAATGATAACGTAGGCCAGTGGTTCTTAAATAGTTCAGGGACCCAACAATATTCTTAAAGAGGGTATTCAGCGTTTATAGTCATCCAGCCTTTGAGGAGGACTTTCTTGCAAAGGAGGACTATCTTCCCAAAAGTAGGACAGTTGGTAAGCCTAGTATGTACTCACTGCGTCAACCCACTGATCATACGCAACTCTGTCACTAAGGTGCTGGTTATACTGGTGTTCGCTGTTCGACGAACACATATATATTTTACTCTCGTGCTGGGTGTAGTGGTAACATTGGTGTTCTTTACAGAGTTGCTTTTTGTGGAAATTCAGTTTTTTCTGTAATACTATACTGTTCGCAACGGCAACACTAAATGGTATACCAAAAAACTTTAAACGATTTTATCAATATGGAGAGTGAAATTAATAATATAATTGAAAAATTATGAATATAATATGATTTTTCTTCAATAGTTTTATGAATAATCTGTTTAATATTCACTTTTAAAAACTAAAAACATTCGCAACTTCGCTTTTCTGCATATGCAAATAGTGATGTACAGGTTTGCATGTTTTCCTTCTATTTTACATAAATTTTTGTTCTTTTTTTGTAAAATAACTCATTGACACCCGGAATACTCGGCGTGCACCGAGTACATTTCACCCAGCATATCGGGTTCGGTGTGAGAGAGAGTAAAAGCTCTTTTCTCGTGTTCGGGCAACAACAATTGCATGGTGTTCGCCGAGTAAAATTTGAATGTAACCACAGCCTAATAAATTGTTGACAAACGAGTTGGTGTTCGAAAAGATGTGCAACATTTACAACTTTACAACACAATATTTGAAAATAAAATTAAATAAACTTTAATTCACGCGTTTCTACCCGTACACTTGAAAAATGAACAACATGAATTTCAGAATATAAATAACCGCTTTGTTCAAATTGAAAATTGAATTTTATTCTCATTATATGCTGTACAAAACTAAAACGTTTATGCATATGAGCCTTTTTCATCTACATCACACCTACAGCTAAAATTAAATTAATAATATAAATATATTTACAATAATTTCTATTCATACTAAGTACATAATGTTTGTTTTTGTTTTTGTTTTTTTGTAATTTTTGACTATTTATATAAATACAAAACTATTTATTATATACAGCTCTAGATAATTTATAAAGGTGATAAATTAAAAACTAAAATTTTATTTATAGTTTGGCAACATTTTAAATTCGTTGCATTCATTCAGTTAATAAAATTCCAATGACAGTTACTCGCACTCTTCTTATGGGCTCGAAATATACTGTTATAACGTACTCTAAAGGAAGCATCAATACCACGGTTACTTTTTCATAGAAACTTTATTAACTTCGTTGACAAATATCGATCTATTTGATAACAGCCGTGGTGCCCATTTCACAAGATTGTTCTAGAAAATATAAAAAAAAAACGTTAAATGCTTAAAACGTATACATATTATATAAATTTCACAAGTTTTAAATAAATAACAAAGTTGAGAAAAATAAATTTTCTCAAAAATTCTACTTAAACATAATATTATTTTTAACATTTCGATATGTTATGAACGAGCAAAGCTCAATGTGCGCTTGCTTTACTTCCCCTGTTTATTTTAATATCTGATTAGCTTTGTCTAATTACACTGTGCAACCAACCCTAGGAATTCTCTGGTGCCAACTAAAATAAGAGATGGTCAAATTATAAAGAGAGAGAAGCACTTAAATACCTTAATATCTCAAGTATGACTACTGCCACGTACATTTTTTGATTCGGCTAGAAAAAATAATATTGTGTTCGGATTTTGAACTGTTGGCTTGTCAAAGATTTTGATGGTTGATTTTTTATTTAAATTGGACCCAAGAAATTCAAAGGTGCCAACCTTTTTTTCAAATTGTTTTGAGTTTTCGAGGTAATGGTATTATGAATGTCTTCCTTGAATGCCCCTGAGAACGACTTTATATCATAGTTTTTAAATGGGAATTGGTTTGAATCAGGTATAAAAACTGGTTTTGAACCAAACCATTTTTAAACCGAACTATTGGCAGTTATTTTTATTTCACATCCCTGGTTTAAATCTTTATGTATACGTCATCAGTTGCGTAAGTAGGATAGGGATAAAAGGGGATGTATCCGCCCCTCTTAGGTGTATTTCTTTTGACGCTTAGTATTAGCTATAAATTTGTATGAAGAGCTAACAGCTAAGTAGGGATAGCTGCTAGTTGTGGATAAAAGCACTGTTGGGACAGTGTACTTTGCTATTTGTTATCGAAATCTACCAAAACATAGTCCCATCTCTGAACTTCAAATAGGTAAATAGAAAAAATAGCATGCAAGAAAAAACGTTCGTACACAATTAATTTGAAATTAAAATTTATTAAAAGAATGTAAAAGGTACATATATTTTTCTAACTAACTTGTGAAAAAATGAACTAAATCGGAGGCGTTGTAGCTGCTGAAGTGCTAATCGGCGCGAAATAATGAGTGCTAGTATTAATATATATTAAATATTTATTAGAACAGCTGTGGCAAATTTTCGATAGTGATGGCAAATTTTTTATATCTTTTACCTAATTGGGGATTCGTGTTTTTTTGTTGGCACGTATTGCTAATAGTATATACGTGTCAAAAGAAATTTTCCTATAATCCACTCTTCGACTTTTTCATGGAACCAACAAAAATTTATCCCCAATTTAAAATTGCTATCCATGCCACTGGGCTACATAATACATATAAGATACAGCAGAATAATTTATAATCTATTTTAATTTTTTTGGTACCTTTGAATTCCTTAGGCCCAATTTATGTAAAATCGGCCATCAAAACCTTTGCCAAAAAAAAAGTTCAAAATCCGAACACAGTTTTTTTTTTGCCGAATCAAAAAATGTACCTTTTGGAGCGCTTCTCTCGTTTTATAATTTGGCCTTCTCTTATCAATATATACATTAGCTTTGAGACTAAGTAAAGAAAACGTTAATTTCTAACCATCACCTTGCTCACCTAACAGGTTACATACATACGAACATGAATATATGCTATGTATTTAAGAAATATACATATGTATTTGCTTTTAAAAATAAAACCTGTGAAGATTAGACACATCCGAAGCAGTTTCGAAATCGTTTAATAAACCAAGGTAAATAATCAAAGTTATTAACACACAACAAATTACTTATATATGACATTAAATTCAACTTTCTTACCGTCCATAAAATTATTGCATTTGATATGTTGGTCCATTGTTTGCATTGTTCATTCCATAATTTTGCTCATTGATTGCGATGAATTCAAGTAGGTAATAAGAACACGCTCATCTTCGTTGTGGATCTACAGGTAAAAGTCTCCAGAAAAAAACGACTATCAGTATCCAAACCCCGTCGATCCATGGCCAGTCATTGAAGGAGTAACACTACTAACTATACCTAATTGTGTGGCTGTATTATTTGTTTGTCAGTGTTGTGCAGCAAATTTCATACGTTTTTGTTTTTGCCTTTGATTGCAGAACCAGACACGCACCACGTTTTTCTTCAAATCCAGTTTCTCAGCAATGGCAGCGATTTTTTCCCCAGATGGCCTCGGTTGCACAGCAAAATACGCTTCCAGAGATCGCTTTTCAGGCGCCGCAATGGAAGTCCTTTTTCTTGAAAAAAGACTCGATATAGATTACTTTATAATAGAACTTAACATGTTTAATTGCTCCTTGTCAATGAAATTTTTTCGACTTTACAAATAGAATTCAATAACTAAGAGCAGCTTCTAACTTATCGTAACTATTTTTGCTCACTTCTCTTTACATTTTCACTTTTTATGGATAATTATATCGCTGAATGGCTTTTAATTTAATGGTAATCATTTAAGCCTCTACAAAATGAAATTTTAAAAATCACCTATTAGCTCCCAATTAATTCAAAGAGTAATTCAAAGCAAGTTGACTAAGTTCTTAGAGATTCATAAGTAACACAAAGAGGAGCTATGGTAAATCCAATCTACTACCGAAATTTCAGATTTTATTTTAGATGTGAAAGGAAAATAAAGTAGAGCCATTGTTAATTACTTTTCCGCAACTAACTAGTACGGAACTAGCTAATTTTTTCACTGCGAATTATGCCATTGTAAAGTATCAGTATCCTTCTAAATTCTAGGAATCGAAACGTAATACCTTAATACATAGCTCCAGTGTGAGTATTGTCACTTATGGTAAATTGTAATGGTTATCCGAGGGTCTCCGATTCATAAAAATTTTGACATTGTAAAGTATCAGTATCCTTCTAAATTTTAGGAATCGAAACGTAATACCTTAATACATAGCTCCAGTATGACTATTGTCACTTACGGTAAATTGGAATGGTTATCCGAGGTTCTCCGATTCATAAAAATATTTTCTAGTAAATAAATAAAAAGCGACAAAGTTTTATGTCTCTAAAAAGAAGTACAAATTCGAACTGTGTTGCAGTATTGTCAACATTCATAATGTAAAAAGGCTGTACAAAAGTATTTCAACGTTTCGCCAGTTGTTCAAATTATAGTGGGATCGAGATAATTATACAATAAATCCTATTCTTAGTTAGTTCGTGCACTATTAAATTGTATACAACTTAAGAGAAGCAAGCAATATTGCATTCACATATCGCTTCTCCAGTTTAAAATAAAATATAATTTAAATTTTAAATACTTTAGTGGAGTTTATCGCCTGTGACATTTAAAATCTCGAGGTATGTAAGTAGTTCCAAATTCTAACTGGAGTGGCGGTTGTTCTGCCTTCTGTCGGTGTTTGATTGATTGTGGATTCTATTATTGGCAATAACCAAAACGCTGTCTACCTTTTCTTTTCACCCGCCGGAAGTACGCTCGGAGCATCGGGATCTCTTCGCTTATTCTTTGCCTGAGCTTCCGCTTCTTCGAGCCACGCTTGCAAAATAGGCTTAAGTGCAATCATGTTGTTGTGGGAAAGTGTTAAACTTTCGAAGCGGCAAATTGTACTTTGAGACAGTGCCCCAACTCCAGGTAACTTTAAATTTGCTAGTGCTTTTCCTACATCTGCTTGCGTCACACCTAGAAGGAGTATATAAGTAAATAAGGCTTTTATTTTTATTTTATATTAGACAACTACGTACGTACATATTTTTGTAATACTGTAGGAAATCCTCAGTCCCAATTTACATTGGCAAAAAAAATTGCCGTAATTCTTATCGATTTTCATATAAACTTGCAATTAAAGCAAATTTTTAGAGCAAAACGAACTAAAATAAAACATCAACAGAACCAATTGCAGAAGAATTGCCATTATCAGCAAATCCGTCTCCTCAAGTAAGTCAACACTTCTTGTTTTTCCTGTCTCTCGTACAAAGTCACGAATTGTCGCAATTTTTATTGCCAATGTAAATTGGGAATAAGCAAACAATAAAAGTTAAGCACAGGGAAATTAAAAATGTTTGTCTATTTTTTCTGAAAACGCATATTTTTTGTGTTTTCTGGTTTTAGTTTCATGAATACTCGTACATTGAATACAGATGTTAATACCATTTAAATATGGTAACTCTTTCAAACTCTTATAGTGCTCCTACGGTTCTGCTTCCGTTGAAAGGGGTTTTTTCAAATTATTCCTTCGTTCGAAACTGCGCAATAGGACATGAAAAGGCCTCAAGGCTTAAATCATCCCAATAAAAAAAAAGCATTTAAACCATTTTTAGCACTCAGAGCTATGTTTGTACATATAGTATATGGTTTAAATCAAGATAAACCCGATTTAAACCAGGGATTGAAACCGAAACGAATATCTTTAACGATGTGACATCGGTAAATCGATTTGTTACCAGGAAAAAAAATTTTAAAAGAAATTAACTCGTATACCAACAAAAACTACTCATCTGGCATTTGGCATTTAGAAAGAAAGACATCTACTCGTAGTTGTGATATTTTCAGGAATTTGGTACTAAAGGGTGTCCCAATACGATTCAATAAAAAAAAACGTATATTTTTTAAGCGAATGGTGCTATTTATATTGAATTCTAAAGTAGACATGTTGCGGTTAAATATGGAATAAAATATTCGGCAAATGGCCCCCGCGGCTCTGATTATAGACCCTTACTCTTCGAATGAAAATTTTCATGGCATTTTGAGAAAGATGTGGCTCTATCTAACCGATAACGCGTTGGATCTCAGCCTTGAGCACAGGAATTGTTTGTGGTTTATTCACACAGATCTGGGATTTCACAAAACCCCAAAGAAAGAAATCGCACAGCGTTAAATCGCACGATCTTGGCGGCCAGTTGACATCGGAATTTCGGGAGATGATTCGGTCTGGAAATCAGTGATCCAATAAATCGATTCCATGCGCGGTTTGACAGGTGTCATCGTCCAGCTGCAACCATATGTCATCCAGATCCATACCGTCCAGTTGATGCTACAAGAACTTCGTTATCATGTTCCTGTGATGAATGCCATTCACAGTCACAGCATTTTCGGCCTCATTTTGATATAGCGCTCCATTTTTAATAATCGCAACAATCGTAGACGAAACCTGTTAAATTTCATAGCTGCCACTTGCTCAGAAAAAAATGGCACAAAATTTAAATCGTACACTTTTTTGAGACACTTACTTTACTTACTTACTTTTAATGGCACAACAGCCCATGGAGGGCCTAGGCCGAACTTTTCGCATCCACTCATGTTGTGGGTGTTATATTTGTACATGAATGGAAGGGACCTACAGTTTAATGCCGAATCCGAACGGCGAAGTGAAAAGCTTTTCATAGCAATTTTTACTCTTGTAGGTTTGCCATTGCCTGCCAAGAGGTGGTGCCGTATAGAAAAATTATTTTTTCTACTTTTTGATTTTGCCTGTGCCGAGATTCGAACCCCGGACACTCGGCGTAGCAGTCCAACGCACTACCACTACACCACAGCGACCACCCTTTGAGACACCCTTTTAATAAATGCATGTCAATAAGGTTTTTTTTTACATCGGTTGATTAATATCAGAGATTTTATTTTGAGTAATAAGAATTTATGTTACCGGTAACGACGTTGCGATAACGGTAACGATAATGGTAATGAGAATGAAGTGGAAACGAACCGGTAACTGCTTCAGTCCCTGATTTAAACAACCGACTGGTTTAAACCATGCCAATGGTAGTTATTTTTATTTATTTATTAAAATAAATACCAAATATCGTTACATCATTATTTCATTTGAATATTTCTCTAGTATTATCCGCTATTGTCCGATGTTGATAAATTTCCACAAAAGTTTAAGCAGAACTGTGAGCATTAAAACAAAACAATAATTTTAGTTCTCGAAACATAAAATTATAGGAAAATTGTGTTTTTTCAATTTTCAAAATTTAATCATGAATTTAATTTTACATTGGCGTTGCCAAAGAATAACACAAAATTTAGTATAAAAGTACTATATGTTAATAATTAAGAAAAATGAGACCTAATTCTCAACAAAAAAGAAAATTTTAAATTGTTTTTTTTTTTGAAAGATATTCAATATTAAAAGCCCATTATGTACAATATGTAGTACAAAGTTATCAAAATTTCAAATTGCTCAAGTTGTATTTATGAGTCTTACCCAGTTTTATTCTCCTTTGTTTAAATCTTTCCGCGAAAGCTTCTAACTCTCTAGGATCTGTGTCAGTGTCTGGATGAAGGCCAGCTGCAGCAACAGCCGCTGTTATTACAGGATGATGAACTGCAGAATGCCCATGATGACCTGAAAAATTTCAATTGGCCGATGATTACTTTATTACCCTATATAATCCATACCCGTCGAATGGCCACCCAATGAACCAGGATGATGATGACTCATCATATGATTCATACTGTGGTATGATCCGTGTAAATGCTGGTGCGTTGGTGTTAATGGCGTTTCAGATATTGGTGCTAACGTCGTCATTGAACCCGTCGGGTCCAACATATCCAGTTGATCCATCGAATGGTGCATCTTGATAAAACAAAAGAAGTAATAAAAAAACAATTTCAAATTACATTCGACATTTATGTATGTACATATTTGAAATTCTTTGGATCCAACATATCCAGTTGATCCATGGAATGGTGCATCTTTATAAAATAAAAGAAGTAATAAAAACAACAATTTAAGTTTTCTATTTGCATTTATATATGTATGTGTATGTATAAGTACATTGTATTGTACGTAATTGAAATTCTATTATACAAATAAACTACTTAACTTAAAGTAAACATGGTTGACAAACAATGAACGTATTGAAATTTAAACTCCTACAGATTCTTTGATTCAATTTCATTTCTACCTTTACGTTATAGATAAGTATTAATTTTTCTATTGTAATATAAGTACAAATGTAGATAGATACCTACTGTTTATATATTTTTTTTAAATTTAGTAATAAATGCTAGGCAAGCATAGCTTGTTCCCAAACCCGCCATCGTTCTTCAACACAAAGAAAAAGTTTGTGTTAATGTCTTGTTAAGTTTAAAATGTATTTGCATTAAAAAAAAATAAAAATAGAATGCAAAAAAGTAAGAAGTTCTGATAAACTTTAAAAAAGTATAGTTTTTTTAATGCGAATAGCTTCGGAATTGAGTGTTGCGATTAGGGATCCCAACCCAAATTATAGAATTCCTCCAATTGACCCCAAAAATACCCCAATTTCTTTTCGAATTCTCCCCACCTATTCGTTTCCTTCTTTTAGTAACACAACAGCCCATGGAGGGCCTAGGTCGAGCTTTTCGCATCCACTCATATTGTGCGGGATATATTTTTGTACATGAATGGAGATGCAAAGTGAGAAGCTTTTCATAGGCAATTTTTACTCTTGAAGGTTTACATTGCCTGTCAAGAGGTGGTGTCGTGTAGAAAAATTATTTTCCCACTTTTTTTTGTATGTTACCTGTGTCGATATTTGAATAACCGGACACTCTGCGTAGCAGGCCAACGCACTACCAACTACGCCACGGCGACCACTCCAAAGTTTTGGGGAAATTGAGTTATGGAGTGACCCAATTCGCCTAAATCATTAATACTGATTTACGAAAAGGTAAACCAATTGAATGGAGTACATTAGAACTTGTATAATTTCCGAGATATTTTTAACCCATTTTTTAGAATTTATATTTTTTTCGCTAATTTATTGGAAACAACAGAGTTGGAAAAGTTATTAAAACCTCATCCTGTAGAATGTTGGCTTTGAAATATACTTATACTATCTTTTTAGTTAAAAACTTGTCAAAAAATAAAAATTTAGGCTTTCGAAAAAACTTAGAAAGCCATCATTCTTATAAGAGCAAAATACATAGAGAAATCAAATTCTACTGAATGGAGTAAAAAAGGACATAGAATGTCCACGCTTCGTAATAAAAGCCATATTCATTTCTAATTCTGATTTGTTTTAGAGTCACATCGTTGAGAGGTGAATGAATTTGACATCGTTCGGCAGGTAATTTAGTCTTCTTTTCGAAAAATATAATTTGAAATTTAAAATATTGGGACTATGAACCATATTTTGCAATTTACTTGTACTTGTTCAATTAATTTGAAAATTAAATAAATTTATTTTGACTAGGCCGGTTCATTTATAACCATTTTAACGATATCCTATTCGCCCATATCGGCTGAGTTATAGGCGATTCCGTAAATCGGTATTGCCGATTTTAGCAATTTGGCTAACTCATGCAAATTTGTTTGTAGTAATTTTGAAATAAAACCAAATAAGTTTAAGTAAAATCTGAAAGGATGAGGTCGAAATTCGAAATTTTTTGATACGTTTATTCTGGATTGGCCAGATATTCACTTTGTTAAAAAAAACTTTGTATATGCAGAATGTTTGTGAATCGTATCATCGTTTCTTTGAATCATTTCAAGTGCTGTCCACCAAAAGCGGACGAAAAAGTTCACGGTCAAAAGCGGACGACTGCGCGTTGTTCGTACGAGTGGAGCTATAAAAGCTGTTTGAGAGCGAATTCGCTTTAATCCCTTAAGGAAGCTAAAGAGCTGTGCATTTCGCAGGTGCATTGCTCATCTTTAAGCTCTTAAATAGGATTGCAAAGATGTAAGAAGTTTTACAGTGGCACGCAAGCAACGGCCATGAAAATATGCTTTTTACAGATGAAATAATTTTTACGGTGGACGAAATTTTTAATAAACAAAAGTCTATGTTAGAACAACCCAAGAAGTGAAAATACTGTACCAAGGCTTCAGAGAGGTTGTCATCCAGCATATGTACATTATGGTTTGATGGAGAGTGTACACACTTCTTTGCAGTGAAGAATTTAACAAAAACCCTCTTTAATGGAGGACACTAGGTCTTTCAGCAATACTCTGCACCTGAACATAAAGCTAAATCAACCCATGCGTTGTTACTGCAGAATATTTCATCTTTTATTTCTATTGAGTATTGGCTCCCGGGAAGCCTAGGTTTAAATCCTCTCGATTACAATGTATGAGTGGAGTTAGAGCGTATGGCCTGCCACTGTTCGCCACCGAAATTTGGAGAGTCTGAAGCAAACACTTATTACAGCAGCGTCATCCATATCTAGGGAAACCTTACGTGCTGCTATAGCATGTATTTTTGGCTTGTACTTGGCCCGTTTTTTTTTTTTTTCAATATTCAACACACAGGGGGTACCACTATAAAGACCGAGCATTGTGTTGATTTCTTATAAAAAAGATTGATAGGTGGGAGGAAGAAGTAGTTATGAGTGTTTGCTTTAAACTTGCAAGGGTTATAATAATTGGGAGTAATTGTTGCAGGGAGTTAAGTCCCTGACGTGCGGAACGACAGGCAAACGAACTTCCTCTGTAATGCACACGAACTGGCGGCATCAGCTTGTGCATGTCAGAAGAACATCTACCGTGAAAGTAACGGTAGAACAGTGAGACGCCAGCAACGTTTTGACGATGTTCCAAGGAGTCAATAGAGCTGGAAACTGTACTGCCTCGTATTAGCTTTATCGCTCAATGTTGGATACGGTTCAGGATCTCCAGTTGCATTCGTGAAGCTCCAGCCCATAGCTGCGAATTCAACACCAATTTATGATGTATATAGGTGGTGCACATCGTACGGTGATCAGTCGGAGTGAAATATTTTTTACACCGCCTAACAAAGCCTGCTGCTTCTTTCGACACGTCAAAAATGTGTTTATTCCAATGAACATCATATTGGATTGACATGCCCAGAACATCAATAGACACTATCTCCGCAATACCTACCCCACCCATATCTAGGGGTTTAACAGGGGGCTGGGAAACACGTTTGAGAAATAACAGACAGCATTGGGTCTTACGTGCATTGAACTCAACTCTATTCGTGAGACACCACTCGGATTCTAAACGTGCCTTTTCTTCTCAATCTGCAAGGAGTTAGGGCGTTTTTGAACAGGTTTATGAATGAGAAATGGTGCTGTCATCTGCAAACGACTAAATATGATTCTTTGTTAACGAGAGTCATTAACGACAGTCATTAATGAAGGTCATTAATGAAGATAAGGAAAGTGTAGGGGGGAGTACCGAACCCTGCGGTACTCCAGCAGGTTTTATTTTCCCACGAAACAATATCATTTAATATAAAATCAAAGTTACAATACAATCGAAAAAGTTGTTTCTTAAATTTTTACACTATGTTCATTTAAGTTGTAACAGTACTAAGTATATTTAAATAATGAAGTTCGTTAAATTGAATAGTTTCGATTAAGTTTTATAATTTTTTCGACACCTCATACTTTTCATATGGCATTTTCGTAACTTGAATCGCATAATCGGTACTACCCATACAATGTATTAACGAATTAATCGGTTGTAAAAGGATAAACTATATGTAATTGTAATCATATATATTATGTATGTAATGGTTTAGTTAATATGGAACATGTAATCCTTTTTTTGTTTTTCAGTTAATCGTACTATTGCTAAGGGCTTTTTCAAGGAGTACTTTTAAATTATTGATTTTTTTTATGTTTTTGTGTGAGAGTTGACAGGTTGAGTTTTAGTATAGAGAAAGTACAGTTTAATGAAAGGGGAAAGAATATAATTGTAGAATTAAAATTTGTATGTCTAAATTATGTAGGTACAAGAAATTTTTTTTTTTTGAACAGAATGACTTGGGTTAGTACATACTATACATACTATACATACATACATACATATATGTACATATTTACCATATAGAGTGAACAATTTTAAAAATACTGTCATTGCAATACTGCAACAATTTTTGCATAAATAAAGAAAAAAATTTAAATTGCTTGTCAACTTTAAATTTTCAATCTTTTTGTGAAAATGAAATACTTAGTATGTTGTGCATTAAGTGAAGCCGACCAATTTCGACCAATTATATAAAACTCAATACACAGAATATTTACTTAGCATCAACATACATACATATACATATATATGTACAAACATACATATAAGTATACAAATTAAACAACAAGACAATAATACATAATGTCGTTAAATGCGGAACTCTTCAATTATAAACCAATCCCAAAATTAGAGTAGCTGTTATTGGTTTCACCCTTGGCTCTAACTGTGGAAATTTTGTTTATGTATCTGACTGAAGTTAGTACGCCGTCGCAGTACTGCAACCCCTTACATACAATTTAAAAATCATTCAAATCTTTCCTGTGGTTGGCTGGAGCTTCTGCAATATTCAGTTAATGTGCTCGTTTAGAATTGAATCAAGTATTTGATGATTTACTTTTCACTCTCAACAATTTTCACAATTGCAGTACACGAAAGTTGTACTCGTTGTGTACATACATTCCGGTAGCAAAATAATTTTATACACAATTATAGATAACTATATCTACCATATATGTGTAATATATGTATTTTTTTCAATCTATTGTAGACATAAAAATTATAAAAATTTGTGAAAACTATTATTTGTTCTTCTAATTTATAGTACACATAGTACATATTTTACATATGTATATTTTTTTTGTACTTCATATTATGGTAATATTTAGAGTAAAAATAAAAAGTGTATAAAATATGTGAAAACAGTGTAATTTTGATTAACGATTCAATTTGATCTGGTTCACCCAATCTCGGTATTATCTCCATTGTTGTGAACTAGTACATTTTTACTTACTTTACTTTTGATGGCACAACAACCCATGGAGGGCCTAGGCCGAGCTTTTCGCATCCACTCATGTTGTGCGTGTTATATTTGGACATGAATGGAAGGGACCTACGGTTTAAAGCCGAATCCGAACGGCGAAGGAAAAGCTTTTCATAGCAATTATTTTTACTCTTGTAGGTTTGCCTACAAGTGCCGTGTAGAAAAATTATTTTTTTTACTTTTTTTTTTTGATTTTGCCTGTGCCGAGATTCGAACCCCGGACACTCTGCGTAGCAGTCCAACGTTCAAACGTAGGATGGAATTTTAATAAATCTTTTTATTTGATATGCTTTTTTTAAATCGAATCATTGATATTCGTAAATGGACCAACTTTACTTTTATTTAAAAAAAAATCGCACAATTTCTAAAAAAAAAAAAAAAAAATTACATATTTTTAAATTATTCTGATTTTCGGACCCAGCGACCGCTTTGGCTATAAGCCTAGAGTAATACATTTTTAACGACTTTCATCTTTAGTACGTCAGTTACTTAAAAGTGGAAAATAGGATGAAATAAAAGTTAAGACTTAAAGTCATTTGAAATTTGAACTACCAATTGAACAGAAAAAAGGGACTTTATTTTTAAAATTTTTCATATGAATTACATTTTTTCTAAGTAAATTAATTCATATACCATAAATACATTCCAATTTACCGACGGAAAGCACAAACAAATTTTCAAAGTGCCAATAAATATGTATTTACTTATCAACGCCGTTTTTTAAGAGGGGTCCTGACCCCATTTTAAAATTATTCTAAGGAATTATTGGCAGCACTCTTTTACTTGATAAGCTTGTCTTTACACACTTACTTAGTTGGCACTCGACTGGATAAAATTTCGCCAGTCGCCTCTGCTATGCGAGTATTGGAGTAAGTTAGTAAGGCCAAGTGCAGTCAGGTCTCCCTGTACCTGGTCTTTTCAACGGAGATTAGAACGTGCTCTTCTGCGCGTGGCTCGAATAAAACACCCTTCTAGCCGGAGTTAATTCTTTCATTCGCTCAACATGACGCAGCCACCGAAGCCGATGGATTTTTATTCTCTTGACAATGCCAGTGTCGGCGTACAGCTCATACAGCTCATGGTCCACACTGCTTCTCAATTGCCTACTGAGCTCGTAGTAACACATGTTGGCAAGAGTTAATCTCCGCTTGATCTCAAGGCTAACGATATTGTTCGTGTTAATGATGGATCCCATTTAAACGAATTTCTTGACGAATTCAAAAGTATATTTGTATATTTGTTGACTGACTGCTCGCACGTTGTTATCAATGATGTCAACATCATCAGTGTATGCCAGCAGCATGGCACTCTTGTAAAGGGTGATTTTTAAGAGTTTGGTTTTTGGAAATTCAAAAAAACATAGAAATTTTACAGAAGTGAATGACATTTTTATTTGGATGGATAAATCAATACCAGCCATTTACTTTTTAAAGATAATTTCATTTAAATGTTGCCCGCGGCTACGGATCAAGTGGTCCATTCTGAAGGTCCAATTTTGGCACACTTTTTCACACATTTCGGCCGGAATCTAACCTATGACGCGTTCAATGTTGGCTTCCAAAGCAGCAATCGTGTTTGGCTTGTCCCTATAGACAAGAGACTTAACATAACCCCGCAAAAAATAGTCTAACGTCAAATGTCAAATCACACGATCTTGGTGGCCAATTGACTACACCAAAACGTGAGATTAATTGCTCACCAAATTCGCCTCTCAATTGATGCATGGTTTCGCGTGCAGTGTGGCATGTTGCATGTGACACCGTCCTGTTGTAACCACATGCTCGCCAAGTCCAATTCTTGTATTTCCGGCAAAAAAAGTCTGGTATCATCGAAAGGTACCTTTCTCTATTGACCATAACGTTGCGGCCTTCATCATCTTTGAAGAAGTACGGCCCAATGATGCCGCCTGCCCATAAACCGCATCAAACACTGCATTTTTCGGGACGCATTGGTTGGACTTCACTCCAAATATGGCAATTCTGCTTATTCACGTATCCATTGAGGCAAAAATGAGCCTCGTCGCTAAATGGACGTAGCTTGCGAAACACTTTTTTCACAGCGCATGAATTTTGATACTAAATTTCAATAATTTGCAAACGTTGTTCAGGCGTAAGTCTATTCATGATGAAGTGGCAAACCAAACTGAGCATTTTTTACTTTGGCACATGTCAAGAATCACGCCTGAACTGTCAGGAATATAAACGTCAAAAACCAAGTAGCAAAAAAGTGCCAAAGATGTCGCAGTACGCAACTCGAATTATTTGCTGCAGCATAAGGTTAAAAAAGTCGCACTATAAGGTAAAATTGTATAAAATAGAAATTCTGTCCCAATTTTCACTGCGCTGGTGGTTTCAGTCAGTGTATTGTAGAAGTCAAAAATGTTAGATCGTTCTATTTTAGTTTTTTTGCACCGTTGATTAAAATCTATCTGAAAAATGATTTTTTTATGATATCCTGTCGAAAGTTACAGTTTTATATTCGCAATTTATCAGGAACATTTTTTATGTTAATTTTTAATTAAGATTTGAAAAGCTTAACATTCATTCCATTCATGTATAAATATAACACGCACAACATGAGTGGATGCGAAAAGCTTGGCCTTTGGCGCTACATGCATTCCCTCTCTCATTCTCCCTCCTTCTTCCTTCTTCCTCCAACCTATCAATCTTCCTTCCATTAAACGCAATGCTCTGCACTCATAGGGGTACACCCTGTGTGTAGAATGTATCAATAAAACAAAAAAAACATTCTGCATTGTTTCTGAAGTTAAATATTTTTGAACATATGAAAACTGAAAATGTACGAGTTTTGGGAGAGAAAACGTAAAAAATATGTAGTTGGATTTTTATTTAATATCACTTTTATTCCAACATTAAATAATTCCAATAAAAATTGTTTAACTTTCTGAAAAGTTCAATACATAAAATAAATTTCTAGATGATCAAACCACACATTCTTCCCTTATAGCTTGCCAAATAAAAAAACCTATGGCAACTTACAAAACTTATGGCAAAACCCAAACAGTATAATTGAAAATTACCGAAAACTAATTAGTCAACATGTTCTAATTAGTAAATATAGGTACATTGACCGATAGTTCGTGATCCATTGACAGTAACATTGTTTCCGGTTTCATTTTAAAAATAATACACACCAAAAAGAGACAATCTTGCTCAATGCGTTCTCCCGATCGTGACGATAAAATTTTGGAAATCATTCAAATTCAAATTCCTGCCATTTATTTTTTAAAGATAATTTCACTTAAATGTTGCTCGGGACTAGCTTCAAGTGGTCCATTCTGAAGGTCTAATTTTGGAACACTTTTTCACACATTTCGGCCAGAATCGCACCAATAACGCTTTCAATGTTGGCTTCCAAAGCAGCAATCGTGTTTAACTTAACATAGCCCCACAAAAAATAGTCTAACGGGGTCAAATCACACGACATTGGTGGCCAATTGACTGCACCAAAACGTGAGATTAACTGCTCACCAAATTCGCTTTTCAATTGATGCAAGGTTTTGCGTGCAGTGTGGCATGTGAAATGTGGCACCGACCTGTTGTTACCACATGTCAACGGAGTCCGATTCTTGCATTTTCGGTAAAAAAAAGTCTATTTTCATCGAACGGTACCTTTCTCCATTGACCGTAATGTTGTGGCCTTTATTGTCTTTGAAGAAGTGCGGTCCAATGATGCCGGCCCATAAACCATAAACCGAACCGCACCAAACAATGTTTATTTTCAGGATGCATTGGTAGCTGCTGAGTTGCCTCTGGCTAGTCTTCACTCCAAATACGGCAATTCTGCTTATTCACGTATCCATTGAGCCAAAAATAGTAAGCCTTGTCGTTGAAGACAATTTTTCGATAAAAAACGAATCCTCATCCAACTTTTCTAAGGCTCGTTCACCGAAAATTCGACGTTGTGGTAGGTCGCCTGGCTTCAGTTCTTGCACCAGTTGTATTTTGTATGGCATTAATCTGAGATCTTTGCGTAAAATCTTTCAGGTGGTCGACTAACACAACCCAATTGCTGCGATCGGCGCCAGATGGACATATCGCGATCTTCTTTAACACTGGCGGATACAGCAGCAATATTCTCTTCGGTACGCACTCTATGTATACGATTTGGTGGATTGATGTCCAATAAAGTGAAACTGGTACGAAATTTGGTCACAATGAGCTGAATATTCTGCTCTGTGTAAAATAGACGTAGCTTGCGAAGCACATTTTTCACAGAGCACGGATTTTGACAATAAATTTCAATAATTTGCAAACGTTGTTCAGGCATAAATCTATTCATGATGAATCACGCGTGAACCGTCAGAAATATAAACGTCAAAAAGCAAGTAGCAAAAAAATTACCGTTTATATTTCACCTTTGAATTTCTTTGACCATATTAAAAATTGCATAACAACCTTTATTTTATTTTACTTTGGATGTTTGCTTGAATAAATAGAATAAACCGACTGATAAATAAAGAAATTAGAAGAGAGAAATGAGCTTTGAATATTTACATAAATTTCGCTCTACGTGAAAAACAAAATCGTATATTTTATGGTAATATTCAAGTCAATTAAACGCATATTTTTTTATGACAAGCATATACTTATGTATATTGTGTACTTATAATCATTTTGTATGTAGTGGTCAATTGACTTATGCTCTTAGTTTGGTAAATAATTGTTCTAAAGAAAGCACATACTTATTTCAATATTTACTAAAATTATAACATTTTTTATTTCCGGCCCGGAAATTGGTGTTTCAAAATCTCAATCGTTGCCGGAGCTGTGTATCGCTTCATTGATTATTGTCAACTAATTCTCTATTTGCTTACATCATTTAACATTATAACATTACTTTTACCCCACCTTGTACGTTCTTTCTTTTTTCTTTTAATGACACAACAAGCCATGAAAGGCCTAGGTTGAGCTTTTCGCATCTACTCATGTTGTGCGTGTTATATTTGTGCATGAATGGAAGGGACTTACAGTTTTATGCGAATCCGAAAGGCGAAGTGAAAAGCTTTTCATAGACAATTTTTACTCTTGTAGGTTTGCCATGTGGTCGCTGCGGTGTAGTGGTAGTGCGGTGGACTGCTACGCAGAGTGTCCGGGGTTCGAATCTCGGCACAGGCAAAATCAAAATCTAGAAAAAATAATTTTTCTACACGGCACCACCTCTTGGCAGGCAATGGCAAACCTACTACAAGAGTAAAAATTGCCTATGAAAAGCTTTTCACTTCGCCGTTCGGATTCGGCATTAAACTGTGGGTCCCTTCCATTCATGTACAAATATAACACGCAAAACATGAGTGGATGCGAAAAGCTCGGCCTAGGCCCTCCATGGGCTGTTGTGCCGTTAAAAGTAAGTAAGTAAAGTAAGTAGGTTTGTCATTGCCAGCCAAGAAGTGGATGCCGAGTAGAAAAATTGTTTTTTCTACTTTTTGATTTTGCTTGTGCTGAGATTTGAAAGCCGGACACTTTGCGTAGCGGGCCAACGCACTACCAACTACACCACGGCGTCCACATATCAGAGTAAAATTTACCACTGTAATAGCGGTAAAGGTGACTTTGAAGTTGGATTGGATATCCTTATTAATCCTTTCGAAGCATGGAATGATTAGACCTGTAGTGGAAAGCTTCATTATTTCTTAGTAACCTCTGCTAAGCATACAAAATCCTTTTTGAAATTGTGATATTTTTACTTTTTACCATAGAAAGTGAACCTCACAAACACATAAGGTGGAACTTATTACTTTTTTCAAAATAATTAGCAATTAGATATCTTGGAGCAGAACTGATCCAAAAGAAATTTAAAAGTTAAAATCGATTCAAGGTCATTTCTGAGCTTAGTTATGTCATATCTAACTTTGTGTGGGAATTATGCAAGTAAATTTTTCTTTTTAGCAGCAGTAGTAAATATTTTGCTTTGTTTTAAACTTGTGAATATACGGGTTTCATACATACATACATATAAGCACATACATACACACCTAAGCATACATAACAACATTGGTCGCGTTTGCTGACGCAAGTGCTCAAGTTGTGCTACACCACTGCTCTATGAGTGGTCACAGAAATGCAACTTGTTCAGTTTGTGCTCAAGAAAAATTTGTTTGAGCGGTCGCCATTTTTTTGGAGCGATTTATTTTTCTGCTAGTTTAGCTGAGTTTGATGTTTGAATGAACAACAGCTGATAGGTAAAGAGAATAAATTATGTTAATTGAATTTGCTATAAATAAAAATTAATAATAAGTTTACCACTCTTTCATAATATTTATGCTATCCATAATCCCTATTTCTTCTATTTTTTTTAAATAATTTTTCCTTCCGCTCAGATGTACGAAGACACAAAAGCAGCTCAATAGCTATGGCGAATCAAATTGCTTCTGCGAAACGCAACCATTATGGATTGTGGATGGCACATCAGTTTTTTCCCAAGTTTTATCTACCTTAAAAATTTGTTTAGGATGTTATGAACATACATATGGACATTAGTGTGAGAATGTAGTGTTTGGAAACAATGAAATATATACAATCCAATTTTTTTTTAACAAAAAAATCATTCCAATGTTTAGTTATACATTATAAAACAAAAATTAAATGTAAATTATAGTTCAATATAAATACAAAATTAAAAAACAAAAATATATTAAAAATGGCAATTTCAATCTGGACATAAGTGTACTCCAAATGCTTCAATATCTTGTTGGGTATCCTTTTTGCAGTAGAACTTCCTTACATCGTTGTGGCATCGAGTTTATCAATGCACGACAACGTTCGACTGGTATAGTAGACCATGGGGTTTCTATTTCACTGTTAAACTATTGAAATTAGGGATATTTCTATTCCCAATTGCTTTTTTGACATCCCCCCATAGGTGTTCTATTGGGTTAAGATTCGGATTTGACGACGGCGAATCTCAAACGTTGAAAGAACTGCTTGGTGAGGTCCAAATTATCGGCAAATTTTCTTGCGCCCATGGCGGCATCACATTGTTCAATATTTCAATATATTTTTCTTTTCTAAAAATACCTTCTAATTGACAAATTGGACCATTCTTATTCCATGAGAAGCAGCCATAGAAGTTAATCGAATCTCCACCATGCTTTATTACTGGTATAGTAGATTTGGGATCAAAGGCAGCATCTATTGGACGACGAATATACCTTTTTCCATATTGACCCATTCGGTTTATCTTAGTTTCATCGCTCCACAATGTGTAATACCATTATTCGCTTGCCCACGTGGAATGGGAACGACAAAACTCGATACGGCACTGTCTTTGTTTAACTATTACCAGTGGCTTCTTTCGGTGCACTCCCCCATGCAAGCCCACTTCACCTAATCGCCGCCGAACGATTCTGGATGACAGATCTATACTTACTATGTTTCTATGTTCCTCCCGAATTTCGCAATTTATGTCCGTTGAACTCTTCCTGGGATCCAACTGAGAAGTTCTTTTAATTAATCTGTCCAATGGAGGCGAAGTTTTCCGAGGAGCACCTGATTTTGGAACATTTTGGAAGTGTTGAAAATTTTTGTAATGATTCACAGCATTATGTACCATGGTTTTGGATTAAGGCGTGCACCAATTTGACTATATGGTAGATTAGTCTTCCACAGCTCAACAATAGTCCTTCATAGATCAGAAGTGTAATTTTTCCTTCCTACCATTTTGTTGAAGAGACAAGTGTTATCCTTTGAGTGTATACTGAATATGCATACTTACCAGAAATCTATATTTACCAATTTTATTATTTTTTTAGATCTTAGATTCGAAGCGTTCTTATACTTGTATCCGGCTATAATTTTCACTTCAGATGAATTTTTTTTATAATTACTCACTGAAAACATGTACATCACCCGAAAATTTTCAAACTAAACAGCTACGCTTTGTTCTCAAAATTCGCAATGAAAAAAATGCTATGATTTCACATTCAACAAAAAAAACTTAAAAAGTGCAAATGTGAACTATGTCGTTCTCACACTAATGTCCACAGCTGTATATCTAAATTGTAAGTATGATATTAAGAATTCTACTAACATGTTGTTAAACAAAATTCGTTTGTACCCTTTTGCGCATACTAGTTGTAGTAGGTAAAAGCTATATTTGTATGTACTTTAAATGAGCGAGGCACTATTTTGGCTTGGCCATAGTCTTACTTATGATACTCGTAACCATCTATTACAATTTTAAATTTTTTTTTTTTTGGTGATTCTAAACGTCACCACAAAATCTTCTCAAATCTTTATCTTCTTCTTCTTTGAATGGCACAACAGCTCATGAGGGCCTAGACCGAGCCTTTCGCTTCCACTAATGTTGTATATGAATGGAAGGGACCTATGCCGAATCCGAACGGCAAAGTGAAAAGCTCTTCTTAGGCATTTTTTACTATTGTAAGTTTGCCATTGCCTGCCATGAGCTTGTGATTTTTTCTACCGTCATTTTTCTATTTAGCCTGTGCCGAGACTTGAACCCCGGAGACTCTGCGTAGTAGAGTACCAACCGACCTTTTCTTACGTCAGTCAACTCTATGGTACATACAGTGGTCAATGAGAAATACCGTAGGATGAGTTAGACTAGAGCGTGTATACTCAATTTTCTTTTGGCCTAATGAAACCAATCGAAAATACATAAGTATACATGTACAATAACAAAAAAGAAAAGAAAAATTACAATGACAGTAGCTAATTAATAAAAATAAATATGTACATACATACATATGTATGGATGGTATGTATGGTATGTATGGGGTAAGAAAGAATAGAAATTTACGTTAAAAATTATTTGCAATTGAAAGGAAAAAGTAATGTGTTTTTGTTAATTTTTTTTTCCTTTAATTTACCAACATGAAAGCAAACTAAATGACTGTGTTAATATTAATTGGTGTTACACAAATGAGTGATTTTAAACGAAAACAAATATTTGAACAAATGCAATTTGCTGGAGAGACTATCGAAGAGCAAAGTAAACAGGAAATATATTTATATATACATACAAACATTTTTGCATTGTCAACCGTTAATAATTTTAACAATGAATAATATGTTTTGTAAGCATCTGTTATTATTCCAAACAAATCAAAACAAGTGCAGTAGGGCAACAATTGTTTCTCACAAATCTTCATAAATTGAAATTGCGGCAAGGGGTTCGTTCGTTAGTTCGGTCGCTCACAAATGCGAAAATGATACACTTTATTTTACGCGCGCGGTACACAATCATAAAACAACAAATTGCCACATAAATATGGGGTGGTTTGCCACGTAATAGATTTTATTTCATTTTAGTACTTACATTTTCTTTACCTCATGTAATACATATGTAGTATGTATGTATGTATGTATGTATGTATGTATGTTTGGATGCATGTATGTTTGGATGTACAAAGGTAGTTACATTGCATCGAAACACTTACACTTACGCCAAGATATTATCCTTGCGCTAGTCCTCTACGGACGACTATAGTGCGTATGGATGTTACTCTTCTTCTAATAAGGTTCGGGGTTAACATATTGTTAGCGCCGCCGCTGCATGGAAAGAGCAAAAATCACCCTCTCAATATTTCCGCTATAATTTTTTACACATTGTGGTCCCAGCTCATCGCTGTTACCGGCGGCTTACGTACTCTTTTGGGAAACATATCAATATACCCAACGACAAGCTGATAGAACGACCGCCCGACCGACCAACCGAATAACC
Source organism: Palloptera scutellata (assembly GCA_958295655.1). NCBI lineage: Eukaryota > Metazoa > Arthropoda > Insecta > Diptera > Pallopteridae > Palloptera > Palloptera scutellata. The sequence goes on from OY282449.1 coordinate 104,533,739, forward strand.
AACCCGTGCAATAAATGAACAGCGTCGACGACATGGTGATAACATGAGGGACGAACAACTAGTAATAGAAAAAGGAAGAAGGATTTGTTTATTTGCTACGTGCAATAACATAAGCATACCAACAAAAAAAAAAAAAAAAAAAACAAAACAAAAAAAATAGAGAATAGCGGACAAAGAGAAACAGGTTTCGGCGACATTAATATGTAGATGCATTAAGTACATTATCCGGGGTTACAACCTTAACGTTAACGGCAAGGTGGGTTAAAAGTAAGAAGAAGAAAAAAAAAAAAATAATATTATGATTTATTTTTATTATAGCGGGTAAAGCGGGTAAAGTGGTCTTAACATACAGACAAACAGATAGACAGACAGACAATCAGAGAGACAGACAGACAGGCAGGCAGAAAAACATACGGATGAATATATGCACTACAGCAACTTGTTAAATGGACGGGTGGATTTGCACTTGCTATCTTAATTTTTGCTTTCAGTTATATTGCCTGGGAATTCCTATGGGATTGCCTAACAAATTGTATACACATTGCCATAAAAAATACAAAAACAAGAACAGTGGTAATAGGAAAAGCAAAACAAAAGCAACAGCAGCAGCAACAGCAACAACCAAACACTCGCACTAACAATCCATGAAGGTTTTGTGTAAATCGAAAAAGAATGTTTTTTGAATACTATTGAAATTGCATTAATGTTATGCTCTTTCTTTTTTTCTTTTTTTTTGCTCTCTTTTCTTTTTGTATATTTTACATTTCTACTCGGTAATGGAAATCTGCGTATAATCCGTGAATTGATAACATGGGCGGGATAAACTAGTTATTGCCATTAATACGATCAATTTGCTGTTCACTTCTGTGTAAGTAAATAACAACCTTATTGAAAACATTAAGCTAAGCGCACATTTATAAAATGATGAATATGCATGTACATATGTATGCATGTATGTATGTATGTATGTATGGAAAATCCATGCATGAGTGTGTTTGTTTAACTGGACCAGTAAAAAGCTTAAGTACTTTGGAGTATGCTTGAGAATATGCCAATATGTTTTCAAAATCCATTTAAATTTAATTTCAGAAATCTCCATTTTTTATAGCACATTTAATACGGTCAAAAATTTAGTTAGTTGTTAACTCCTTCAATCCTTTTTTCCATGTTTTTTCACCTGTCGTACATACTTAGATACTTTATTCGTGTACTAGAACACAATAAATGTGTCTTTGCATAAATTAAATGTTAGGGCTTCCATTGTAGCAAAATCTTATGATAGCCAAAAGGCAAAACTAAAAGGGAACAATTAAACTATTTTAGAAACTAGTCGAAAAGCTAACTTTGGGCGCGGTCGAACTTTGTAAGTTTACGTCTTGTAAATAAAAAACACCTTTTTTTACGTTAGGTAGGTTAAGTTTTACGATAATGTTTAAAAACAATTTTTTTAAAAGCTCTTTTAAAAAATTTTGTTATATTTGCACGAACCAATTGTTCCTTTTATAATATCCTTTGAAAATTTAACATGTGTAGGGGATAGGAGTTGTTCTTCCCCAATGATTATAATTTCCCCAAAGGTTAATACTGAAACTACTTGAACTGTATGCATCGAATTTGGTCTAGTTTGTTTCACTATTTCCTGTGATATCGTCCTTTGAATATTGCCCTTGTATGTGAGGTAGGCGTAGCTGTTGTCCGATATTGACAATTTTGACAGAAATTATTGTAGAGGTTATTTCAATAGTTACTTTACTTTACTTTTAAAGGCACAACAGCCCATGGAGGGCCTAGGCCGAACTTTTCGCATCCACTCATGTTGTGCGTGTTATATTTGTACATGAATGGAAGGGACCTACAGTTTAATGCCGAATCCGAAGGGCGAATTGAAAAGCTTTACATAACAATTTTTACTCTTGTAGGTTTGCATTGCCTGACAAGAGGTGGTGCCGTGTAGAAAAATTATTTTTTCAAATTTTTTTTGATTTTGCCTGTGCCGAGATTCGAACCCCGGACACTACGTAGCAGTCCAACGCACTACCACTAAACCACAGCGACCACTTTATTTCAATAGAGTGCACCGAATTTGGCTTAATTTTATTCGGAATTTTCTCAATATCACACGTTGATAAAATCAGTACAGAATGGGTAGCCACAGATATGTATTTAAGTACTCTCTCCCCCTCTCTCTCCCCCTCTCTCTCCCCCTCTCTCTCCCCCTCTCTCCCCCTCTCTCTCCCCCTCTCTCTCCCCCTCTCTCTCCCCCTCTCTCTCCCCCTCTCTCTCCCCCTCTCTCTCCCCCCTCTCTTCCCCCCTCTCTTCCCCCCTCTCTTCCCCCCTCTCTTCCCCCCTCTCTTCCCCCCTCTCTTCCCCCCTCTCTTCCCCCCTCTCTTCCCCCCTCTCTTCCCCCCTCTCTTCCCCCCTCTCTTCCCCCCTCTCTTCCCCCCTCTCTTCCCCCCTCTCTTCCCCCCTCTCTTCCCCCTCTCTTCCCCCCTCTCTTCCCCCCTCTCTTCCCCCCTCTCTTCCCCCCTCTCTTCCCCCCTCTCTTCCCCCCTCTCTCTCCCCCTCTCTCTCTCCCACCCCTCCCCCACTCCCTACCCCACTCCCTCCCCCCTCCCTCCCCCCTCTCTCCCCCCTCTCTCCCTCTCTCTCTTACCCTCTCTTACACCATCTCTCTCCCCCTCTCTCACCCCCTCTCTCACCCCCTCTCTCACCCCCTCTCTCTCCCCCACTCTCTCCCCTCTCTTGACGGATTTTGTCCATTTCAGTACTTCACATCTTTTTAACTACAAGAAATATCTGTACCAAGTTCGGTTAAGATTGCTTAAGTTTTACTCATGTTCTCGTGTACAGGGATATCCAGACAGGACGGACAGATGGACGGACGGGCATGGCTAATTTGACTAGATCATACATGTATATATGTTCATATCTAGGGCGCCTAATTATGGGCGTAACAAACAACCCTTACTCAATCAAACCAATATACCCTGTGAATAGTGTGTGTAGATGTAGTGTAGGATATAAAAAACTAATTTTACAATAACTCTTTTACTTGCTTCGCAATACCAGAACTCAAATTGCCTTGAAAATACTTCTCATTTTCGATTTAAAACTTCCAGTAAGTTTCTTCTCTTCGAGAAGTTTGAATCTAACAACAAAACTCCGCACCCCTATAATCATGCTCTTAGCTAATGTGACCACTGTAATATGTAAATAATTATCCTGACACAACCTAAACAACGTGTATAGATCTTGTAAACTTGCTTTTATTTTATACATAAAGGGTGAACCATCTTTTATGTTGGCATGTAAATATTGAATAACTTAAAAAAAAAATCGATTTCCATATACTTATGAGGTATTTTTATTTAATTTGGTTCTTTACAATTTATTTGGACTAGTTTGTAAATACAACATCAACCAAGTGGCCGCCGTTATTGACCAAAGCATAATGTGTTCTTTCCATCACTTTTTCGAGCATCTCGGGCGGTATGCGATGATTTTGGCACGAATGTTTGCTTTTAGCTCGTCATCAATGGTCTGAGGTTTGATGGTGTACACTTTGCTTTTCAAGTAACCCCATAAAAAGAAGTCCGGAGGGGTAAAATATGGAGATCTGGATGGCCAGTCAATGTCGCCATTTTTCGACACCACACGTCCAGGGAATTTTCGTTGCAGAAACTGCAGTGTTTGATTTGCAGTGTTGAAATCAGTAATCGTCCAGAAATTTTTCACACATTTGTGGGCAGACATAATGAGCCAACATCCACTGATATTCATTCCCATCGACTGTTTCGCCTTCTCTGAAGAAAAATGGCGCAATGATGGACGCACTTTTGGTGTGTCATGGATCTCGCGTGGATTCTCCGTTCCACAAATGCGGCAATTTTGTTTGTAAACGGAGAGTGTGAAATGGACCTCGTTGGTCATCAAAAAATCCTTCCAAAAATCAGGTTCAGTATCAACCATTCGAGCAACCTTTTGACCGTATTCCAAGCGACGTGGATCGTCTGTCGGAAAATTTTCTTTGAGTCCATTGCACTTTAAACGGAAACAAATGCAAATCATCCTTCAAAATGCGCCGAAAGGTGGTTCCACTGCCGCCAAAATGTTGAGCGCGGCGAGGATACGACACATGTGGGTTCTCGGCAACACTCTCTCTTACCGCTTCAACCAGTTCATTGGAACGTCTCTTAGGCGTTGATGAACGGCTTGTCGACAATTCCCCACTGTCCTGTGCTCAGCAAATTCGACACCAAACGACGAATAGTGTTGTCAGACGGTGCTTGTTGGCCACGATATTTTCGAACATATGTTCGTTGAGTTAACACAACTGAACGACTATTTTCATTGTACAGTTGCGACATTTCGGCGTGTTTTTTTGGTGTGAAGCAATTTATGGTTAAAATTGTACTGAATTGACGTTTCCAAATCATGTTTACTCACGTCAATCGGCTTTAAATGGTAAAATTTATTCAATGTTTACATACCGTCATAAAAGGTGGCACACCCTGTACACTTATATTTATACATATGTATGTGTGTGTACAAAAATACTTACATACACACACATGCATATAATAAAAGCTATTACACTTTTATGTTTAATAAATAAATTTAATAAGCATGATTTCGCTTATGCCATGAAAAATGTTAAATTAAAAAAACCTTAATTAAGGAAATTTACACAGCAATATGTTTCATTTTTTGTGTTAGGAAAACAAAAAAAAAATAATCAAACAGGTGTACTAAATGAATTTCAATATTATATGTAAACCACTTGTGGTTTCACCAGCCAACAGAAAATAATTTAAGGGAAATTGAACCATATGTTGAAAGTACTAATGCACTAACGCTAACTGCTAACCGGAAATATGTAAGTGTAATTTAAATTGAATTGAATTGAATTTTTTTAAGGGTGAATATGAGTGAGTACCTATAAAACTGTTGTGTAAAACTATTGTGCATAAAAATACATTTTGAAAGACCTATTAAAATATTGTGGGCATATTTTGCATATTATGGTATTATGGTACATACTCGTACATATAAGTATAAGAATTTTTTCTTTGCGATAATCTAATATTTATTATACAGTAGTTTACAGATTTAAACACTTAGTATGCCTGTAAGTATTTATAATATAATATTTAATATATAATTCAAATTATGCTAGATTCATATTTTTGTTGGTTTGACATATACTCGTACATACATAGTATATGTATGTACGAGTATATGTATGCATATGTATGTATGTATGCACATATGTAGCTCGCTCTAGTGCATTCAGTAATATAAGTAAGTAGTAGTCAATTCGATCGCAATTCTAATTTAAGTTATTGTATTGGTGTGGTTAATTTCAAATATTTCTTTAATAAAATTAAAATTGTAACGTGTAAGCCTTCTGGGAACTAGCCACGTGACGGTCGTTTGCCAGGTAAGTACATCATGATTCGTGTCGTTAATTGTATTGTACTTTATTTATTTCAAGGGGTTCAGCACACAGTAAGTTACAGGTTGTTGGAAGTTGATTGTAATCAAATTACACAACCTGTTCTTTTTTTTTTTTTGGGACAATAGAGCATGACGGTAAAGTGTGTACATACAAAAAAGTATTGTACATATAATTTATATTAAAACTTCTACATACATATACATATATATATATATATACATATGTACATATACCTACATACTTTTATACAAGAATGAAGAGTTAGACACTTGAATGGGGGAGAGTTATGATGATGCTTAAATGTGCAGTTTGAATGTGTACAGTAGCAATGTGTACAAGGGCGTTGCTGCATCTCCACCCTCAAATATCTCAGGTGAATTAGATTTCAATTTAAGAATATAATGGTAAAATTTAGCTAGACACACTTGCGTTTACATTTGATATCGCATCAGCAATAAAGTGAGTATATCTTGTGTATAAAGCTGGATTACGTAGTGAAAAGTTATTAGTTTGCTCATATCAAATCGGACATTTTGTTTTCAAGCGAAGTTTGTTTTTTTTTAGCCCAAAATCGAGATGTGTGCTTTGTGGATCAAAGATCATTGGTTTAAGCTTTGATCCTGGAAAAATCAAAACAACAACAAGTCAACTAAGTTAATCAGCGCTATCTCTGCTGTGTTAATCGTTCGTAAATGAGAAAAGGCGAAATATAAGGTAGATCTTTCCCTTCCCCACCCACACATCATGAATGGCTAATTTTTATGTACTTGTGTATTTGTACTTGTTGTTATATAGGGTGTTAATAATATATATGTATATGCCTACCCTGCTCAAATTCTCTTCCGCCAGCATAGGAAAAGAAATTGTCTACACAGCACCACCACCAAGAGTAATAATTGACACAATAATAACTTTGTGATTAACAATCTTTCACAATGATAGTTAAAAGCTATTATGATTAATTAAAATTTAAATTAACAAATTTGGTAAAATGAAGACAAGGAAAAAATTTCAGTTTAGAGGTACAACCATTATTGCCTACATGTTGGTGCACTAAAGCGACGACTCAAAAATATACGATTTTGGCTAGCTCAATTTACTATAGTACAAATGCCAAATTATATCCATATGGTGAGTTTAGAGCATTTGTAGTCGAAATATTTATGCCAAATTTGTTTCTGGTAGCAGATGTCCACGATATTATGAGGTTTTGGAGGTAGTACTTCTTGCAGCTGCTTAATGACGATGACGGCAATAACCCCTCCACAGGGGAATCTGCTCCGGAAACCCCAATCACTGACGGCGTTGAAGTACCACCGCCCTATTATATGAATATGGCCGGATGAAAGAATGCCAAGTGATTGGAATCTCAGGTTAGGCTACTCAATCCACCACGATTTGCTCCAACTACAGTAGGATAAATCTTCTTAATGTCGCATATAATTTTCTATCAAGTGTACACAGTGAAAGACTGAAGCCCATTGCCAACAAACTGATTGAACTTTATCAGTGAGGCTTCAGGCCTGGCAAATCTACAATCGACCAGACATTCATACTGCGTCAAATTCTGGAAAAGATCCGAAAAAAAAAATCGCCAGCCACCATCTATTCGTCTATTATAAAGCCGCCTTCGACAGCGTGATTATGGATCACTTGTACACCGTCATGTCTGGTTTTGGTATGCAAAATGTTATCGTTAAGAATTTCGTTTACTTTGGATCTAGCATTAACATTAACAATAATGTCAGCCTTGAGATCAAGCGGAGTTTAACTCTTGCCAACAGGTATTATTACGGGTTCAGTAGCCCGTAATAACACCTGTTGAGCTCTGCTTCTCAACCAACGAAAATACTGCTCCATAAGTCCCTTAGTCCTAAGGTATAGCGCTGAGACGTAAACATTGACTACCAATGATGAGAGGTTGTTAGGAACGTTCGACAGGGAGATACTTCGTAAGATCTATGGTCCAATATGCGTGGTTTATCGAATAAAATTGAAGCAATGAGCTGTACGCCGACTCTGACATAGTCAAGCACATAAGAATCTAGCGGCTTTTTGAGCGAATGGAAGAAGGTGCTCCGGATAAAATGGTTTTTTATTCGAGCTACAGTGAAGGAACGCGCAGAAAATGACATCCTAATATCCGTTGGAAAGACCAGGTACAGAGGCCCTGCCCGCACTTGACCTTAACAACTGGCACCAGCGTGTGCATAGCAGAGGCGACTGGCGGAGTTTTTTCGAGCCTAACGCTCATTAAGCCGGTTTAATACACTAGATCGATTTAATCTAACACGATAAACTTGCCAAATTCATAAATTATTTTCCAAATTAAAAAAAAATATTGTGGTCCATTAAAAAATGGCCCTTAGGCTTTTCTGACGTTTTCTCCATGTTGAAATGTGTCAAAATTTAACTATAAATTTAAAATCGACTTCATTTTCTCTATTACATACTAAGGCGGAAAGAACTAACATATGAGCTATACACAAATAAATGTTTCCTATGCAATTTTATAATGGAGTAAAACACGATATTCAAAAACGATAGGCCACCCTAAAAACCGCCAAAATTAATTTTTGTTTTTATAAATGATATATTGTTGTAAAAGGCTCAACGATTGCTACATTTTCTTCCTAGGTGTTATTCATCCCCAAAGTCATTTGTAATAGTTGGGTCGTGTACTCAGAGTTGTACCCCCCTAAAGGCAATTTTTTTTCTTCAAAAATTCGATGCTCTCAGAAAATCATTAAATTCTTGCCCAAGAAGTGTTCCATTAGGTTTATAAACGAGAAAGTTATAGCTGCTTAAATTTTGGTGCAATTTTTATTTTAAGTACTTAAATAATTTAAATTTTTTGTGTAGCTCAAACCAAAAATCAATAGAATTAATTAAGTCAATTAATATACTGAATATTTATTGTTATCTATCCAGTGCTTGGGAATAATATTGTAATGATATATCTGACACTTTCAACTTGTGAAAGACATCTGATATCATCATCCTCACTTGAACAAGGTATGTATCCAGTGGAATACAGGGATTTTTGTGCCATGTCTGAAAAAACATTATATTCAGGCTCAATTTCCATTTCAGCATAATTAACTTGTTGTATGAAAGTGTCCAACGACAATATGGTCCCGTCAATATGGCATTGACGGGAATTTTAGAAGTTTAGCAAATATTAGATTGCGTTGGTCTGCTACGCAGAGTGTCCGGGGTTCGAATCTCGGCACAGGAAAAATAAAAAAAAAGTAGAAAAACAAATTATTTTTCTACATGGCACGACCTCTTGACAGGCAATGGCAAACCTACAAGAGTAAAAATTGCTATGAAAAGCTTTTCATTTCGCCCTTCGGATTCGGCATTAAACTGTAGGTCTCTTCCATTCATGTACAAATATAAAACGCACAACATGAGTGGGTGCGAAAAGCTCGGCCTAGGCCCTCCATGGGCTGTTGTGCCATTAAAAGTAAAGTAAGTATTATTCCTAAGGTACTTTGTACATAATGAGCCATATATCTGAAACCAGATAAACTAGAAGCAAGTTTATGAGTATATACCACGAGTATGTAATTTATCGAAATTTAAAATGACATATCATTTTCTTTTTTGGAGAAAAATCGGTATATAACGATTGCCAGTCTAAAAACATGTCCCAAAAAAATCACGAAAATCACAGTAACGCTATCTGCGATAATTTAAAAAGAGGCTGATGCATGAACCAAATTTTCAAAATGGATTTTGTGAAATATCTCTTGAACAGAATGAAAACTGATCAAATCATATTTTCGTTGATGGAGTAAAATAGGTGCACATAGTGTTATTAATTTTTCTTATAATAAAATTAACAATATGAAAAATCTTGGATCTGATCCACAGTGGATTGTTATTAAAAATATTCGTAAATATGTATACAAGTAATTACATAAATAGATTTATAAGCTGACTGTGATGATTTTAATTACCTGTAAAGGCCGTTGCGGGGGTCCAGTCATACTATGGTGGTGATACATCACATCGTGTTTGATTTGGGAGGGCATTTGGGTATGAACGTGAGTAGCTTGGTGTTTACCAATATCTACGGCTGCTAAAGCTTCCGCTCTACTAAGAATTCCATCATTTATACCAGCAAATATATCACCCTATATAAAAGCAATCGAATAATATATTTATATATTAGTATTAAACATTACATACCTAAACAAATAAAAATTATTAAATTTAAATATAAAGTGACTGATGAATTGCTATCATTATCTTTAACAAAAAAAATCTACTTTCAACAGCGGCTTGGGAGAAATAAGTAGGCGGGTAAATAAATTTTTTAAACCTATGCAAATAGTAATAAGTATGAAGTGTAGACACAGTTCAGTAAATCAATAGTTTTACTAATTTACAGTCAAACAATACTTTTTTCATTGGTAATATAATATTAGTTGCTCTCACTTTAAGACTTAAGTGGCCAAAGTTCGTGAACTACTGAGCAGAATTCGTCACTATTGGTCGACAATGGTAAACATTCTAAATGAAAAATTGCTTAAAAAAAGCCGCACTTCGGATTCGTGATCAGTAGATATCTTCCATTCGTGTGTAAATGTAACATAACATAAATGATGCGTACAGCTCGGCTTAAGGCGTCAACGGCTTGTTGAGCCATAAACATACATATAGGTGATCCAAAGACTTGTGTCTTTATAAACTGACCTATAATATCTTATGCCATAATTTTACAATAGTTGTAGAAATGTTTTTGTTGACTTCCATACAAAAATCCTTAAGGATATTACAACCGTGCAAAGTAAAGTTTTTTGTGTCCTATTAAATCAGCGGTTTCTTGTGGCTTTTATTCTTTTTCTTCTTCTTCAATTATCACAATAAGTGGAAGCACAAACATTTATTTCTTTTATACATACTTTTCAAAAAATCAGTTGATTAAGTGTTGCAATATCGCATTTAAATATGATGTTATACTTTTCTTCAAATAGGACTTATGATTTAGGATAAGATCTTATGAGACCTTGTATTACATTAGTGTATCGTTGTAACACTTAATTTTATTTTAATATTTAGGTAATACACAATTTCTCCTAAAGTTATAAGTCTTATTTGAAGAAAACTATGACATTTGTGAGCACCCTGCCTTATTTGAATGTGATGTTGCAAACACGATTTCTGCTGATTGCTTGCAAAAAAAAAAATAATAAATTTAATGAAATTGAAGTGCCGAGAGATATTGTGAAAATAGCAAAAAAATTTGCTGCTTTGTTAGGAAAATATTTAACAAAATAATCAAAAAAAACAGATAATAGGGTACTCAAAAACCTTACGTTGCACTTATCCTATAATATTTTTGTATGGAGTTCCACAACAACATATTTACGACTATTGTAAAATAATAAGACATATGACATATAGTACAGTTTATAAGGCCTTGTAAATCACCTAACTGTTACAATGTAATAAGATAATGTTGCTGTGTCATTACGTCATGTCACACAGTTGCAACCATAACGTAGGTGGAGGTCTGCGGAAAGTAATTTAGGCCTATTTCCATAAGGAAGAGAGTAAATATTAAAAATATTTCTGCTTGGTAATAAATACTGAAAATAGAATGATTTACGCTGCAGTCAAATTTAATTTAAAAACCAACGCCGCCCGCTATTGTTTTACATTTTATCAAAAATTTTCAACAGATTTCAAGTTACATATTTATTTTTAACATTTCATAATTAATTAATCAATGCATTTATTGTCATTAAATACATTTTTTTTAAATAATCAGGCAAAAAACAAAATATTTTTTATGGCTAGGAGGTAGTGCACAACATTTGGAATCCAGTGGTTACATGTTCAATCCTGTAAAGTCATGGTAATGTTGTAATAATCACTTTTGTTACTGAACTAAAATGACAAAATTGTGACTTACAAAATAACAACTGTCTTTCACTTAATGGAATTAACCCCCTAGTTAATATTTATAATAAATGTCGAAATCAAAAGCACAGACTTATTCTCAAAAAATAAAAAAAAATAATTGGCGCGGATTTATGATGGCGGGAAGTCGGGATCCCGCAAAGCAATTGTGGTTGTTTAAACCTGTAAACAATTTTTTTTTTAAATTATTTAAATAAAAAAAAAAAAGTTCCTATTCTTAGCTAGTTATAAACTATTTTATATACCGTTAGTATCATAATATTAAACCCGTTTTGTAGACGGCAAGACAGTCTCAAGGCCTACTTGAGAACTAGAGGTTTAAATAAATGTATAAGTATATGCTAAGTCAAATTTTCTCTGATATAATAGAAACTACCCTCAGGTAATCAGTTTTACCACCAAAAAAAATAACGTAATTATAAAAATTTCATTTGCAATAAACTTAACTTACATTCTGACGAGCTGACCATGAATTGCATAAAAGGGAAGCATCTTCTAATAAACGAGTCTGAAAAGATTTAATAATACATGAAAATTCTTAACAGTGTTAAATTTGGCATTTCTTGAAGGTTGAAATGCTATTAGAATGCTATTTTTATGAAGAAGTTGAAATAAATATTTTATATAAGACTCTTTTTCATTCGAACCTTTGTGTACACACCAAGGTAATTTAAGTTCACACATGAATATTCTTGGTCAGAATTTATTCTTTATAATGGTAATAATTTGCAATGATGGAATTAAATATTATAGCTTAATCTCCGGAACATAATAATAACACTACTAAATCAATTGTACATTTATTTCTGCGTCAAACACCTTATATGGTACCTCACAGACATGGAAATAAGAGTTATTAACTAAGTTTTCTGATAGTGATATTTGTCCACTATCACTTACATAATACGTATTATTTAGTGGGTAGTTGGAATTTCAAGCAAAAGAAGGGAAATTAGTTTTCAGGTGGTCCTTGCTTTATTTTTGGTTGATAGTTCCCTTAAGGGTTGGAGATGGGGGTAAGTATGTTTTGGGGAAAAGTTGGTGAGTGAAAAATTGAGGTCGATCTTACGTTTTAACCCCAGCGACTCTTCACCAGCTGTCGGCTGACTGTTCGATTTTCATAAAAATTCCAAATTTGAATGGCAGCTCCCTTAATTGGAAATGGGGGAAAGCCTCTACGAGCCACTCTTGATAATTTGTCGATTTTCCTCGCTTTTTTTTCAACTTTAACCTCGATGTGCTACTTACACTCATTCCACCCCTTTCATTTTTTCGCTCACTGATTTTACATGTAAATTGTTCAAGTAGTGTCCCAAAAAAAAAATTCTAGAATATGGAGTAGTTACCTTTCTACAACTTACTTTATAGTTATGAAATTTGCCTTATCTATTCATTTGCGGACACATTGGGTCCAAAATTATAACGATCCGACTATTCCCATATAATCGTGAAATCGTTTTTAAGTGCACATATGTATATGTCAAAATGATAACGTGTTAGTGAAAAATTGAGTGTGGGATCATGATTAGAGCCCGCGAGTTACATAAAAATGATATTTGAGATGTCCGACGAAAATTTAGTTTCGAATTTTCTACACTATAAAAAAATTAGGGTTTAATATGAGTTTTCTGAGTTAATATAACCTTTTTAGCAACAATGTAAAAACCAACCGAAAGAGTCAATTACAGTTTTTGTTTTTTGTTTTGGGCTTTTCAATTCGAAGAACTTTTCATTGCTGTGTGATAAACTTTTTTAGTTTACTCTTGAAAACATAAATCAAGAAGAATGCAACTGTTTTAAAAAGCTAGATTTACTCATTAACCCAAAAATTAAGCTAGATTTACTCCGCAGTGAACTAATAACAAATCTATACGGAGTCATTGTTAGTTGCGGAAGAAGTCAAACAGAAATGTACTCATCGGAAAAGTGAAATCAGATTTCATTCTAAATTATACTCCTCAAAACAAAAACCATGCAAAAATTGTTAAAGCAAACATTTTAGAAAGTTATACATATACATATTATGTATGTATATGTATTCCGCATTGAGTTATTGAAAACCCTATGCGGAGTCAATGTAAGTAACAAAATGAGTCAAATATAGAGTTATCTCAGCAAATGAATACGATCAACTTTCATAGATGATAACTTTAAAAAAATGGCAATAATAGAAAATTAGTTTGGTTTCATTTTGTAAGTTGCAGTAAAAGTTAAATTTTCAGTGTTGCGGACGGTGGAGTTTTAACCGCAATATTATTTAATTAAGAAATAAAAAATTTTAAAAATAAAGAGAAAAATAAATGCTTAACGAACCCTACGCAAAATGTTTTTTAACAATCACGAAGTTATCATTACCCTTCAAAAACTTAAGACTACTTTGCCAAAACTATGATTGAAATATCGAAAGGTTACTATTACCCTTTGAGGCATTTTAATTCAACTTTTTACAGGGTTACCATAACTCTTCAGTACCTAACAAACAAAAAAAAAAAAAAAAACAGATTTATTAACCAGTAAAATCAGTTATTTGAAGTATTGAAAAGTTTTTGAAAATGCTCCTTTTTCTTAAATTTGTTTCAGTTTCAATAATACCTTTTCGGATTTCTAATTACTATTTGCTGCTTTGACTAAAAACCATAATTGATAATAGCCTGAAACTAGTACAGTTTACTCTTCACTTTTTTGAGTGTACACTGATTTAGTAACTAACCGTGAAAATTATTCGTCACGACCGATTTTTCAGAAATCGGGTTCAAAAGTAAAAAAAAATAGCTTAAGCCTAGTTTCACACTTAATTCAATCCCTGTATTTTAATAAAGAGGTTTTTAATAGGGACATAATAATTCTGTATTTTCATAAATAGAACACGGAATAATTGATATATCGGGATGAAATTTACTCCATGTGTAATTCACATGTTACATTTAAGTACGTATGTATGGAATTCGATATCGCTCATATGACCATCGGCACGTTTGCAGCTATCGTTTCTTTGGAGCCAATTTTCCACCACTCTTCACATATAACGACCTGAACGTTGGCAATTTCGCGTTCCATGTTCCTGAGCTCTTTTAAAGTTGTTGGCTTGTTGGTATAAACCAACGACTTAACGTAAAACCATAAAAAGAAATCCAACGCATATTTAGCTTACTTGTTAACAAAGTCATTAAGCCAAATCGAAGATGATTTTTCGATGAAATTCAGGATTTTCCTCAAACCTAAAGTTACGACCACCGACTCAAAATTTCGGTAGTAACTTTTAATAAATTTCAAACGTTGGTCGCTCGTGAAGTTCACCATGATAAAAATGTAAACTTTGAGTGACGTTCCTAGGCCCTCCATGGGCTGTTTTGCCATTAAAAGTAAGTAAAGTAAAGTATGAACTAAATGCGAAGAAATGGCACCAATGATTTGATTTGACAGAGCGTATAGTTTTACCTAGCGATACAGATATATCATTAACGGATATAATTAATATCGTTTATTCGATAGCATAATCTAAAAATTATCAGAATACATATTGCAAAAGTAATTGTCCCAAGTTATTTCCTTTTCCGATATAAATACAAGTATATAATTAATAAAAACTAAAACAAATGTGTTCTTTTAAAATTTGAATTGGGAAACAAAACAAATTTGAATTTTAAAAAGTTGTTTTTTATTTTGTAAGTTGATGTTTTCAACCAAATAATTACGATTAATAAATACCCTCTGACTTTCTCTTAATTTTTGACAGATCTGTTGTTACGTCAAAATTGTGTTTACCATTTCTACCACGGTTAAGAGAGTCGAAGTAATTGATGACAGCAATAGGACACGACATCTGCAAATTAGCATAGTTCTTCTTCTTCTTTTTCTTTCTAAATTATTTACATATATTTAACGCCTGTCAAATATGGTAAGAAATAGATACATACGTACATTTACTACGGCTAGTACCTTGAAGTGCAAGTGACGTATAGTTTATGCAACCGTATAGTTGCCAATGAGTGCCGTTAAATGCACGTGTTCTAATTTTAGACAGATTCAGTCACAAGGCTTCACCATTTATTGCTTATAGCGCATAGTATTGCGGAATAATAGAGTAAATAAAACAACTAATAGAAAAGTTAAAAAACATATATGATTGCTTCAGTTAGAAGGAAAATCATTTTGAAGAAATGATATATGCAATCGCGCTTTTTTATTTTACGTGAATATCCACCAAGGACAGATACATCGTTTTAAAAAAAAAGTTATTAATTAAACTGCTTAGATTTTGTTATATATTTTAGTAAGATCACTATATAAGTTAACCACAATGCAGCGAAGTCGTTCTAAAATGTTGCCTAGGGTAGATCCTACAGATGAGCAGGACAAAATAATTGTTAATTAGAGATAAATTTTATTTGGCCAAGAGTAGTGTAACAAAACATTTTTTTTTTAATGACACATTCAACACACAGGGTGTTTCCCTATGAATGCCGAGCATTGTGTTGAATGGAAGGAAGATTGATAGGTGGGAGGAAGAAGGAGGGAGAATGATAGAGGGAATGTAATCACACAGGACACCGATAAAGATATAAGTATTTCTTCCCAATCCAGCTAACGAACGGTTACCGCTGGAGTCGAAATATTTTGGGAATTATCATTGTATTTATAAAAGCGATGGCTCAATACGTTATTTGGATAAATTTGAAATTACTCTAAGAAAATAAATTAACTGAAGCACAAATGTGCTTCATTCATAATGTCAAAACTCTAAATATGTAAATTACAATGAAACTATAAGTTCAGTGCCATATTTCACCAAATACAATTTACAATCACAAATTTGTATTTGTAAAAAAATTTTTCGCTCCACGAATTACAATTAAAAAATTTAAAAAAGAAGCAACCAAAAATGTTAGAGAGCACTTGTTGATTACAAGTGTAAAAAAAGCAGTTTCAATAAATTTTTTAATGTCTTGTAAACTAAAACTTTTTTTTAACAAATTTGTGGCGCTCATTAATTAGTGAGAGCGATGAGGGAGTATTTTGAGCTGGTACATAATTTTCAAATTAAAGACTAACTAAGTAAGTATAAAGAAGATAAAACTATTTTCTGTACAGATTTGTAAAGGTTAAATTTTGCAGAAATATCACACGAAAAAAGACTATGTCATCGTGTGTGATATTTTTTTAATTAATGTTGTTTGAAGTTTATTTCTTTAGAATCGTTTTTACATTTACAATGGGGTAAAAGATGATCGTCGCACGGATGATCACGGAAATGATGGGCAGCGCCCTCTATCAATCAAGTATAAAAAAATGAGAATGCATATAAATATACACATAAATGATGTGGTCGCTGTGGCGTAGTGGACTGTTACGCAGAGTGTCCGGGGTTCGAATCTCGGCACAGGCAAAATGAAAAAGTAGAAAAAATAATTTTTCTACACGTCACCACCTCTTGGCAGGCAATGGCAAACCTACAAGAGTAAAAATTGCTATGAAAAGCTTTTCACTTCGCCGTTCGGATTCGGCATTATACTGTAGGTCCCTTCCATTCATGTACAAATATAACACGCACACCATGAGTGGATGCGAAAAGCTCGGCCTATTAAAAGTAAAGTAAAGTAAATTATAGGCAGCACATATGTATCCACATGTATCAACGAGTATGAGTCAAACTTGATTGATAGCGGGCGCTGAGTATGAATCATACTTGATTGATAGAGGGTGCAGCCCATCAGTTTCTAGTAAAATTTGACATTTCAAAACAAAAATTTTATATGTAGGTACATATTTCCAACAAAAATCGTTTGGAACTGCTAAAACTGAAAGGATGAGCAAGTATAGGTAGACTAAAAAACAAAAATATGCACAAACAAATGGCGATTGTTTACGATAAAATCTCCAGCAAAGAGACTGAGAGACATCGAGAATGTAGGGTTCTTTAAAAAAATGGAGACCCAACGATTCAGATTATGTTATCGTGAAAAAAAACCAAAAACCCGCACCGAGAGATCGCGAGAGTGTAGACTTAGCAAGCAACTTGAGACACAACAGAATTCGAATTTCATGCGAAGAAATAGCATGAATGGCAAATGAGTACATTAGAGGCAGTAATTCCATCAAATCTCATCTCATTGAGTCCCAGTCCCCACGAAGGTCCTCCGATTATACAGCACCTGGCAGTCATTGAGGTGGCCGAATTCACATGATGATGGTAAGATTATAAGAGATGCTCTTTTTGCAGAAGGCGTTGCAAACCATCAAAATGAAGTTAATCCAGATGTAGCATACCTGGAATCAGAGAATCATCAAACTGAACTGAACAAGGCTTATCGTTTGCGTAAATCAGCACATAAACAATTTCAAAATATGTTCCTTAACAATTCCTTCGGCCTCGCCTGCAATATCTGCGATAGACTCTGGCTTTTACATGTTTACTAAACCTAACCTGAAAACCCAAAACGCAAACGTTCTGAAGAAGTAGACTTCTGTAAGGCGTCCCATTGACGCACACAACTTTTTTTTTATTAAACCTATAAGTTTTATGTACATATGTATATACATTCTGATTATAAGCTGTAAATATTTAAAAAATCTGCTAAAAATAACCAACTGTAGCAGTTTTACAGGCGATTTTGTTTTTTTTTTTTGTAAGAAATTCCTATAAATCTTACAAGTTTGTGATATGGTGAAACAAAAAAAACAATATACTATATGTAGTAACATATATACATACAACATACCATACATATATAATATAGTAAAAAATTGTTTATTACAAGCACTTGTACTTTACAAGCACAAGTCCACAATTATAGGAATTTTATGAAACTTAACATTTTTTTTTACATTTTCCTGAGAATTTTCTTACAATTTACATATTCAAAAGTTTGTGAAATAGGGCACTGCTATTTATTAAGGTTGTAAGGTTGTAAGGATTTAATATTGTGTATTGTTTGTATTTGTATGTTTTTTCGAAGATCTACAGGCTGTGACGTGTATGAGCATTAAGTTTTTTCACAGCAAACATGCGCAGTTGGGCGGTATAGCCCACTCTTACTTAGCTTTTTAGTTTTGATTACAATAAGTTCACTTCGTTAATTTTATGCCAAGGTGAACTACATATATCCGTTGCACCTGTAAAATATTAAAAATATATATATATAGCTTCTAAAATCCGTAGAAAGAATCAATGATATTTTTCAATTCATTATGGAAGAAGTAAAGCCACAAAAAATCTCAAAAATGTCCGTTCAATCATGGGGTATTCTTTTTCTTCGTCTTCTTTTAATGGCTCAATAGCCCATAGTGGTCGCAGTAGCGTAGTGGTAGTGCGTTGGGCTGTTACGCAGAGTGTCCGGTGTTCGAATCTCGGTACAGGCAAAATCAAAAAGTGCTTTTCTAAAAAAACTGTTTTTCTACACGGCACCACCTCTTGGCCGCTGTGGCGTAGTTGTAGTGCGTTGGACTGCTACGCAGAGTGTCCGGGGTTCGAATCTCGGCACAGGCAAAATCAAAAAAAAAAAAAGTAGAAAAAATAATTTTTCTACACGGCACCACCTCTTGTCAGGCAATGGCAAACCTACAAGAGTAAAAATTGCTATGAAAAGCTTTTCCTTCGCCGTTCGGATTCGGCTTTAAACTGTAGGTCCCTTCCATTCATGTACAAATATAACACGCACAACATGAGTGGATGCGAAATGCGAAAAGCTCGGCCTAGGCCCTCCATGGGCTGTTGTGCCATCAAAAGTAAAAGTAAACCACCTCTTGGCAGGCAATGGCAAACCTACAAAAGTAAAATTGTCTGTTGACAGATTTACACTTCGCCATCGGATTCGGCATAAAATTGTAGTTCTCTTCCATTCATGTAGAAATATAATACGCACACCATGAGTGGATGCGAAAAGTCCGGCCTTTGGCTCTACATGCGGTCATAGTAGACATTGATAAAAAATTAAGTTCATTGTGGTAAAGGCATAACACTTGCCGCAATGGCTGTCTATCTCTTTATAGGTGTCCTGTGATTGCATTTCCTCTCTCATTCTACCTCCTTCTTCCTTCCTTAGAGGGGTACACCCTGTATGTTGTTCCGGGATACATACAGATGCTGATGATATAGCACTGGTGGTGCGATATCACATCTCAACCATACCTGCGGTATCTTGGTGTGCTGAGCGACAGGCAGTCAGTGAAAAGGCCTCAAAGGTCAACCCTCCCGGATAATGTCAAATATTGGAGGACCACGCTCCAGCAGACGAAAACTACTGGCACGTGTTACAAGCTCGATAATGTTATATGCTGCGCCAGTATGGGCGGATGCAACGCAAACTCCGTCGTACATTGCCGGGATCCGGGCAACCTACCGCTGCAGCGCACTAAGAGTTGCAAGTGCATTCCGCACACTGTCGGATGAAGCAGTCGGTGTTATCTCAGGCATGATGCAGATAGACTTACTAGCATGTGAATGCCGTAACATTTATACAGCAGTCCCATATGCATCAAAAGCAGATGAGCGACAACACAGCTTGAACAAGTAGCAGCTACGCTGGGAAAGGGCGAACAAAGGTAGATGGATATTTGCACTCATCCCGGATATTGACAGTTTGATAATTCGTCAACATGGTGAAATAGATAGGACATGGTTGCTTCAAATATTATCTGCTTCACCGCCATGAGGAAGAACCATTCTGCACTATCTATATTGAGGATGCACGACATATTCTCGTTTATTGCCCGCGTTTCGACGCCGAACGAACCAAGATAAGGGAAGCCTTTGTGGAGGCGTCCACATTGGCTAATATTATTAAACACATGTGCCACACACTGCATAAGTTAACCCCAATTGAATAAATTTAATATATATATTTTAAATATCGAAATACTAGTGGCATTAAAAGCTTAAGCTAAATTTAGAGATATCCCTAACACATTCTTCAAATTCTTTTAATTAAATATGATGTTTGACACTACCACATACATAAATGTACATACATACATACATATATAAAAAGCTACATATACCATAACTACAATTACCACATATCCCGGATTGAAAAGTGTCCCGGAAATTATCCCGGGTTAGTTGGTTTTTGTTTCAGATAGTTTTAAAGTTAAGTTTACACCGTTCTGATGTTTTTGTTACTTTTATTAGCAACATTTATCCATGTAGAATACATTAAACCTCCTCGTAATTACGGTAAAAGGAGTAAGGGAAATAACGGATTTATATATTCTTAAAATTTATTCTAAGGAAGGTTACAGGTTCTGAACTGAACACTTAGACTTTCTCAAATGAAAAATTACCAAGTTATCCTATGTTTTGTTATACCAACGTGCTAAAATAATAATAATGCGGTAAATGGGAAGAGGGGGTATTTAGTTATATAGTACATAAATGGGGGAAATATCAAAAACTTAAAATTTTTATAAAATTTTATTTATTATTGGACTAAATTTTTCATCTAATGAATCTTTCGGCTAAGGTTCCGACTTTGGAAATTTAAAAATCAAATATTACAAATTAAACGCTTTTCTTCGACAAACTCTTAAAATAAAAGAGCTTCCAGCCATTCCATAGAAAAATTTTTAAGTGCGATTTTAGTGTTGAGTGGGTTAATTTACATAAAAAATTTACAATTTTGATAACTTTTTCTTTTTTTTAATGGCACACTTTGCGTAACAGTCCAACGCACTACCACTACGCTTCAGCGACAACAAGGAAAAAAATGATATTCTCACAAAAATGTGCGAAAAAATGTTAAGTCTGGTTTCATAAAATTCCTAAATTGTGAACTTGTAAACTAAAAGTGCTTGCTTTTGTAAATAATATCGAAATTTGAAAGAAATTTCTACTTTTTGGTAGAGGGATGTGGTCTGAACCCCTTAAACGTCCTTTAAATGTGGCCTTGACATCTAGCACTTAGTTTAAGTTTTATTTATAAAATACATTTACCATAAAGTTTAGAAACTAATAATCTAGGAAATACAAACCGAAACATCTTAAAAAAAATGGCGCTTTGACTGAAACTTTTTTTTACTTTTAATGGCACAACAGCCCATGGAGGGCCTAGGCCGAGCCTTTCGCATCCACTCATGTTGTGCGTGTTATATTTGTACATGAATGGAAGGGACCTACAGTTTAATGCCGAATCCGAACGGCGAAGTGAAAAGCTTTTCATAGCAATTTTTACTCTTGTAGGTTTGCCATTGCTTGCCAAGAGGTGGTGCCATGTAGAAAAATTATTTTTTTTCTACTTTTTGATTTTGCCTGTGCCGAGATTCGAACCCCGGACACTCTGCGCAGCAGTCTAATGCACTACCACTACGCCACAGCGACCACCTTTTGAAACCCACGAGAAAAAAAAATTGGTAAAACTCGCATTTGGGGTAATTCGATAGTTTCGGGGTTTACTTATTTTCTTTACTTTTTGTTATCTAATAATATAATACATATGCACATATACTACTGTGGGCAAAAAGTAGTAAGACTTTGTTCATAATTTAAAATTTTTTTATTCATTCTTCCAAATCTATTTCGTCCCCTTCAAAGTAATCCCCCCGGCCCCAATGCACTTGTGCCAACGTTTTTTCCAATTCTCGAAACAGTTGTTAAAGTCAATTTCCGGAATAGCCTTCAATGCGCTTAGCGATTCATGTTTAATGTCTTCAATTGACTCAAAACGGTGTCCACGAGGCGGTTTTTTGAGTTGAGAAAATAGCCAAAAGTCACACGGTGCTAAGTCCGACGAATAGGGTGGTTGCGGAACGATATCAGTCGAATTTTTGGCAAAATGGTCTCGTAAAACCAATGCAGTGATTTTGGAACCAATCGTGCATTCACTCTTCTTAGGCCCAAATTATGTTTTAAAATGGTTTTCACTGATCCTTCCGATATTCCAACGATGCCAGTAAGGTCTCTGACTGTTAATCGTCGATTCTCTAGCACCAATTCCTTGATTTTATTGACGTGTTGATCATCAGTTGATGTTGATGGCCGTCCTGGACGTGGTTCGTCGTCAACGCGTTCTCGACCATCTTTGAACAATTTGTACCAATCAAAAACACTTGCTCGCGACATACAATTATCACCGAAGGCCTTTTGCAACATTCTGAACGTTTCGGCACCAGAAATTTGATTTGATTCCGCACACAAAATTTAATGGAACTTCTTTGTTGAATAATTTCACTCAATTGCGGAAAGACAAGCGTATACTAAACACTAATGATTATTTTGATGTGACATTTGGCACAGATGTCACCGACAGTCATACCAACCTTAAAAAAATAATATTTTGATGAATCGGTTTCCGCGCGAAATTAAATTAAAAAGTCTTATTACTTTTTGCCCACTGTGGTATTCTCATATGATGCAAAGCAGTAGTGCCGCGATTATCCGTGATCGTCGAGATCGGAGGCATTACGGACAATCGATTTTCCCGATTGATTGAGGCAAATTTTTTATTTAGTTTTTTTTAAATAAAACTTTTTTAAATAAAGCGTTTTATCGTACATAGTTTTATGCACAAACAAACATGATTAAAAACTTAAATTTCCAGTTATAAAATTTAAAAATGTAGAGCATGAATAAATGATATATTAACATACATTTGATGAAACGCATGATTATAATTATGATTGGCATACTTCAAAAAAAACCTAAAACAAACAAGAAAATAACTTTTAGTTTTTGGAAATATGATTGTACTCCACCCCAGCGGTAAGAGTGTTTGAAAAAAAACTATTAATTACACTTTTCTTTGTTTTGTGACTGATCTTTCTAGCAATAATTCCATCACTCTTACATCAAAAAAATGAGCGGAAAGATCGAATTTCACTAGCAAATTGAAGAGGCAAGTGCTCCTGTTTACTTTTGACAACAGAAATTTGGTAGAGAGTTTTATTTGCTTCGTCAATCACGGTTAATTTCTGTAAATTGTGTTCAAGTGTGCGTAGAATCTCTATTTTGCTAAAGATTTGATATACAATACTTAACACTTAGGAGGACTCTCTAGAGATGCATTCGGTTTACACATTGGCAGCTGTATTTATTTGGGTAGATATGAGTATCTGAAAATATGTCTTGTTTTTCGAGTGTTCCCTAAATTTCACGATTTTTTTAAAGCTATAATCTACAATACTTAGTTAAAAACTGTTACAAATAAATTCCCATTTTGGGATAAATAGCATATATGGTACATTCATACATATTATATATGCTATGCACTTTCAGTTTCATTAATAGATGCAAATTCATTCTTTGCTCTTTTACGCATTAAAATTGGCCCTTATATATTTTCTTTTTTTACTTTCTTTGTTTGTTACAACTGCCGTAAGGCATCCTGTAATAGTTATAATATTGGTACTTAGGAATTGAAGTAATTTGAAAACAATATTTACAAATTCACATATTTTTGCATTAACTTATTTACAATTATTTACAATTCAGTTATTTTTAGTTTAGTTAGGATTTATCAAATGCATTAATTAAAGTTAATTAATGAATTAATTATTTAATTCCGTTGGTAGGACTCGCTTTAGCCGCCGCTGGTAGTTCGACTCGATAACCGGTAATATTCTCATGTCTGGATTTGGATGGTCCATCAATTTAGAGGTATGACGTATGCTTATTTGTCGTAACATTTCGGTTACAAGACTGGCATTTAAGTCACGATGGATATCGAAGTTTGATATGTACCATTCCGCGTTGACGATGGTTCTAAGTATTTTGGATTGCTGTCGTTGAATTATTTGTGTGTTTGATTTACTCGCCATGCCCCATATCTCAATACCATAAGACCAGATTGGGATAAGTATTGCTTTCATAATTAAAAGTTTGTTGTGTGTTGATAGCTTCGATTTTGAGCACAATAACCAATAGAGTTGATCAAAACGCTGTTTCAATTGATTTCTTTTAGCTACAATATGATCTTTCCACGTTAGTTTTTGATCGATTATAATGCCAAGATATCTTGCTTTGGTATCTACAGGTACATCATCTTTGTTAATTTTTAACGGAATCACTTCTAGTTTTCGGTTAGTATACACAACTTGGTTGGTTTTCTCAATGTTTATGTCTATTCCCCACCTGTTAAACCATTCGAGCACATCATTGAGTATGGCTTGGAGATTTCGTGTTGCCTTCTGTAGAAACCGGTCCGCAGCCAGCAAGACTGTATCGTCCGCAAATGTTGCAATCATATTTTGAGGACCAGTAGGCTTTGGTACATCCGCTGTGTACAACAGATACAATAGTGGCCCAAGCACACTGCCTTGAGGAACTCCAGTTCAATATTCATTGCTATTTTATTAACTACTCTGTGTACTTGTTGTATGGAAATCCAAATTTGCGAAATCCAAATTTATGGTCAGGGATGAGTTTTTCTTGGAGAAGTATGTGTTCCAACCTTTTAGCGAATATTTTTTCAAATAGTTTGGACAAGCCTTTATATGGTACATTTCTACTGTTCGGTGTTAACCTGCATTAAAACTTTACAAGAAATTATTTTGTGGAACATTTTAATCCTCAAACCTCTTCGTAATAGGACTTTTAAGTAATTTCTTAAGAATGGGTAATAGGAAAGGAAATACCGATAAAAATGTAGAAGATGGAATAAAATATTTAAACGAAACTATCTCTAATAACATTGTGCTATGAATGTCAACTCAAAAATTAAATTTTATCTTAAATCTCATTTCAAATTTATTTCACTGAAAGTATCAAATTTTTATTCCCTGTAAAAAAGATGTTATTCAATAATTTTCAAAACGCACGTGTAATCAATCTGACCCGCGGTAGTTAATTTTAAATATGTTAGGGGGATTCTATAAGTCTAGCATATGCCATTGCACGGTGCAAGAATAGTAAAGTTGTTTGTTGTTTCAAAGTTTTGCAATTATGTTACTCTTGCACCGTCCAAAAGCATATGCTAAACTTGGGCAAAGCCCCTATTGAAAATTTGACAATGTAAAGTAAATTATACAAAATAATATCCAGATATTCAGATGAAATACATACTAACGGGTGTTTTTTTTAGAAGTGTGGTTTTCAAGAAGAAATAAAATGCATATAATTTAATGTTATGCCCAAGAACTTAGCTTTATTATAAAGATAAGGATTTGCCATTATGTTTTAAAAACTATTTCGGACAAGTGGCCGCAGCAGCTGGTTCGAATAAATTCCAACCGAGACGCCCAATTTTCGACTACTTTCTGCAGCAATTGGGGCCGTATGTCAGTAATAACGCGCCGAATATTCTCTTCCAAGGCGTCAATCATCTCGGGCTTATCTGCGTACGCAAGCGACTTCACATAACACCACAAAAAATAGTCCAGCGGTGTTAAATCGCACGATCTTGGAGGCCACGCCATAGGCCCATGACGCGAAATAAGGCGCTCACCAAAGGTTTCCTTCAATAAATTTATTGTTTCGTTGGCTGTGTGGCATGTAGCGCCATCTTGTTGGAACCAAAGGTCTTCCATATCAACATCCTCCATTCAGACACGAAAAAGTCAATAATCCTGGCTCTATAGTGTTCCCCATTAACTGTAACATTATGACCGGCTTCATCTTTGAAGAAATATGGACCAATGATTCCCTCTGACCATAGAGCACACCAAACAGTGACTTTTTGAGGATGTAACGGCGTCTCAACAATGGCTTGTGGATTATGATCACTCCAAATGCGACAATTTTGCTTATTAACGTACCCATTCAATCAAAAGTGAGTTTCACCGCTGAAAAAAATTTTCTTGTGAAAATCGGGATCGGTGGCCCGTTTTCTCGTTTTTGGCCCATTCACCGAACGTTGCAAACGTTGTTCAGGAGTGAGTCTATTCATTATGAAATGGCAAACCAAACTGAGCATAAATCAAGTGACAGCCTGCCAAGAGGTGGTGCCGTCTAGAAAAACTATTTTTTCTACTTTTTTTATTTTGCCTGTGCCGAGATTCGAACCCCGGACAATCTGCGTAGCAGTCCAACGCACTACCACTACGCCACAGCGACCACAACGCGCCGAATATTCTAATATTACATATTAGGTCTGCTCCCTAACTTTTTGGGTAAATTCTGTTAAAATGAGAGGAAATAAAAAATACTCGAGACAAGAAAGCAAAAAAGTACAAAAGAAAAACACATTTCTCGTCCGAAACAAAATGTCAAATTGTGAAAACAGAAACTTGTCGAAAATGTTCAAATTGTAGTCAAAAAATTAACAAGTGTACAAAGACATAAATATTAAAGTATTTTTTAAAAACTTTCCTTTCCTAATGAAACTTATATTTTCAGAAATTCCTACTTATTTTCTAATTTCAAATTTGCAATTTTGTTAAGTCAATCAATATGTTACTGATTTGTACTGATTTTTCTATATCACAAAAACGGTTTAAAAATGTTTTCATGTTGATCTATATTATTCAGGTTATAATATATTATATATTTATAAGTTGTGATGTTGGAATTTATTTAACAAGGTTATTCATTCATTCAACATGGGTTAATTGTATCGTTTGAAGGACTATTTTGGTGGTCGCTGTGGTGTAGTGGTAGTGCGTTGGACTGCTACGCAGAGTGTCCGGGGTTCGAATCTCGAATCAAAAAGTAGAAAAGATAATTTTTCTACCCGGCACCACCTCTTGGCAGGCAATGGCAAACCTACAAGAGTAAAAATTGCTATGAAAAGCTTTTCACTTCGCCGTTCAAATTCGGCATTAAACTGTAGGTCCCTTCCATTCATGTACAAATATAACACGCACAACATGAGTGGATGCGAAAAGCTCGGCCTAGGCCCTCCATGGGTTGTTGTGCCATTAAAAGTAAAGTAAAGGACTATTTTATTGGAAATATTATGCTTAGGTTGTGGTTATATTCAAATTTTACTCGGCGAACACCAAGCAATTGTTGTTGCCCGAACACGAAATAAGATCTTTTACTCACTCTCACACCGAACACGATATGCTGGGTGAAATGTATACCGAGCACGCCGAGTATTCCGGGTGTCATTGAGTTATTCTACAAGAAAAGAACAAAAATGTATGTAAAAATAGAAGGAAAACATGCAAACCTGTCCATCACTATTTGCAGAAAAGCGAAGTTGCGAATGTTTTTAATTTTTAAAAGTGAATATTAAATATATTATTCATAAAACGATTGCAGAAAAATCATATTATTTTCATAATTGTTCAATTATATTATCAATTTCACGCAACTCTGCAACGAACACCAATATGACCACTACACCCAGCACGAGAGTAACATTTGATGTGTTCGTCGAACAGCGAACACCAGTATAACCAGCAGCTTAGGTCGTGGTTATGTTCAGATTTTGCTCAGAGTACACCATGAAATTGTTGTTGCACCGAACATGAAGTGAAAACTTTTACTCACTCTCACAACGAACTCGATATGCTGGGTATTCAGCGTGTCAAGGAGTTATTCTACAAAACAGGAACAAAAATGTATGTAAAATAGGAGGAAAACATTCAAACCTGTCCATCACTATTTGCATACGCAGAAAAGCGAAGTTGCGAATGTTTTTAGTTTTTAAAAGTGAATATAAATTATATTAAGTATTCATAAAACTATTGCAGAAAAATTGTATTATTTGCATAATTTTTCAATTATATCATTAATTTCACTCTCCATATTGATAAAATCTTTTAAAGTTTTTTGGTATACCATTTATTGTTGCCGTTGCGAACAAAATAGTATTAAAAAAACTTGAATTTCGACCAAAAGCAACTCCGTAACGAACTCGAATGTAACCACCATTCCGAGCACGAGAGAAAAATATGATTTGTTCGCCGAACAACGAACACCAGCATAACCATGACCTTAGAAATTTTATCTGGGCCAGAGCTGGTCAGAAAATCATTAATATGATTTTTTTTGATATTCTTAGTATAGTTAACACACAGGGGGTACCTCTATGAATGCAGAGCATTGTGTTGATTGTAAGGAAGATTGATAGGTGGGAGGAAGAAGGAGGGAGAAGTATTTATGGGCAGCATCAGCTTGCACATCTCACCAGAACATCTTCCGTGAAAATAATGGTAAAACAGACAGACGCAAGCCACGTTTCGACGATGTTCCAAGGATTCAAATAGCTGGAAACTCTACGGTCCCCAATTAGCTTTAGTTGCGTTCGTGAAGGACCAGCCCATAGGTGCGTATTAAACTCCAATTTAGGACATAGATGATGTAGATCATGCGCAGATCAGTCGGAGTGAAATATATTTTACACCGCCTAAGAATGCTGAGACACTTTTTTGCTTCTTTCGACACGTCAAAAATGTGTTTATTCCAAGGAACATCACATTGAATGGACATGCCCAGAACATCAAGTTTCGCTGTCTTTGCAACAGCTTTCCCACCCATATCTGGGGGAGTTAGCGAGGGGTTGGGAAACCAGTTTGTGAGATAACAGACGACATTGGGTCGTACGAACTATATTCGTGAGACCCCACTCGGAGATTGACTTGAGATCTATATTGAGTGAGTCATTCATAACATGCTTTTTCTTCTCAATCTCCAAAGAGTTAGAGCGTTTTGAACAGGTATATGAATGAGAAATGGTGCTGTTATCTGCAAACCAGTAAATAGGTCATTAATGAAGATAAGGAAAAGTGTAGGAGAGAGGACCGAACCCTGTGGCACTCCAGCATTAATGGCATGATTTTCCGAAACAATACAGTCTATAACAACACAGATAGAGCGGCCGCTTAGAAAGTTCGTGAACCATCGTGTGAAGTTATTCCCGACCCCATGCGCAATCAGTTTTGACACCAGTGCTTTATGCCACACTCTGTACTCTGTGAAACGCCTTTGAAATATCCAGAGCACCTAAGCCATGGATACTATGGTACCAGTGCTTGGTGAGGACCGCCATGAGATCGCCCGTAGAGCAATTCGTTTTTATTATTTGACCAAGTGTAAGTTAACTACATACAATTTCCATTACTTTGGATAGCGTAGAACAGATTGCGATGGGCGATAGTTCCCAGGGTCCGTAGTCTTGCTCTTTTAAGAACTGGTTGGACATTGGCAACATTACAGACAGATGGTGGTTCCAATTTGAGCCCACTCCGCGCTATTCTCGTCATCGTGTGTTTGCCCCCAAAAAATTTTTTATTTCAGTAATTTAATTGTTATTTAACTTATATTTTTTAAAAAATTTTAATTCGTTTACAGCGTTGCAACTTGAAATAAAACTGCCACTTTTCTGCCTATTTCCGTTTCCACCGAATATCAGAACAGGGTGTTTCGTATTTGACTTCGCTTCAAATCGACATGAAAACGAAATATTGACACCAATTTTCCCAAAAAAAATTATAATTTTCATATACAAGTTATTTCCTTTATTGGGTCTTATAAAAAATATCCACAGTTAGTACCCACAAATCTATGGTGTGGTGTATGTTTAGTGCCTCCGCTATCTCCTGACAGCTTGCGTGTAGATCTTACGAATCGAGCAAACCACTCCTGGCTCCGCCGTTCACTCACAGCTTGTTTTTGCAACGGTTTTACCTTTTCTTTAGTAATAAAGCATCACATAGCGTATTTCTCCAGATATTTCACTCATTTTCAAATCAATGAAACTTTTTATGCCACCTTTAAAACATGTTTTCGTTTGACATAATGGGATTAGTGTTGCCAGATTTGTGGGTACCAACACCAAAAACCGCGGATACGTTTCATGTGACCCAATATTTAAATCCCTTACGTTTCATACCTAAAATAAAGTTATTTATCATAAAAATTACAAAAATGCAATTGGATGAAATATTAAATGACGCCATTAATTTATGGTATATACGAAGGTACAGGGTAAACGATGTTGAAACCCATTATTTGAGAAAATGCTCCCATTGCCCAAAACCTAGTAGGTTAAATATTTTTGGGAATGTAAAGAACATTGGTGTCCTGTGTGATTGCATTCCCTCTCTCATTCTCCCTCCTTCTTCCTCCCACCTACCAATCTTCCTTCCATTCAACACAATGCTCTTCATTCATAGGGGAACACCCTGTGTGTTGAAAGACATTCTCAAATTGATTTTTGTATGTGTTGGAATTTGTTGGGTAAAGACAATTTAAGTGAATTTTTTACCATTGAAGTTCATACGAACCAAATTTTGCCCCTAATTTTTAAAATTATGGCTAAAATTTTAACACATTTAATTTAAAATTTCTCAAGATAGTCCGTTTTTGCAATCCTGTATTTTATTTAAAAACATTTTTAAATCAATTTTTAACAAAAGTATTCAAAGAAATAAATTAAATTTTGTTCCTGCAAAAATGAAAAAAATTAGGCTTATTGCTCAAACTGTGGAACTGTGTTAAGTAAGGTATACTGATTTGAATTTGTTTTTATTGTGATATAGAATATTTGCGTTCACCAGTGGCGTAATTACTGGGGGACCTTAAATATCTATTTTTTTCTTAGTATGTAAGCTCCATGTGAAGTTTCATCGATTCAGCATCAGCGTTTTTATGCGACGTCCTTAATGGGTTAATAAAAATTAATATTAATATAGTATGAAGGGGCTATGCGACTTACGTCATGAAAAGCTAAAATAAAATTGGGGATTGTGTTGCAAATAAAAATAATATTTTCCTTGGTTAAAAGCAGATTTTGGGTTGAAATCACCCAAATCACCACGAGCCGTAGGGGGCGGATTCCGAGCGAACAGTTTTTAGCCAGGTTGCTTGGTTTCCCTCTACGGTGACTAGCTTGAGGGTTCTACTCGAAAACTATTTTAGCAATATCTCCATCTGGTATGGCCGGCAGCGTATGGCAAATACAGCACCATTTCCTCTTTCTAATTTCCAGTTGCATCGGTATATTGTTGGTAAGGTTTAGTAAGTATGTAGCCCTTGCTGATTATGTTGAGTCAGAAGACCTGACATATTCCTCGGAAGTATTTATTTACAAATACTTGGTTTTTCCTGGAGATGTTGTCCGAGACTTTCCAGGTCTCCGAGCCGTATAAAAGTATTGATTTAATCCTGATGCGAAGTTTAGAGTTGCGCGCCTTAGAGTACCAAACCTTGTATAACTTATAAAACGCGGCCCGAGCTTTTAATATTCTAGCTACTACGCCGACGTCTGCGTCTTCGTCTATTAAGATTCTATTGCTCATACTGCTTTTATTGTTAGTACCAAATATTTTGTATACACAACAAATTGTATCTTCACTCAAACCGATCTTTTTTAACAGACAATTAAAATAGATATATTTTTTGAATCATATACATAGGCACTGTTTTCACTGTATTCTTGTGGTCATTCTTAACAACCACCTTGTGCCGTTAATAATATGGAAAATCCAGTAACAAGCGGTACAGCAAACTAAAGATCTTAAATTAGATTTGCATAAATTATGAGGGTAAACCCTCAAAATTGTATTCGAAAAAATCCATTTAAAACTGCGGTTTATCAATGAATTTAAGGCCTTTAAGCCAAAAATATATTATATTTAAAGATCGAGCTTTAGTAAGTTGAGAAATCGGATATTGAAATATGAAACCCGAGGATATTGAGATATCGTCGGGTTTCCATTCCGACGGCTTTTCGGGTATAAACATAGTATTTGCTGTACATTGGATATATTTAGTTGTATTGCGGCACAATATCTAAGCATGTAATTTTGCATGAAAAAGACCTACCAGAGATCGAAATACTTCCAGGTGTACAAGTATGAAACCGGTAATGACATCTCTGTGTCGCTAGGTAAAACTATCCGCTCTGTCAAACCAAATCATTGGCGCCATTTCTTCGTTCTGTCAACAATATTCAGTTCATAAACAATCAAGTTTCATACAACAATATATATTCTTTCGCTCGTAATAATATCGAATTTTCTGCCTACAAACTAAGAAATCTGCTTTGGAATCTCATCGGATGCTTGTGGAAGCTTACGGCCAGCCCGCTCTAGGCAAAACACAGTGCAACGATTTTGGCGATTTTGATGTGAGAAACGAAGAACGTTGAAGACCACCGAAAAAGTTTGAAGATGCCGAATTGCAAGTTTTACTCGATGAGGATGATGGTCAAACGCAGGAACAACTTGCAGAACAATTAAATGTAACCCAACAATGCATTTCTCAACTAAACGTTGGAATAGATTCAAATCGCTTTGGGAAGAAGGCAATGCTCTGTGTTTTCCGGGATCAGCGTGGTATTATCTGGTTTAACCTTCTGAAACCAGGTGAAACAGTTACTGGTCAACGCCACCCACAACAATTGACAAATTTTAACAGTGCTTTGCGCCAAAAACGTCCAGAATATCAAGCTGATGACAATACACCATCAATCACATCGAACAAAACAGACTCGAGAATTTGTAGATTCGTACAGCTGGGAAGCCCTCCCCAATGCGGCTTATTCACCAGACATGGCTCCATCTGACTACCACTTATTTCATCAATGGAGCAGCACTTCGATTCGTACGAAAATGTGAGAAAAACGGCTCGATGACTGGTTTGACTCAGAAAATGAACAGTTTTTTCACAAAAAAAAATGTATAGCTAGCAATTGCCATTACTTTGAAGATTGAATGTGTAACCATTTTTCTTAAATAAACGTGTATTTTCTTTTAAAAACGGATTCATACTTGTACACCGGTATTTTACTCTTGAACACATGTTATTCCTAATAAAGAGAAGGTGCCGACGGTATTATTTTTGAATTTTACAGCATCTCAATGCGTTAAAACTGCGAGAATCGCGAACATGATTACTTAAAACCAATTTTTGGATTTGACCAAAACATTTTTAAACCGAACCATACGCAGTTTGAGTTACTTGAACCGAAACATGAACCAAACCTTTTCGGTTTTTTTTCATTTGAACCAAACCAGAACAAAACCAGTTTTTCTCGAAAAAATGGTTTGGTATAATACGAAAAACATATTCATTATTTCGCTATTTTTTTCTTTTTGCCTTGTTAACGTTTTGCTACTCGACAACTGCATTTTATTGAGCGAACCTCCAAATTTCAAAAGTGGCTGTGAGAATGAAAATAATTGATTCAGAGTTGGGTTGAGGTCGATATTCAGACTGGTCAAAATTCGGTAATAAAAATACCGCTTCTCAAAATTGTGGCTGCAAAAATTTCTGGCCACATTATTCTGCTTTTCAAAATTCAATTTATAAAAATTCCACTAAAACAAAATTCTGTTTTTCAAACTTCTGGCTATTTGCAAAAAATTAAAACCATGATAATGTCACAAAGTGTGTACATTTTTAATGTTTTTTACTTTTTTTAGTATCTGAAATAAATTGAAACTCTCCAAAAAAGATTTTCCGTTCAGAAATCAGTTCCAACAAATATTATATATGACTTCCTTAATTTATTCGATGGATTTGCGTGTTTCGAATTAAACTATTTTTGAAACGTACCAACGGTGGGAAGGTCCGGAAGAACTGGTTTTTGAATCAAAACAATGGTTCAGATAACTCTTGAACCACTGCACCGACCCATACTGCGAAATTTTATTGGTTCACATTCCTGCCTTAAACTCAAAGAAAGGAAGCGTATCAAAAGTTTAAAGTTTAAATTAAAGTTTAACAATAATTTGTTAAATTTCATGAAACCGTATTAAAGATTAACAATATTTTTCAATTTAGTTTTTAATATTTCTAAAATGTTTGCTAAATTAATGTGTAAATGTTTAATGAAAGCATTGTTGATACTTACAGAAGGATTTGGCATACATCTTCGCATTTGTTCTGAACTTCTATATGACGGACTATATCGCCCTGGAAAACAACTGGGGGCTGACATTTTCATTTTATCCGTCGTCGAATACATCGACATTGTCATGCAGCCACCCACGAAATCTTCTTCCAATTTGAACGCCCTTGAGGCGTCGAAAGTCGTTGGCGAGTAAATTTTGAAGCACTTACTTATTTATAATATAAGTATCCTGCACACGCAGGATATTCCAAATGAACTTTTTCTTAATTTGCCAAATTTAATAACAAAAGAAAAAGAAGTCGATTTTTTTTCACAGATAACCGGATGCAGTATTCTACTTAGTTTCAAATTTTTATATTCAAATACTACTTAGTATTGCACTTTAATTATAAATTTGATCACAATTGATATCGCAACTTACAAATACTAACTATGAATTACAAATGAGGTCGATAAATTATAAAATAGATAGAATAACATGCACTGTAATTGGTATAATTATATCTCAAGTACTTTATTCACGAATATTTGCTATTGTTTAAACTAAACGGACCCGAACAGATTTCACAACTAGACAACCGTGTGATAAAGAATTCTATGATGAGTTTCACTAACTCCAGTTTATTTGGGGAGGACAAATTTTCATTATTAATATAAGGCGTGCCGTCTTGGCGTCCCACCCCTTCAAAATGGCAGATGTGCCTTCAGTGTTGTGCTTACCCGCAGACTCGATTGTTATTGGTCACACTCATCAGCGATGTACGCGTATATGCAAGTATGGGGAATTACAGTTATTTACACAAAAATATCTATACAATTTTTTATGTATACCAGAATTCGCTAAGCGCACCTGTCGCGTCGCGACGCTTCTTAAGGGTAATGAGAGCTTTGAGAAAAAAGAGAGATTTTAGCGTATGCATTGCGCATGTCCGTCGAAAAATCTTCTCTGTTTACTACTTCTTAATGTGGCACAATTTTTGCAAATTTTTCAACTTCTTAACAACAAGAAAAACTTTTTAGAGGTAAGAAAACATGGTCACATGCTTAAAATGAAACTAATCACACATAAGTATTATCCAAGAGTACCGGGTTTGACGCCCGTTGATTTTAACAATAACCGAAAAATATATCATCCATTCGAGAAGTACCGATGTATGTACTTAAGTGCTTACATATAAACATACATACATACAAACATACATATAAGTAATTACGATAATGCGATCAAAAACTGTAATATTATTCATTTGCATATTTTGAAGACATTTATTATTTTTTTTTTATAAATTTCATAATACATTCAGGCCATAATAGTGAAATAGATAGAATTTATTTTACAAAAAACCTTTAAAGTTAGCCCTTGAATAATTTACATACATACATACATACATACATACATACATACATACATACATACATACATACATTCATACATACATACATACATACATACATACATACATACATACATCACACACATACAGTAGTATTAGTTAGGACGATGCAGAAAAATAATTTTTTTTGACAATCGTTTATTTCAAGTAAAACTAGCAAAATAGGACAATAGATAGAAACTTAAATAAAACTTTTTTTTTTTTTTTTTGGCAATAGTAGATGAAATAAGTTAAAAAATTTAGTATGAAAAAAATTTATTTGTAGAATCATCTCAACTTTTAAAAGTGTATAACTTTTCATTGTTATGTGAATGCTGATAATTGCCGATTGGCAAGAATCATTACTCTACCATAAAAGTTTAATCAACGAGCAAAGAGTGCTGAGTAAATAACATTATGTATACTTAGATGATAATGAATTAAATTTAAATTTATTCATTCTCAAATAGAGTAAAAATAAAAAGCAATATGTTTTGTTTTTTAAATGTGTGAATCAGGATTGTTGGAAATTGTGAATTATGGTACTGAAAACGAATGAAGTATCGTTATGGTGGCAGTGTTCATATATAACAATGGAACAATAGCTATGAAATAGTGGCGTATGGGTATTCTTAAAAATCGTACCTGATCTTTGATTTGTGGGGTTGTGATGGATGAATGCGTAACTCAAAAAATTAGAGAAGCTTCGAAAGTGTAGAGTAAGTTGCGTTCCTTACTTACATACTTATAATGGCACAACCGCCCATGGAGGGCCTAGGCCGAGCTTTTCGCATCCACTCATATTGTGTGTGTTATATTTGCACATGAATGAAAGGGACCTACAGTATAATGCCGAATCCGAACGGCGAAGTGAAAAGCTTTTCATAGCAATTTTTACTCTTGTAGGTTTGCCATTGCCTGCCAAGAGGTGGTGCCGTGTAGAAAAATAATTTTTTCTACTTTTCGATTTTGCCTATGCCGAGATTCGAACCCCAGACACTCTGCGTAGCAGTCCAACGCACTACCACTACGCCACAGCAACCATCGAATTAAAAATTTAAAAACACCCGAGGGAAAACTACAAATTATCCCAAAACTGATCAGTAGTCGCTCCTAGAGGGTTGAAAATAACACTGACCCCCATTAATTATCAATGACCAACTTTTTCCCCCAACATATGTACTTACCCTTTTCCTCCAACCTTTTCCTTTTTTTTATGAAATAAGCTCCTCGTGCTTCCCCTTCCTAAATGGGCCAAATGCAAGATCAACTCCCTTAATTTTCATTCTACAAATTTTTTTTCCAATATGTTATCCCCAAGTTCCAACCTTTAAGGGGGTCCCACACAAAATTTACTTCTTTATGAAATAGCCTCCCCGTGCTTCCGGGGAGATCCTAAAGTGTCAAAATGTAAGACCGATCTCCATTATTTTTAATTTTACAACATTTTTCTCCAACTCTCTCCTTCTTCCATCCCTTAATGGGGCATGCAAACACATTTGATATTTTTATGAAAATATGCTAGCTGTCAGAAGGTTAAAGTATAAAACCGACATCAATTTTTTTACACTCTCCAACACTTGCCCCCAAAAGGTGTAAGTACCCTTATCTCAAACCCTTAAAAAAGGCTTCATACAAAAATATGAAATCGATTCCCTCCACTCCCAAAGTAATCTTAGCGGGATAAAATATAAGGCCAACCCCAATAGATTACTTGTGATGCAAATAACCGAGGCTTATATAAGTACAAAACAATCGAGCTCACGACAACTTATAGCTAGAGCCGAAATCTTTTAGAAATATTCATAGAAGATATAAAAGCTTTTTGGAAGGAGCTTGAGATGCCTTACCGCGAATATTTCTATTTTTTAGTCGATTGCAATAAGTATGTAATACATTAATACTTACCACTGTTCACTTTTGTATTGTATTTTATATTACTTACATATGTATGTACCTACATATGCTAAAAGCTCGGCGTAGGACCTCCAAGCTAATATCTATACAATAAATATTTTAAGTGGTTTACATATATACAAGAGCCAACATTTTCTATGGCACTTTAAGTTGTTGTTTACGCTGCGTTTAGACCACCTCAACGAATGAAGTTTTTTTCGTGTAGAAAGCGTAGTTAATAAATTTTTATACGCGCAACCGTTTACACCGGCCAAACATGGGCTACGAACAAACATCAGAATCCATATTATCCGATCGCCTGGAGTAGATAGCAAAATATAATGTTCCCAGACATCATCTTAAATTTTCTAATAAAATGTACAGCAAATATCCATAATACTGACAGTATTGCGTTACGCTATACGTCAACTATGTTTGTACTTCTTTTCCACTTGTTTTTTCTTTTTTAACTTCATTTTCACAATTATAGCAACATTTAATTCACCAAAAAAGATCGAACTCAGTCCGATCATACCGAACGAAGATTTTTTCATTCGTTCGGACTTATGTAACCGTTCATACCGCCGGAACATTGTTCCTGAACATTTTGTAGCGAACACATCTACTGTTTACACAGGACAAACGAATGCAGATTCTTTCGTTTGTTCGGGAGGTCTAAATGCAAAGTTACACTGGCGCAAACAAACATGAAAGTCTTTGCGAGAGAGACAGGTAGAAAAATAAGTTAGCAAGAAAGAGATAGCAAAACTTATACTTTACTTTTTTACCTGTCTCTCCCACACTACCTTACATCTAAATCTAAATTCAAATATTTTTAATCTAAACAGCGCCACTTCAGAAGTAGAAAATGTCATCACAATCGCCAAGTATAACCGTGTTCATATAACGTAGCTGAAACATATCGGGTTCATAAATTGAAAATGAAAATCGATTAAACACATTATTCAAAGTAGTGTCCATCAGAAGCTGTGACATTTTGCCATCTATCATGCAATTTATGGAATTTTTGCCAAATTAACCGTCTATCTTTTGAGGCTATGAACGAATTAATCCAATTTTTTATCCAACTGAAGTAAAAAGTATTCCAGGAAGGGCATTCTGCATTGATAGAAAGAAGTGATGGTCAGACGGAGCCAGGTCTGGTGAATATGGTGGGTGAGCCAAAACTTCTCAACCGTTATTTTTCAACGAATTTTTAACCGGTCTAACAACATGAGGCCGCGCGTTGTCACATTGGAAAATTACGGTCTCGAGCCTGGTCGCATATTCTGGTCGTTTTTCAGCCATTGATATCCAAGTGAATTAAAATTTTTCCATACAGATATCCTGTAATAGTTGTACCAGGTTTTAGCAGCTCATTATAGATGACACCCTTATGATACCGCTAAATACAGAGCATTACCTTGATGCCGAAATCTCCAGCGATTGTTTCAATTGATGGAGTCATTCACCGTCAACTTCCAACAGCAATCGATGATTTTCGGCGGCATTTTTCTCCGAAAAGCAAAACTTCCCAAAAATGCTGTTTATTTGTCACGTTATCTGACATGTTTGCCATGGTACATAGTATGTAATAAAAACAAAAGCTACATGACGAAGGTAAAACATGATAGTACATAGTTACAGTATTGCTAGTTGTGATTTAATACAAGTTACGCTATCAATTATGAATCTCTAATTTCCAATTTACTTATATTACCCAATAGTCCTGGAAATATTAATCATCTTTTTATGTACTTATTCGATTTAATGAAAAATACGATTGTAATTTAAAAAATACATTTTTATTATATTTCATAAAATAATTTACATTAGCTACAATACAAACTAATATTACAGTTATTTAAATTTATAAAACCTCACAAATAACACATACATATTAGTTAATACATACATACATAATAGTTAACTACATACTTTTCGATTTAATTTTTATTCGATAAATGTATACAGAAGCATTTTTGTAAGGAAATGCATATTGTGCAACGTAAATATGGTAAGTATTTTGTTCGTGAAGATTTTCAATCAGTCAAGTCTGCCAAGACTATTATAAACTTTTTTCTTTCTCTCTAGGAGTTGTGCTCGCAAAGCGGGTGTATACGGGTCAAATGAGAGAATGCGTTTTTTTCTTCGGAAAATGCCTTCTTTTCTCATTAAAGCGCAATGTATAAGAGACTGAAATTAAATTTAAGTTAAATAATTATTACTTTTTTTTTATACTATGTAAGATATAAATTCTCATAAATTCAATTCAAAATTTTGTCATGTGGATTTATTTTTAATATGCTAGTATAAATAATTACATAATTCGAATTAAATAATAAAATACCTCATTAATTGGGAACTCCAAAAAGTTCAGTATGCTTCTTAAAATTGATTCAACATCATTAACTAAATCGTCGTAGAACACAACCTTGACCTTGCCTGTGAAGTTCCGAGCCCAACTAAGGTTCATATTTTCCCACCCTTTCAATTTATTCGTCACAAATTGCTGCCAGTCTGCCAAAAAAGATATTTATGTATTTTATTACATTATTATTATGGATGTAAACTACTTATTTTATAAAAACTAAACTCTCATACAAGGCAACAAGTCTGTAAGTTTTTAATTGAATTTTAACATAAGTATGTGCAATACATACAGTG
The DNA here is from genome assembly GCA_958295655.1 of Palloptera scutellata. Lineage (NCBI taxonomy): Eukaryota > Metazoa > Arthropoda > Insecta > Diptera > Pallopteridae > Palloptera > Palloptera scutellata. The sequence continues at coordinate 104,573,737 of OY282449.1, forward strand.
CTGTGCAAAACATTTGCAACTGAGAACACATGGACATTCAATCATCGATTTTCGGTCACTAAAAAAATTCATATAGACATTTATAAAATAAAAATAAAAAGTGCATACTTCGCTAATACAAAAACCAAACTTAACGTCAATGTATTACTTACTTTACTTTTAATGGCACAACAGCCCATGGAGGGCCTAGGCCGAGCTTTTCGCATCCACTCATGTTGTGCGTGTTATATTTGTACATGAATGGAAGGGACCTACAGTTTAATGCCGAATCCGAACGGCGAAGTGAAAAGCTTTTCATAGCAATTTATACTCTTGTAGGTTTGCCATTGCCTGCCAAGAGGTGGTGCCGTCTAGAAAAAATATTTTTTCTTTTTGATTTTGCCTGTGCCGAGATTCGAACCCCGGACACTCTGCGTAGCAGTCCAACGCACTACCAATACGCCACAGCGACCACGTCAATGTATGGTAACAATATATCGTAGTTGGCTGTGCAAAACAATTGCAACTTGTACGTAGATACAACAAGAAGTTTTTATGGAAATGGGCTAAAGTAGGAAAATCTTGACTAACTTTTTAATATATGTAATACGTAAAACCTTTTACATGGCAATGAAAACAATAAAAGTCAATAACGATTTACACGGGAATCTAAAAAATAAAATATTTGTTTTACTCTTTATTTTTTATCGTATGCCATGGTTGTTTTCTTTTACTTGTCAAATCTTACGTTTTATAGTTTTATAGTCTAATCATTTCGAACAGCATTTAGAAAAATCTAGTTTATTTTCAAGATTATTCAACGATAAAGATTTATATTGGATACTATTTGTTTCGGGAATCTATTACGTATGTACCATATGTAAGTACGAGTATTATCTGTTTTATTTTGATTAACAAAAATATTAAATTCATATATAAATATGTAGGTATTTTGTGATTATTTGAGAATCAGAACTTTATCTATGTCCATTTAAGCTATTCCAGTTATAAATAAATCTATGTTAAATATATGTATTTATACATATGCCCAGTAATCCCCGCTTAATTGCATCGATGAACGTGTACAATTTATGTTTCTAATAACCCGAGAATGCAATCAACCGAGTAATTTGAGTACATTTTGGACTAAAAACGTAATATTTATAGCGCAATTAAATGGGAAAAGTAATTAAGCGTGGTTCAATTAACCGAGGATTACAGTATATATGTATGTATGTACATGAGGATGTTTCAAAAACGAAAATTTTTCGATATATCTTTGCCTCCTCCCAAAAATTTCTTTTTGTAAAATAGAAAATGTCCTTCACAAGGTGAGCTCTGTGAGTTATATGGAAAAGGTTCCCTTCCCCAGCATCAGCTTTTGTAAAAACTAAATTTTTTGCATAAAGCCTTAATGTGACAAAAGCTTTTCATAGGTAATTTTTACTCTTGTAGGTATGCCATTGCCTGCCAAGAGGTGGTGCTGTGTAGAGAATTTTTTTTTCTACTTTTTGATATTTCCAGTGCTGAGATTTGAACCCCGGACACTCTAGAGTAGGCCAAAGCACTACTCACTACGCTACCATGCATTTACTATTATCATCATCAAAGCAAAAATATTTTATAAATTTGTATGTATGTGTATGTAAGTATGTATGGTACATGTCGTATCCCATTTGTTGGATAATATTGTACTACTTAAGCTATTCTTGCTAACATATATAAAGAGTAAGAAAATCACAAAAGCCAATGTTGGGAACTCTTCCGAATATTGTAAACAGCTCATATAGTGGGAGACTTCTTTTTTTGAAAACAACTTTTTGGAGAATAAGACCGATGAAATCGAAAAATTTTTATTTTTTAAGCTACCCTACATTTTTATTTTACTTTTCACCGTCGTATACCTTATATACTTATATGAATATACATATATGTACATATCTTGTTAAAAATGTATTGTGTAATTTTCTTGCACTCTTCCGATATTAACACTTACGCTTTGCCTTTGCTCCTTTGTAACGCTCAGGTGGTGCAAAGCCAACGTGACCACCATTTTGTCTATTAAATTCCGCTAGTATAGCCTTATCCGGATCTCTAATCAATAAAATTGCTTTTGAAAATTCTCTCCAAGCTCTTGGACCCCATTCATGCGTTTTTACTACTAATACTGAACCATTGCACACATGTTCAGCAGGAAAGCCTGTCTTCAGTAAACCGTAATCTTGATAAACGCTTCCGGTTAAAATACCTGAAATGAAATGATGAAACTATTTTGAAAATACTAACACCACATGTTGTTATAATGTGAAAAAAAATATAAGATTTAAGAAAATTATGACATATGACAGGACGACAAATAAAACTCTGATTTCGGAATGTTCCCAAACATCAGCAAATATATTTTTTAAACATTTCATGCAAGCCATTTATTTTTTATACATATACTATCGTTACTACTCCAGCTCAATTTCATTGTGTAACTACATATCGCTACTTTTATTTGGTAAAACCATAATATTGAATTTCCAAAATCCAATGTTTGACTTGTTCACCTGCATCACTAGCAAAAATTTAGGAGGCTTCTTGATTTTTGCATCTCCTGAAAACTTTGAAAAAGGCGTGTTAAAGGCGTGACTTTAAAAAATTAAGGGAGCGATATATCTTTTTAAAGATTAGGCATTTTCCCCGAAAGGTTCTATCCTGAAATGCAACTTACCCGAATTGCGATAATCCCGAATAGGGATGGAAATATCGTTAAGAAAAATGGTGGACAATTATCGATAAGTTCGAGAATTTTTCGCAAATACTCGACAATTGTTGATAGTTATGGTAGCAAGATGGAATTATATCTTGCCGAAAATTATGACACTTTATCCAAAAAAAACAAAAAGAAAATGGTTCCTGAAAGTAGTTTATAAAGTTTGGTAAAACTTAAACCTTAACATGTTCTTTTCTTTTTTTTACATAATGGTACAACAGACCATGGAGGTCGAGCTTTTCGCATATGTACTTGTACATGATATGTGCGATATATTTGTACTTAACGGACCCACAGTTTATTGCCGAATCGGAATGCGAGAAAAGAAATGCTTTTTTTAGGCAAGTTCTGCACTACATAGTAGGTTTATTTGTTGATGTGTAGAAAACTTGTTTATTTTCTCACTTTTTGCTTTTCGATTGTGCCGAGATTTGAATCCAGCATAGCAGTCGAACACTACAGACCACGACCACAAATTTAACTTAACGGTAACCTTTTAATTACAAGCTAGGTTACATTTTCATTACCGTATGAAACGCTTAGGATAATAATGTAAAGAGTGATTTGTTAAGAGCTTGGTTTTTTCTGAAGGTCCAATTTTGGAACACTTTTTCACAATTGACTGCACCAAAACGTGAGATTAACTGCTCACCAAATTCGCCTCTCAATTAATTCATGGTTTCGCGTGCAGTGTGGCGTGTGTCATGTGGCACCGTCCTGTTGGAACCACATGTCGGTCGAGTCCAATTCTTGTATTTACGCCGAAAAAAAAGTCTATTATCATCGAACGGTACCGTTCTCCATTGACCGTAACGTTGCGGCCTTCATCGTCTTTGAAGAAGTACGGCCCAATGATGCCGCCTGCCCATAAACCGAACCACACCAAACAGTGCATTTTTCGGGATGCATTGGTAGCTGCTGAATTGCCTCTGGCTGGTCTTTACACCAAATACGGCAATTCTACTTATTCACGTATCCATTGAGCCAAAAATGAGCCTCGTCGCTGAAGACAATTTTGCTTGGGAAACACATTTATCACAGAGCGCGAATTTTTATAATAAATTTCAATAATTTGCAAACGTTGTTTAGGCGTAAGTCTATTCATGATGAAATGGCAAACCAAATTGAGCATTTTTTACTTTGATGCATTTCAAGAATCACGCGTGAGCTGTCGGAAATACAAACGTCAAAATTCAAGTAACAAAAAAAATCACTCTTTATAACCACACATTCTACCTAACTTACAAATTTCAAAGCTTAATAACACATAAATAAATGGTTTCATTAAATGTGCAAATAGGTATTTGCTAAACAAAAAACATAAAATTATTCAGAAATAAGAAAGATGTTAGTTGTTCAGTAACAAATATTAAAATTGATAAAAAATATACGACTAGGTATAAGATTTAACCCCTTCGGCCGCTTCATATGTCGAATGTAACACTTATTTAGTAAAACTGATGAGAATCTTTTATTCAGATGAGATAAATATGTAAATAAATAAAAATACTAAAACACGTTGGTGTCAATGTGGTACTTTTCGTACTTCTAACTTTAGTCTTAAGCTCTCCAGCGAGCTAACCGAAAACAAACATAACAGGCGCATATGTATGAATTTAACGCTTTAAATATTAATATTGTAAATAAATTTTTAATTTACCAGTAGATTGTTGCAGGAGATACCTTAACCAGGTGTTGCCACTTCCAGGAAATGATGCTAATGCTGTTAACCCTCCCGTGGGCTCATTCGCGTCTGATGTTTTTGGACGAGATTTTAGAGGGAATATTAGAAGAAATAACTTTTAATTTAGATTGCACGTTTATCTTACTGTTGTACGGTGAGGTTTCAGTTAGACTGTATGCTGGAAGCTCTGTACTTAAATATTTTAATTGTTTACACCAACGAATAGCCAACTTATTAGTGATGCCGGATAATCGTGCATTACGAAAATTCGAAAACTAAAAACACATACATATTTACATACTTAGTTACAAGTGGTTTATTTTAAACAAACATATTCAACAATTATTTTGGGCATACTCTTTTTGGGTGAGATCCGGGAACATTGTTCATTGATAAGAATAATACTCCTCCGATGTATATAATTATAGTTGCTGAAACTCCAAAAAGACGCCAGCCTTGTAATGCCATCCCGCAAATTTTGCATTACTACAAATGAGAAATAATTTTAATAGTAATTCACAAGAAAATAAAAGGCAATTGTTCAATTTTGATGACCTCAAAATAAATCAATATGTACAGAATTTATATCTTAACACAAAATTCAAATATTTTCCGAAAGTACTTTGTTTATATACTTTTGTAAAAGTCATATCTTAAAAAAAATCATATCTTGATAATAAAGTAAAACGGGTAGCAATGACACTCTCTTTTCAATTGATTATCCACGTGCCTATAAAAACTTTAGGATATCTAAGTCGTTTTGACTTTAAGCTCTCATATTTAACATGAAGGCATAAAAACCTTGGGCATGTTTTCAAGTTTAATTTCAAAGAAATATCAACCCATCAGCGAGAATTTAACAGGGTGAAGTAACTTCAGTTATGGTCACTGTGGTGTAGCTGGTAGTGCGTTGATTTGCTATGCAGAGTGTCCGGGGTTCAAATCTCAGCACAGGTAAGATCAAAAAGTAGAAAAAACCAATTTTCTACACTTGCAGGCAATGGCAAACCTATAAGAGTAAAAATTGCCTATGAAAAGCTTTTCCTCTTCGCCGGTCGGATTCGCTATAAAACAGTAGGTCCCTTCCATTCAATAACAAATATAACACGCACAACATGAGTGGATGTGAAAAGTTCGGTCTAGGCCCTCCGTGGGCATAATGTGACACTACAACATTACCTCCCTGAGGTGACGAGATCACCATGTTAAATAGGCTTTGACACTTGAACAGTAAAATGTAAGAAACAAAATAGTTTAAAAATATAAATAAAAAACAATAAACGGTGTAAAATTCATACTGTGCGGTAGAGTTTTCTTGACAGTACAAGGTCTACTTTTGTCATGTATCCAGGTTAAAGAATTCCGGGTAAAATATTTCGAATTTTGGGTGGTATCCCTTTCGATACAGCAGATATCAAGGAATTAAGACGATAGAAATGAAGAAAATTTAAATTTCAAAAAGTAATTATAGAATAAATGACAACCGTGTAGATGTTGCCTTGGAAACGTGAGTAATGTAAGCATCTGATCAACTTTGTTATCGAATTATGATAAAAGTTATTTATCAGTGGGTGTCCTCACCCTCAGAGAGAGCTAAAGTAATAATGTCAAAATTGCAAACGTTTTTGTATTGAGACTACAGTAAACACCGAAAATAAAATCTGTTGTCAATGGTCACAATAGTCAATATTATCACAAACTTTTCTTTCTATTATTATGTCTGCATTGATCATTTAACAGATTTTTTTAAAGTTAACAGATATGTACCTTGTTTAAATACACCCTACTCGATTCATTAATTCAGTCGAGACGACTTTAACTTTGCCTTATATTTTCATTGTACACACATAATACAGTCATTGATCCCTTGAATTGAAGGGTGGAAAATCCAGAATATGAATGATTTATGCTTATTTGTGCAACGTTAATAACATTGTGAATGTATAAAAGCCCTTATCTTATTACCTAAACTTATAATATGTATTTTATTTTTATCTTCTTATTTGAACTGTTTTAATATTATTTGTATATATTGTAGAAATATAACACACAACAAGCTAGGCTTAGGCCTTCCATGGGCTATTGTGTCATTAAATCAGAAGCATAAATCCGTTGCATTTTCCACTTTTAATTATCACTAAGAAACACTGTTCACAAATTATCTAAGTCAAATTAAATTCAACTAAATTTCAAAGAGCAAATCATAAATCTTGTGTGTATAGGCAATGTATACTTTTTGTCAAGATTCTAACACCAATTTATATTAGATTTAATTAATAATTAGATTAAATCGCATATGAAATAAGGAAATTCCCATTTATTTTTCAAACTTAAAAACTATTCAGCACAATTCCATATTTTTTTAATTTTACGTTTCAGCATTACCTTAAATTAGAAACTAAAATTAATATTTTGTTTTCTTTTGGGAGTAGCAACAAAGTTAAAATAACAAACTATATTCCTATGACAACTAGCAATCGAAAATTTATGATAAAATGCACCATTATTCTATGCACTTGTTTGCTATATAAACAAGGTAAATGCTATTGAGAATCATATTAAAATATTTTTTTTTTTTTAATAATTTTTCAACAGCGTGTTTTAAGTTTGTAAAATTTTGATGGCCCATGACTTAAAATTGATTTTTCATAATGAAAATTTCTTTAAATTCTACTAATATGGCCTGTGGTCTTGCTGTGGCGTTGTTTGTAGTGTACTACACTGCTGCAGAGTTTCCCAGTTATCGACACTCGGCTGAGACAAAATTAAAAATAGAAAAACTAATCGGATTCGACATAAAATTTTAGGTCTTTTCGTTCGCAATTACAACAATAACTTGAACAACATGAATGGACCATCAATAAAGTATACATACATACCTCCAAAAGTATTGCAATTTTATCACGTGCTTTCCTAAACAAATATCATAATTCGATTCGTTTCTTAATTTAGGAAAATAGTTTTTTCCGAATTCATATTGTGAGATTATAATAAGTGTATTAAACAGGCTTAATGAACGTTAGGTTTGCCATAGGGAGGATAACAACAATGAATGCATATAAAAGAGGTTGATCAGACGAAACAAGCCATGGTTCCTCATCAGTGATCTTAGTGGTAAAATTTTGTGCCTTAATATTCCATAAAAGTTACTCATATTTGAAAAAGTGACCAAGAATTACCATTACAAGAATTTTTTAAATATTTTCACTTAATGGTTGTATTGAAACAGACATGCCACCCTGTCCTACATACTTATGTATATTTATGAAGTTTAGAAAAGTTTTTTATATTTACGCCGAGGGTAAAAGATGATCATCCTACCAAAAATTGTCACGGAAATGACGGGCAGCACCCTCTACCAGTCAAGTTCTTTTTCATACTCGTCATATCAATCAGTTTCTCGTCAAATGTTTTTCATACTCTATTGAATTTTTTTTTTAAGCTAATACGCTATTTTTCTTCAATTTAACGGATTTTGAAAAACAAAAGTTGGACATACTGGCAAAAAGCTTGGCGTAGGCCCATGAGGTATATTCATGTTGTGTGAACCAACTTTTACTGTTGAAGGTAGCTACTGCCAGCCAAAATTTTTTTTAAATATATTTTTGACTGTGCCGAGAGCCCGAGTTCACTTTCTCCAAGTTCAGTTGATAACTATTACGCCAAGCAAGCATATTAGCTTAGCTATATCTGAACTTAATGAGTTACATATCTGAACAAAGGATTATCGTATGAATAATGAAATTGTATGAGTTAGTCAATAAGTAGTGTCTCTCAAAGTAATCTGCAAAAAAACCCAAGTAATTACAATGTGTTACCCAAAGATAGTTAATATGTTGATAAAATATACATTCTGTCAAAAAGTACAAGAAATTATCATTTAAAAAGCACGCTTAAAGAGATTGTAAATTTTTTATCGCTAAGTTGGCACCACTGTCCTCTATCCTCACGTGGAGTTTGAATGCGATCTGTCATTTAGTTTGTTTATAGTGCTCGATTTTGTCAGTTCATCTCCAGTGTGTTTTGCGATTTTTACAATGTATAAAATTATCGAATAAAAATTTTTTCTCAAATCTTAATTGCAAATGGAATTTTATGTGCCGAAACGCTGAAAATTTTTCAGAAGGTTTATAATGAATCGACTTTATCAAAAAACACGTGCATTTGAGTGGTACAGTGCATTCAAAAGCGGTCGAGATGAGGTGGAAGATTTGCCTCGCTCTGGTCGAGGTTTTCTTTGATTATCGCGGTGTTGTTAATTCATAATTCTTGAAAGAAAGCCAGAAAATAAATAAAAAATATTATCTGCTCGTTAAGCGGCGTTTGGGAGTGCAAATTCGTCGAAAAACGACAAGTTTGTGGAAAGAAAACTCATGGATTTTGCACCACGACCACGCATCATCTCACAAGGCTATCATTGTGAATGAATTTCTGGCCGAAAACTCAACTCAAACTTTTTTCTCTTTTCAAAACTTAAATTACCACTTCGAGGCACCCGTTTTCAGTCGATAGAAAACATAAAAGAGAATTCGCGGCGATTCGACTGAAGTCGATTCCGGAAACTGCGTTTGAAAAATGTTTTCTTGATTGGATTAAGTATTCGTTGGCATGGGTGTATTATTTCGGAAGGGGCCTACTTTGAAGGCGATACATTAAATTTGAATGAGTAATAAATATTTTGTGTTTTATATTTTTACTAATTCCCGGTACTTTTTTGTAAATAATATATATAAAGGGTGTTTTTTTTATTTCGCGCCGTAGGCCTGTGGCGTGGCCTCCAAAGGCCTTTATAACAAAGCTAAATTCCTGTCCATAACATTAAATTGAAAACCACACTTCTAAAAAAAAATTCCTGTACATAGATGCATATAAGAAGTAGGTGATAACATGAAGAAATTGAAACACGACGTAAAAATCGTTAACTATTGATAGATCGCATAGGGTTTACAATAAATTTCCCCCATGTGTTCATACGTTGCCTTTCTTACTTGTATGGAAGTCGATTAAAAATTTTCATCATAGCTTATGCAATATTCTTATGGCAGAGTAAAAAAAAGAAACAAAATTGAGACTTTCCGAAAAATATTTTCACAATTGTTGTTGAATTAGAAATAGTTTTACTCATGTTGCAGCAAAATTTATATTAAAACATCATGGATGAAAATGGTTGAAAATTCAGCCCATTATTCATGTCACAAAAACCAGTAGTGCTTATGCATTTAATAAGTTTATGTTATTTAATAACATTACCTTACATACCATACATACTCGTAGATAATGTTAAACAAACAATTTCTTTTTACATTTGAGAAAGTCAAAACCTTATACATATATAGCACATACGAGTCATACATACATACAAATGTAAATAATGAAAATATGTAAATAGTATGCAAAACAAAAAAACACTGTCTGTATTATTCCATATATGTACATAAGTGTTTTACTATATTTCATTGATTTTTGCACATAGCCAAAGACACTTTATGCACTTAAGTATGTATATTACAAATACATAATATGTATGTAAGAATTGTATGAAATTTTATGGATTTCAAACTCCGATATCAAAAATGTGATATTCCAAATAAAATAAAATTGTATCTTCTTTTGCATACACTTTCGCGAACATTTCATATTTTCATGTAAACTTTACATATTTCATTGAATTTTTCGAAAGCTTTTTCCCCAGCAAATGTAAACAAATCTTAATATGGAATCTAATAAGAATATTCTCCTTTAAGAATATAATAATTTATCAGTTTCTTTTTTCTTTTTCTTTTTTTTTGTAAATTTACCAACACGAATTTTCTTTTATTTCACATTTTTTACTTAAAATAATTAATATTAACTGTAATAAACTTTAATAGCCATTTTTTTGATAAAACTATTTGCAAATTTCTATTCTCCGAGTGAGAATGTTTTAATACACTGAAAAAAAACCTTTTATCTTCTTGAACATAATAATCAATATCTCAATAAAATCAATATTGAACACAATTCCACTTTTAAACTGTCCATGCATCATATAAAGAAATTCAATTTAGACTATATACTAAAATTCTATATCTAAATTAAAATTTAATCAAAAATGCTTTCATATTGCTTTCATTTATATTTAATGAATCCAACTCAATATGAACATCTCAAAAAACGTACAATAATATTGAGTGGATAGCATTTAAAAATTTAATTTGGAAGTATTTTCTTGTGTAAAGCGCATGACATCCATGTAAAGTATTTGTTAAAAGCTTTCTGGCCGCATAATCCCAAAGCTTTTGAAAATGTTCGTTGTTTTACTTTTTACTGAACAAGTGAGATACAAAAAAAATATATACTCGTAAACTGCAGCATCTACTTGTGATATGTTCAATTGTTTATCTATCTGTAGGTAGAATTGATTATGAAAATTAGATTTACTGTGACTTTTTTGCGCAAAATATAATCTTGATATATATCGCGCCATAACCTCAAAACTAACGTACGAGTAGCGCCATATTTTCGAAAATTTTTTTCAAAAATTTAACTTCAATGAGGGTATTGTTGAGTTATTAATGTTTTTAAAAAAAACATGCAAAAATGTACTCAATTAAACTGTTAAAGAAACTCACAAATTCAATTCCAATCAAAATATGTACAGCTTGGCATACTAAAAACTAGAACAGCTATTCGAAATCGCAGTATACAGTGTGGACCATTTATAATTTGGAATTTGATTTTAGTTTAAACAAGAAACGAATAACTTTTTTTCAATGTGTTTTTTATTATTCAAAAATACAATCAATCCTTCCGGATTCCATCACTATTTCATTCTAACGACTTTCTCGGCTGGCCCTGCAGTATGATCAACCCCATTTTCAGTACATTTTCTACTTTATGGATCTGTACTTGAGCGATGGCTGCACTTCAATTTCATTCTTAAGAGCCTCAATCGTTGCTGGATGGTTAGCGTAACACTTATCCTTCACACGGCTTCACACAATTAATTGTCCAACGGAGTCAAATCGCAACTGCGTGGTGGCTAATGGACATAACCAAAACAATTACCAGGTGTACAAGTATGAAACAAGTAATGACATCTCTGTGTAGCTAGGTAAAACTATACGGTCAGTCAATCCAAATCATTGGCCCATTTAGTTCTGTCAACAAGATTCAGTTCATAAACAATCAAGTTTCATACAACAACATATTTTTTTTCTCGTACAAATTTTTTGCCTACAAACTACGATATGCGGACATCATTGATTTTCTGTTTCCAATTGAAGAAATCTTCTTTGGATTCTCATCGAATGCTTGTGGAAGCTTACGCTCTAAGCAAAATACAGTGCAACGTGTGATTCAATAAGTTTAAAAGTGGCGATTTTTATGTGAGAAACTTTACTCGATGAGGATGATGGTCAAACGCAAGAACAACTTGCAGAACAAGTAAATATGACCCAACACAATGCTCTGTGTTTTCTGAGATCAGCGAGGTGTTATCTGGTTTGACCTTCTGAAACCAACAACAACTGGCCGATTTAATCCGTGCTTTGCACCAAAAACGTCCACAATATCAAGCTAGGCAACACAAAGGGATTTTCCTTGATGACAATGCACCATAACATCACAAAACAGACTCGGGAATTTGTAGATTGGTACAGCTGGGAAGCCCTCCCCCATTCGGCTTATTCACCAGACTTGGCTCCATCTGACTACCACCTATTTTCATCAATGGGGCACGCACTTGCTGAGAAGCACTTCGATTCGTACGAAAATGTGAAAAAATGGCTCGATGACTGGTTTGACTCAAAAAACGAACAGTTTTTTGGCGTTCACAAATTGGCAGAGAGATGGAAAAAATGTGTAGCTAGCATTAGCCATTACTTTGAAGATTGAATGTATAACCATTTTTCTTAAATAAACGTGTATTTAAATACCGGTTTCATACTGGTAAGAACGCGATTTTTAAATTTCTCATGCAAAAGATCGATTGTTGCACGACATTTAGTTTCACCAGGAACCATATCTCCCAAAATAAGCCACAAGTAATCAGTTATCATTGTGCGGTAGCGCACACCATTCACTGTTTTCATCTTTCTTCCACATTTTCTAAGAAAAATGGTACAATGATACCGCCGTTCCAAAAAACACACCGAACAGTTACTCTTTTAGGGTACATAGGCTGCTCAACAATCGCGCATGGATTTTCTGAGCAGCAAATGCGGCAATTTAGCTAATTAACGTAACCACTGAGGTTAAACTGAGGGTCGTAAGAAAAGAAAATTTTTCTTAAAAATGCTCATCTTCTTCCAAGCGTTCCAGATCCCAATAAGGTCTACCTATATATACCAATTTGAGGTCTATATGCAAAACTTTTCTGGTCGTGAATGAAAAAAAAACTGTCTTAGCGAAAGTTTAAAAGCTTTCTGCGGTTTCTCGCTCAAAATATCTAAATATTGGTACTCCTGAAGCCTAAAGGTCGTACTCATATAGTTGATGATCGGACAAAAGTTATGAGGGTGGTTTTTTTGCACTAAGAAATTTTTGAAATTAGCGGGTGACACATTCAACTTTTTCTTCCGCCATAGACGATGACACGGTCTAAAAAGTATAGAGCTTCGTGACGGATTTGTCATTTCGCTCTTTCCTCGTTTCAAGCATTTTTACCCTAAATTAAATAACAAATAGTAAAAAATTAAAAACGAGCTGCCGAAAACACCCAAAACCTACTATTGGCATGAAATAAAAAGTCTAAGAATATCTAATTTTTGTACTTTTTTTCTGGTAAGCCTATACAAACAACGATAACTTTCATTAGGTAATGAGAAAATCAGACAAAATTTTAAAATTATTTTATATATATTTCAGTTATTTTAATTTATACCTTCTACGCACATCATACCTTATGGTGAGTAAAAGTTGATATGATGTAGTTTGGCACACTAATTAAAGTAAAGTTTGTTATTTAATTTTAATAAATACTTAAGAGTGTTTCCTTCAATTTCAGGTTAATACATATTTATGTATGAAACGTTAAAAAAATATTCGTTTTCTAAAGGACTATCTACGTATACCGATGGACTTCCAATGAAGAATTTACATACATACATACACAATTAAAATTTTTATTTTTTAACTATCCTATAAGAAAACAAAGTATATCCATTTTTATTTGTATTTTTTGTTTTTAGTTTTTTTTTTTTTGAGTATTCCACTTAAAACCCATCGGGTTACGCTTTAATTTAAAACCTAATATAAGTAGTATACACTTTTAACCTAAAATAAAACTAATATGTAAATCATTTTTCAATTTGATGATAATATTACTAAATTGAGTATAAATATAAATGAAAAGTTATACATTCATAATTGACAACTGGTGAAGTTTTTATTTTATTTGAAAAGCTAAATTTGACCAATGTCGGCAGCCTGCACTTTGGGTACGGCTCTTTTTGAAATCGTCTGTACTCGTATAGCTTACAATGCTCAAATAAATGTACTAGAATTTTAATTTTTCGAAAAACCAATCAGTATACATATGTAATTCTTCTTTATTATTTATTTATTTTTGTACAATGCAAATGTTGTTTGTATGTATAATTTGTGGTCCCTGATGTTATCATGTTAAATTTAACGAAATTATTAGTACTATTGGCATTACTCATTTCTTATAATATATTATATGTAGGTATGTATATTTTTGGAACGGATTTCTTTATGATCAGAAGTTTACAAGTTTAGAAGATACAAGTGAGTATTTGCTTAAAACAAAAATGTAATGAGAAAAAAGCTAAAAATTGTGGGGAAACAATTTTAACCGAATCTGAACATGAAAATACGGCAGCATGAAAATATTTACAAAATAAAAAGATTTATCATTAATTTAACTGGTTTCCAAGCGCTTAAATTATCTGTAATACAAGAAAAACAATAAAACAAAAACAGAATTACGGGCGAAAAGTTCTAACTGGGGAAATTGAGAGAAAAGATTTATGGAAGTTTTGCTAAATTACTCAAGTAGAGTTTCATGTGAACGTCGTGGCATTATCAGCAATTTTTTCTACAAAGCATCACCTATTATCTGGCAGTCTCAGGCAACCTTGCCAAAGTAAAAATTTCCTTATATTTAACTAGAAGCTTAACACATAATGACTATCTAAAGTTTTAAATTCATCCCTATATGAAGTATAATTCTCAGCTTCACGAACACAACAGGATTTTTTGGACCGTATTGAACAAGGCGCGATAAATCTAATAGGAGGCAGTGGGATTTCCAGCTTTATGGATTTTTGGCATCATCGTAGAAATGTGGCTTGCGTACTCTATTCTACCGCTAGTTTAATGGTAAATGTTCGGCGAACAAGCGCAATCTGATGCCACCATGTCGAGTGTTCCCCAGAACTACATGACCGCAAACGGAACTAACGCGTTCCACCTAGATACGATATTGCAACGCACCACTCATTACAGAGATGCACATCTTTTCTCTGTCTCAACGGTCGTTTATGTAATAAGCTCCCTGGAAATGTTTTTCCTGACAGTTTTGATCTGATCAAGTTCAAAGTGAACGTTCACCGATACTTCTCTCTCTCTTTCCTACACTTTCTTACCTTTCATCCTTTATCAATCAACTGAATGCTTTGCATTCATAGGAACATTCCCTGCGTGTTGATTGCTGTTTAAAAAAATTAAATAGAAAAAAACAAATTTCAACCCAATGTATCTAAAATTCTAAATATTGTAAATTATTTTTAATTGGAAAATTATTTTCCGAATTTTTAGGCAAGTTCATCTATTAGAGAAATTTTATTTAATGGTCGTCTTGGAGTAGCTAGCAGTGTGCTGGCCTAATACGGAGAGTGCACAGGTTCAAGTCTCAGCAATAAAAAATCAAAAAGTAGGAAATGCAATGTGTCACGGCATCACCGTTTGGCAGGCAATGGCAAGCCTACAAGAGTAAAAATAGTCAGAAAATAGAAAAGCTCTTCACTTTGCCGTTCGGATCGGAATAAAACTGTGGGTCCCTTCCGTTCATGTACAAATATAACACATAATGTTTACAGGCTTAAAGTGAACTTCACAGGCCCAACAAAAATGGCTCTATACGATATTGGTATTAACTAGAATGGCGAGACCAAAAATATGTTTTCGTCTGTATAAAGCAAAAATTATAAAGAACGGGATTTTAATGAGTTCACATAGAATAAAGAAGAGAAATGCTTATGTGCTGGAAGATCACCTCAAGCTGCCGGAACTACAGACAGGCTTGAGGGGAGGGCCAAAGAAAACCGGACTGAAGTATATATAGGGCCCCTTACCAGTTTGACTTCAGTGCAATAATAAACTGTTCGGTTTCAGCTAAAGCATATGTATATGTCCAATTTTGATTCATAAAATACAAAAAGTGTTAAAGAAATCGGAAAGATTTTTACGAAACGTAAAGTTATAAGTGGTCGCTGTGGCGTAGTGGTAATGCGTTAAACTGCTACGCAGAGTGTCCGGGGTTCGAATCTCGGCACAGGCAAAATCAAAAAGTCATTTTTCTACACGGCACCACTTCTTGGCAGGCAATGGCAAACCTACAAGAGTAAAAATTGCTATGAAAAGCTTTTCACTTCGCCGTTCGGATTCGGCATTAAACTGTAGGTCCCTTCCATTCATGTACAAATATAACACGCAGAACATGAGTGGATGTGAAAAGCTCGGCCTAGGCTCTCCATGGGTTTTTGTGCCATTAAAAGTAAGTAATTAAAGTTATTTTTCACCCTTTAGTAGGAACATCTAAAAACTTTTCGAACTTTATGCTTTATGCACAGAGACACGTTTCGAAAATAATGGCCACATAGCTGATTATTCTTTTTCCCCCGAGGAGCAGTATTTCCTCTCTACGGTCTTGGCTATTGAGCTGTTCCATTGTGAATAATAATTCAACGAAGAAGAGGTTCAACAGCTTGATTGTTTTGTTCCCACATGGTAAACTACTTACTTGGCGAATGAAACGCAGCTTAAGTAGTAGGTTTTTTTTTTTTAATAAACAATACGAAATTAATTCATGGAATAATTTAAGTATAAAAAAATCGAAAAAATCAATAGTAAAAGATAAATTGGCATTGAAAAATATGACCTAGTAGTGATAAGAGTAGGCAAGCAGATTGAGTTTGAGAAGAGAAAATAAGTGACAACAGAATTACATGTTCTAAGAGAGTTTAATATAAACCATATATCAAAACAAATACAAAGGCTCATTAATTCTAAAATATTAAGAACAACACATTTAAAATAAATTTAAAAAATTATTAATTATTTAACGATTGAGCGAAAACCTCAAACATTGAAACTCAGTGTGTGTTGGCATGAATGTAAGAACTTTATAAATAAATCACGTTAACCGATAATGAGAGACTGTGGTAGAGCAATTTGTTAGTATGAATGATTAGTTATGTGGTAAATATGTATGATATGCATACATACTTATATTGATGACATATGTACAAATTAAAATGAGTTAACTTTTAGAAATTAAAATTTCGAAACATTATTTCAACAAATTCTTTAAATTGAGAATTTGAACCGATTCATTGTTATTACATACATATGTGGGAAGAAATTCATATGTATCAAAACTAGGATTAACATTTTGAGAAACTACAAAATTTAAGCAAATGAGTTTCATACAGTGACGATCAAATATTGGATGAGAGCAATAAAAATATGATGAGACGAATACTGAAGTGATATGAACAGCCTTCGGAATTTGTAATGTAAACTTTTAGTTTTAGTTTGCATGTCTATGAAATATTTAAACTCTACGAAGTTTCAATACTATGTATTTTGCTATTTTAAATATTTTCTGAATCGTATGCTAATGTACAAAGGCTTCGACAATTTCTTTCCATCTGATTCTGTTTACATGGGGAAACTGTGATAATATATTTCCTCCAACAGATTGCTGTCTCTCCGCGCGTGAACCTCATGAAATGGAGTTCTTATTTTGCAGTTTGCTTAAGCTGAGAAGAAGTGCCTCAAATTTTACAATTGAAGATTTTTTTGTAAGTTTTATTCGAAATATTCAAGACGAAATAAACACAAAATTTAGATTTTCTTCAAGATTTAAGCAAGAGAGAGAAGGCATATACTTTGGTTTATTTACAGGAAAATAAGGTGACCAGATGGTCCGAATTTGTTGATTCTATTTTTCGAAGTCGAAATGATTTATTTTTGTAATCTTAGCCAATATTAATATTTACTAATATTTACTACAATAAAATAATATAACTCCTACAATACATGGTTGCATTTACACGTGTAATTTGTTTTTGAAAATTTTCACTCTACTAATAGTAGTAAATTTCATTCATGTACAAATATAACACGCACAACATGAGTGGATGCGAAAACCTCAGCCTAGGCCCTCCATGGGCTGTTGTGCCATTAAAAGTAAGTAAGTAATAGTAGTAAATAGAAATTTAGTGAGTTACATTCGTAAAACGTCTCGCAGTTAAAACATTGAGTTCGATTTTATGTATTAGTGAAATTTTTAATGGCACCGACTATTTAAAAGAGCACAAAGACCTTTTTGACTGATAAATTGAATAATTGAATGAATAACCTTTTTGCTGAAAACACTTTTTTTCTTTAGGTTAGATTTTTCTCGAAAATATCTGGTCCCGTTAAGCTAACATAATAGCGAATTGTAATTGTTAATTATGCTAAGTATTAAACTAAAAAGAAAAATAATTTTCTCAATTTTGATCCTCACCGTATATCAATCTTCCAATTGATACGATTGGAAAAAAACACTCGGGCGGAATTTAAAGAATTTCTTGGCATGTGTTTATCTTAGCCGCTATATTTACTTGTAATCATTAAAGTGTTGAGTTTAGATTAGTATTAAATTATTAAGCTCTAAAATACAAACTCTTTTAAAGCGATTGTAAGAAAGTATCGCTTTACAAAAAGAAAAAAAAAGACATACATAGCGATAAACTTTTGCTGTGACAGTGTTTATATAAAGTATGTATATGGTAGAAGTGTAAGATCCGCTTTATAAAATTTCCATCAGTTTTTTCTAATTAAAAAACATAAATAAATGGAATCGAATGGATCCTACTTCTCTACTTCACACAATTTTTTTTTTTTTTTTTGGCTACATATGCTTTTTTTTGTTTTGTTTTCTCGTGACACATTTCATAGATATATTTACTTAATATACTGTACAAACTTAAAAATGTAATGAACTAAAAATTATGAAATCTTTAAAATGTTACCTTTCTCTCGGAAAATGTTCATCATTCTAAAAGTTTAGTTTTATTTAATTATAAGTATATTGGAGTATGTGTGTGTAAAGGTGTTGGGTGTAGCTGGTCGGTCAACAGTATGATCTAAATATTTATAACAATCTTTAACATTCTCTAAAATTATTTTTTCAAATATTCTATATAAGTTATTAAAGCTTTCAGTTTTCATTATTCTAAAGTATTTGCTTACATCTTAATTTCTAATAATGAGAGGTATTTACATTCGAAGAGATTTTCTTGAGTTTTGTGAATAAGTAAGTGCGCTGAACTTACGTCTGTGGAAAGGGTCACATGACCTGAATTGAAACATATAAAATGTAAATAGATCCACTTGGTTGACAATGGCGAACCAACGTTAGGAATTGGAATTAAATTTAAAAATTCTAGATAAGTACATATACTCCACAAGTAATTAGAAAACTTAAAACAATATAAAAAAGAATGCGCCCATATGAAATTTCAAAATGTTTGCCAAACAAAATTGCAAGATATTAATTCGATTTTTACACTAAATCAAGTGCATATGTATATCTCCATAGTATTTTAATAGGATTAATAGATTAAACATTACAGTTATTTCTTCTATACGTATGTATTAATGTTTTAGGTACTACTACTTCCCTTGCACAGTGGGGCATCTTCGATATTGTTATTTAGTGTATGGGTGCACTTGGTACTTGACACAGAAGAAGCTCAAGAAATCTCTCTGACTCTTAAATTTAAACGTATCTTTCGACTTAAATGCATTATTGCATTGTTTAATTGTATGTTAGTATGTAATTACGTAATACTATAAGATTGCTTTACATTTATGAAATATGAGAGCATAGTTCTCAAAGTTTATCTTTATCACGATCAATACTCATTGCTTTAAAAATTCCACTACCGATTCCATATCTTAAATTAAATTGATCTAAACTAGAGGCTCTGGGACGTGTTGATGGTGGCGCTTCTGCTTCGGCTTCGGTTTCACTGAATTCCGTTTCAGTTTCACTTAATTTACGGCGTCTTCGTAAAAATGTACCGCAATGTTTTAAATCGCCCAGATTATCGGATAAAGAGTGGACACGTTTCCTTTCTTGTTTCTCCATTTCCGCAGCAAGCATTCTAACTTCCCAGTCATTGTGATGAACGTGTGATATTGTTTGTTCGTCTATATTAACTTCGTCGGCATCTTCATCCTCGATATTCAGCTTACTTGAAGACGAACTGGAACTAGAGCTTTCTCCGATATCCAATATGACGCTATCCGAGAGTCTGGTCAAATTGCCCGTAACATCTGAAATAACAACAGCGCGACTTTCACTCCATGGCTTCCCACCCCTGCCATTTCCGTGGGTATTCGTTTTTTTATAGCTTTGGTAAGGAATAAATGTGGTTGAACAGTCTTTCAAATGCTTGCTGGTGCTTGGAGAAGTACTGCAACGTTCGGCCTGAATCGGAGGAGACGAAGTAAAAACTGTATCCAGGGAATCTCCACGCTACAAAAGCAAAAGATTTAGTTTTTTTTTTGTTTTAACTCAAAATCTTAAAATCCGAGATAGAATTTCTTTCCGACCATCTACATATAGTAAATAAGGGAACTTAAGACACACATACCATGAAAAGCAATTCTGCAGACGATCCTGAACTGCTATTCTCTTCAGATTTTGGTTCTTTATCATCGGAAGGTTGATTGAACTTTTCGCGATTTACTTTTCTTCTGGATTGATACGGTGTTGATACGGTTCGCAATTCCATACTCCTTAATTTTGTTTGTAGGTCAGCTATTATAGCGTCGCGTCTTTTGACCTCACAGGCCATATTTGAAAATTGAGATTCAAATTTTAAATGCATTTCATTTACATGAGTTTTTATCACATTATTAATGCCATACAATATTTGGTTGAAGTAGTCCTGCGCCTCGGGAAAGCCTATAAAATATCAATTTCAGTTAATAGTTATCAAGAATAATGAGTTGTAAAGCGATGCTAATAATTGTTATCTTTAAGGGGAGGAAGAAATCGTACGGGTAATGCATGTGTAAGTAAATAACATGGATAACATTTTCTCTACAAGTACATTACATACCTTTTCCAACATTACAGTTTTTAGTACATATTTAAGAAATATATAAAAAATGCATAGTGATATTGAAAAATAATATAGCAATTCTAAAATTAAATGTGCTTTTTCGTGTTATATATACAATATACAAAAGTATTTCGTTACTGTCATCATAAAAATTAGACAGGAGTAGCTTTCCACAGACTTACACTTTCGAGGGTGCCTACTGTTAATACTTCTAGAGAAAATCAGAAGGAGGATTTTAATTTCCCATATAACGTCAAACAACAAAAAGTAAAAACAAAAACTTTAAAATTCATGATTTGAAATTTTCCTCAATTATACGATTAGAGTTTACATAGAGCTCCTGAATGCATTATGTAAGACAAATAAGGTCACCCTATTCTGAATACCTGGGCAGACTGGTATCTTTGGAAACGATGTTGCCGACCACCTAGCAAAGAACGTAGTGGCCAAAACTTATATTAGCCCAGAACCCATGATAGGGAAACAAATAGTAAAGAGTACTTTAAAGAAGCTTCACAAGCTTAGAAAATCAAAGCTGCTAGTTGGGAATTTCAACCCCAAAAGAGTAGCCGTATGTCTTAAGCCGTATATCTTAAAAACCAACTCAGAATAGAAAGTACAATGTATACTATGGGAGCACATGAAGAAATTAGGCATTAATCAGGACAACTCCTGTAGGCTTTGCCATAGTTATGGGGGAAACACGAGAAGGGACTCACTTGCAAGAGAAAAAGACTCCAGGTTTGTCTCTACACTATCACCCAGTAAGTGGAGGCATCATAGCCTTGAAGCCACATCTATTACTGAGATTCCTCAGCAAGATTGTTGTCTGACAGTTTGTAATCCAAGTAACCATCGGGGATACAATAGACCTTTAAGGTCGCAGCACACATCCCCTCTTAAACCAATCAATCAAGGGTACGATATACATATTAGGTCTGTTCCCGTACTTTTTGGGCAAAGTCTGGTAAAATGAGATGAAACATTAAAAATTAGACTTTCTGTGAGAGATAAAAACGCACAGAAGTACGAGAATGAAAAAAACCATATTTCTTGCACGAAACAAAACGTCAAATTGTGAAAGCAGAAACTTGTCGAGAATGATCAAATTATTTATAGTCAATTACAAAATTTACAAAGACATAAATTTTCAAGTATTTATTGAACATTTCCTTCAGAAATGAAACTTATTTTTTCGGAAATTCTTAGCTATTTCGTATTTCCGCAAATACAAAACAGCTTATAGTTTCCCACTTTTAACGTTTTTACCTGAAAAGTATGGGCCATTTCATGCAAGAAGAACAAGACAATTACTCTCTCATCGTCACTCTCATTTGTAAGTTTTTTAGTACGTGAACGCTTTTTGGGCTGCTTTGGTGTGTTCATTTGCATTGTATATAGTACGGGAACAAACCTATTATATGCGTAAACATAAATATGTAAATTTACGACAACATTTCTGGGCCAAAAAATATTACCAACGTAAATGCATTTTCGTCGAAGTAACTAGCTTAAAAGAATTGAATAAATAAAATAAAAATAATAAAAAATAAAAAGATTTAAGAAACTACATATGTCAAAATTAATTAAAGCATTATCACAGTTTACTATTAAATATGCGAAAATGCTTTTGCCTTTCCCCTCCCCACACAGATTTGGTGTGAAATTAAATTTTATAAATAATTTGGTGTTTCACAAGGCCTCATAAACTGTCCTTTAAGTCATATATCATATAAGTTTACAATAGTTGTAAAAATTTTGTTGTTGATCTTCATACAAAACGTATTATAGGATAATACAACTGTGCAACATATGTTTTTGAGTGTCATATTAAATCAACTGTTTCTTGTGGTAGATTATATTTAGTATGCTGGACTGCTACGGAGAATGGCCAGGTTCTGCATAGTAAAGAAAAGCTAAAAAATATAAAATTCCTTGACATGCAATGGCAAGCCTCCAAGAGTAAAAATTGCATAAAATTGTAGGTGCCTTCCATTTATGTAAAAATTCAACACACACACAACATGAATGAATGCGAAGTGGCACTTCAGTCTAGGCACTTCATGGGTTGCTGTGCCCAAGAAAAGAAAGAAAGAAGCTTCTTGTTGCTTATTTTGTTGCATAGTTTTCAACATAAAGCATCAATTATTTCCACTTTCTATCGGTATTTTAATTTTAATAAACTTATTAATAAAATATTTTCCATGCAATCAGCTGATTCAGTGTTGCAATATCACCTTCAAATTTGATAGAGTGCCTACAGATGCCACACATGCCACCCATTTCTTTAACTAGGAGTTAGGAGTTATGACTGACTTTATGAGACTTTGTGAATTACCTAAATGATAAATTAAATTTTACAGAAATTGTGTATTGTTTCGTATAAAATATAGAACCAATTTTATTACTTATATCCATATTCGATAGCACGTACATTTTTTGAAATATACATACAATACCTAAAATTAATGTATGTATGTATTATATGTAGCTTCTAAGCTTAGATATAATACATATGTTTATAAAAAGCATTTTTGTAAAACATTGAAAAATAAAATTCCGAAAAAGGAAACAAATTGTCATTCGTTATTTAGAAAACGGTCTTTACAGTTTAGTTTAGCTACATATGTACATAAATTTAAGCAATTTAAAAAGCTGCTACCATGATGGTAACTCTGGTTTATGAAGCTTAAGCTTTTACCTTAATAAATAATGTGAGTTTTTTGTTTACTTAATTTATTGTTCTTGAGTTGAGTGTAGAGTGTGACAAAGATTGAAGCATTTAAAAGAAAGAAATATGTTTGTTGTAAAGAAAGACAGTTTTACAACATGCTAGTATTTTATGTGTGTGTGTGTCAGTGTGTGTGTGTGTGTGTGTACGTATCGTAAGCAATACTTCGCTATAGTTTTAATCTATTGTTGCGTATTCACTTTGTTGTGTACATGCAAATTAAACTGAAGCAAGCGACTGAAGTGCGCAAATTCGAGTACTTATTATGTATTATTCAGTCGTTTATTTGATTTTACATTACAAATCACATATATGGTACATATTACATATGTAGTATACAGTTTGTTACGAGCATGTATATCTTGCAATGCAGACAGTTCTTATTAGCTGTTAAAGGGTGGGATGGATGGATATACGCATTCACATAAGCATGTTTCATATTTTGCAAAGTAGTTACCTTCCAAATTTGGAATTTGACTGTTAGATGAATTCTGATTATCTGATTGTTGCGAAAACAATTCTGATTTCAATGAGGATGTTGTTGGCTTACTTTGCTTTAGCAAATTTGCTTGAAAGCTATCGGTTTCCGTTGCCTTCAACTCTGCTAAATTGGATTCTTGTGGAGAATTAACCTGAGTCGAAATTGTCGGAGAAGCCACATACACAGCATCCGCTTGACCGATTTCTGTGTCAAGAACGCCAAAATTTTCTTCATTTACATTTGGTTTGGCACTGCCGGGTGGGCTGGAAAGAGTTGAATTGAATGTTACACTCTTCATGAGTTTACTATGCCTAGCCACGTACCCTTCCAATGTCTGCTCTCTCAGCAAACGCTTGTTTCGTTTCTGTGCGTATGTGGGATCGTCTTGGGAACCGGAAGTATCACATTGCTCTCTGCTCTTATGTAGATTCTTTAAAATACTTTTCAATTGGCGTCGCTCAAATGTTTCATTTAATTCTGGACTAAGTGGCGAATTATCTACTAATTGGGCGTAATCAAGTTGTTGTTTTTTGGAATTCTCTGATGTGGATGTATTGGTTGATGTTGTAGAACTTGACTCATGTGTCGATAGAAACTGTGAGTATATTCCAGAGGTATCACTATAGCAACGGTATAGGGATTCTGATATTGGAACACCGTTATTCGTTTTTGAGCTATCTAAACTGAAACTCCTCGTTTGTAAAGCTTTCTCCAATTCCGCCAGCTTTTGTCTTTCATTTAATATTTTTAAGCGTTTAACGAATGGCAGCCCACTGTACTCTGGTGACAAGTCAAATACTGATTGATAAAATTTGGTCGTGGTGCCTACAGTATCAATGGGGTTTAGTTCATCTTTGGGAGTATTCGTGTGCGATTTTGCGGCACGTCTCGATCTCAGCGAAGTCCGTTGCACACAAGTTTTAGACGATGAAGATGCTGAAGCACTCTCGTCAGTCATCATCTGGGGTATATTTTCCAATGAAAAGTTCTTCGATGGTGTTCCTATATCCTGCGGCGAACAATTCGTTAAGCTGCTATAACTCGACGATATTAATGTGGCTAACTTGAGTTTGGACCACGGTGTTATTGGTGTATCTGTCTCTGACATTGCAGATGATGTTTTAATGGACGGCTTTATGATCTGATTCGAAATCGTTGGAATTAATTTTTGCAATTTACTAACACCATTATCAGCAGTGTCCAATTTCTCCACAGCTAGTGTTTTCGGAGGGTCTTTCTTAACAAAAGCACCGGTACTGATATCATCACCTTTTTTGCAATTATTTGAAGTACTCGCTGTTGCTGCCGACTGAAGCTGCTGTATTCTTTGCTTAAATGACACTTTCATAATAGGCTTGATTTGTGCTACCGTTAATGATGCAGTAATGCTGCCATGACTGTTGTTATTATTGTTTATAAATGAAATTGTGTCTAGTTTATTCACAATTGGGGCTGAAACATGTACCTAATAAAAAGTGAAGAGAAAAATTCAAATATCTAACAAAATGTATACATAAGTACATAATACACATATGGTACATAAGTAAGTAGTGGTATCCTTACCAATTGCTGTTTCATTTCACTTAGTGGTGCATCATTTTTGAGTTTCAAATGATGCAGTCGTTGAATTAATGGGAGTCCTTCGTTTATTTCTCGTTCTGGCTCTTCTTGAATCGATTCCTGTGGCGATAACGTACACGTTACATGTGAGTGAGGTGGAGATTTCTGAGGTGGTGTAGACTTAACAGCTCGCTCTTCGCGATCCTGGTGCAAGACACATAAAGACACATACAAAACTACTTTAGGAGCAGGGATTACAACACAATTTAATGGATTATGCAAATTAAAGCAAATTATATAAGTGTATGATCAAAGAAATACAAAAAAGCAAGCGATTCATTGCAACACTAGCATTTCGAAATGTATTTTTTATTTTTCTTTATGCATTTTTTCTTTTCTGAGGTAGCTTATTATCTATATTTATATATTTACAAATGACCCATCATTCTAAAATGCTTTAAATTAATAACACGGAAGCCGAACTCTTTCGATTGTCAACACATACTCATAAGTAGTCCTTATGCCCAGTATTAAATTTGAGGTGGTTAAGGTTAAGGGTGAGTTTGAAAGGAAGTGTTCAGAAAAAGCTGAGCTTCCACGGAGGACAACGGGGTATGATGTCCCGATATGGTTGGGTTGAGTGATTTTTCAAAGTGAATGATTTGCCCCAAATGGCCCAATGTGATACCACATTATCACATGGTCGGACTTGCAGTTTAACGCCGTTCCTGTACACTTTCTTATAAATTACTTTATATTGCTTGAAATATGTATAAGAAGTTTATGATAATTAACTACCAGATCAAGAGGGGAATCGAACCCTCAACCTCCCGGCTGAAAGTCTAGTACTCTACCCACTATACTATCGAGCTCGTCTATGAGGAGTAGTTAAAAATGTTCCAATTTTTTAAAATTTTCGAGAGCATACTTTCCTTTGAGCCATCATAGATTTCAAAAGTATGTAATGATGCATATAATTTTAAAGCAACAGACAAAGCTTTCGTAAAATATAGATATAAGTTTTATTTTTTTGAATCAAAAGTGGTCACAAGGTCTTAAAATTACCTATTAGGGTTTGGCAGAGAGAAACTTGCAAGCAAAGAACAAATTCAAAATTAAGTACCTTATATTAATGAAAACTTAGTGATACGTGTCATCTTTGAATATTTTTTAAAAGACTAAGGTTAAGGTTTAGGTTGAAGGGTACGTGTGTCAAATAGCTCAATTGTGATTAATGCATAACGAAAATAATAAATAAAAAAAATACAGGAATATCTATACATACATAAATATAAAAATTATAATTTTAAAAAACAAAAACACCAAAAAAAAACTTAATAAAAAAAAAAGTAAAATTGATTTTAAAAAATTTTCATTATATTTTGTTATTTTGGCTCAATATTTTCCTTTGAGTTCTATATTGGGTTTCTAGTTTTCAGCTCTGCATTTCACGTATCTTTTGAAAATTTCAAAAAAAGTTCAGTTATGACAGGAAGCATAATATCTATAATTATGCTACAAAATGTTGGACAGCTGAAAAAAAAAATCTGTGGCAACTACGGCAATCGTGCTAGTAATCTATAGCATTACTTTCACTGACCAAAAATGGATCAAAGCAAATTTTATAATAATGGGATCATGGCAAATTTACCCTTTAGGGTCACAACGGCAACGCTGGTGAAGATATTTGATTCATCATTTTAAGAAGGAATCCCAGATTATTATTTTATAACAGAACATTCATAAATCAGAAAAGTGATCATAATCTTCGAAATTGCTTTTAGACAAGAAGAAATGGGCAAAAAACATAAAGTAAGATATGTGGTACCTCAGTGTGCTTAGGTGAGCATGGATCCTCACTTATAAATTCTGAAAGGATTCTATCTGAAGCAAAATATCACAGATGGAGGTATTGCGTTTTGACCGATTAATTTAATTAATCAATTTGATTTATTCCTTCATTTACAAGCCAAAGCTTTCTAAAGCCAAAATATGACTACAAAGTTTATAATCGATGGTACGATTTCAATAAAACGATTCCAGATTTTCTCACTTACCCGAAAGCAGACGATAGACCATAACTATGGTAATTCAGTTTCATATATGTATATAATTCAAATCATATATGTATATAGGTATATATTGTATATATGTATCTAAGTATATATAGCTACATAAGTATGTACACACCTACCACACCTACCGCGCCTACATATGTAGTTACATACTTATGAACGTCTTAAATAAAAATTAAGGTTAATTTATCATAATCTATATTCTTTCTTAGCAGGCATTTTTCAACAGAGCAATGTTAAAATCTAGTGTATTCCACAGATTCTAGTGTATCTATAAAAAAAATAGTTGAATTTCCTATCTAGTTTGAAAAACAAAAAAAAAAACACATAAAACTTTTAGTGCACAGAATAAAAAATGTAATTTTACACTAAAAATGTCTAGAAATATAACACCCAAAAAGGTGAGGCCATAGAAAATGACTACTGAATTTTTTAAAGAAAACATTTACGAACGAAAAACAAATTAAGAATTAAATAAACTGAAAATATTTTAAGCATAAAAACTTATAATTTATTAACAATGAAAGTTTCAGCTGCAACAAAAGTCAAATCTTGAAGCACTAATTGGACATGCAAAAGCAAAGAAGGAAACCTAAACTGTAACATTTTAAAACTTATTAAACTCCTTTTTGCAAACTCCTACGTAAGTAAGTCACTGCTGTAATTCAAATGCATTGATGGCATTCACGATGTAATGCAAATGGTCCTGCATCTTTATAGCATATACCATATACCACATGTAATTATTGTTGTGATAGCAGACACATTTTGCACTTGCAATGATACAAGACCATTTGTACAAGATTGTTAATACGGCTTTTATGTACATATCGAAACCTTTTGGATAGAATATCGCAACCAATAAAAAGCAAAATAATAAATTCTTACAGGAGAGGAAAAAACGCGTCACAGCCAATAGGCTTAAATTTTTTTCGATATTGTCTCCGGAAAACCATAATAAAGATTTATTATTTATTTATATACCTGTAGACGCTTTAAATTTAAGAAATTGTCATTATATTGGTGGATTCTTGTTGTTACTACATTCTTGTTACTTTTAATTTTGATTACATACATATATTATATATGCATGTACATAAATTCAAAAACAATAGCAACAATGCCCGGTTGTGGTCACTGTAGCGTACCGGTAGAGCGTTGGAATGTTACGCAGAGTGTCAGGGGTTCGAAACTCGGCACAGGCAAAATGAAAAATAAAAAGCAAAAAGCAGCAACAACAAAATTTATACATGTCACCACCTCTTGGCAGGCAATGGCAAACCTGCAAGAGTAAAAATTGCCCATGAAAAGCTTTTCACTTCGCCTTTCGGATTCGGCATAAAACTGTAGGTCCCTTCCATTCATGTACAAATATAACACGCAGAACATGAGTGGATGCGAAAAGCTTTGCCTTTGGCGCAACATGCGGTCATATTCAACACTGATAAACTGAAGTTCATTGTGGTAAAGGCATAATACTTGCCACAATGGCTGTCTATCTATTTATCGGTGTCCTGTGTGATTGCATTCCCTCTCTCATTCTCCCTCCTTCTTTCTCTCACCTATCAATCTTCCTTCCATTCAACACAATGCTCTGCATTAATGTGTGTTAAATGTATCAATAAACAAAAAATAAAAGAAAAATAAAAAAACTAATAAGCATTGTAGACGAAGATTAACAGAACAGAACCGTCGGTTACAGTGTTTAACCAGCAATGACAAAACGAACCAAAGAGTAATTACCTTAAATAAAGGTTTTTGTGGTTAATATTTAAAAAAAAATATCGTATACTGAATCGATTTTGTACCCCACATCAAGCCATTGCTTTTTGGGATGGGGAGGTAAACTCAAGAAGTCTAATATATTTTGGTTAAAAAGGGAAACCCTCTCACCTTTTTATATTTATAAAATTTATACCATGTTTTACTCTAAAGCAAGCTTAGAAATAATTTTAAGTTCAGCTCAAAAATGTATTGCTTGGCATAAGAAATCTCGGTACGCAAAATTTCAACCAAATCGGTCGATATATGTAGCGCACTCCAGTTCAAGGGAAAATGTAAATTTCTCTGGTTTTATTAACTTTTGTTAGTAAAAAAAAGAGGCCCAACCCTCTAAGGAAGAATTTTCAAATCATGATGAAGACTAAAAATTTAATTATTGGTTTAAAAACATAGATTCAGTAAATTTTAACATAAGTACTTGGTCAATATAAGGAAAATTTAAATTCTCTTTCAGGAATATTTAGTAGTAATTAGTAATAATAAGTAGGTAAGGCCGAGCTTTTCGCATCCACTCATATTATGCAAAAAATTATTACGATTTATATTACATCAGAAATTTCTCTATTTCTATTTCTTGGGACATGACCGAACATAAAAGTATTTAAGAAATGCATAAAAAATGGCTAAATTGCTGGTTACGATACTCTTTCCCAAAAGGTATCGAGATGTGTAGCGAAATCTGTGTTGTGCTATAAATTAATTAATTAATTACTTTTAGTAATAGTTCAGTTTCATTCCTTCTGCAATTATTTATTTCATAATAAAGCAAACTAATATTTCAAATAAAACAACTAATTTATTTGAATGTATCATGTGCGACTAATAGTAATTACAGATAATTATTATTATAATATTTTAAAGGCAGATATGTTGCGCGTACAATTCGCCGGTTAGTTATTCAGCTATATGCCAATATTTTTATATTTAAATGAAAAACATATTTTGCATATTTTCCATGTAAATATTTAGGTACTTTAATTTAAAATACACGAGTTAACTGACGAATCGAACGCAGTCATATATCTCCTGTAGGTACATTATGAAAATTCACACATCAGCTGTTTCAGGCCTAGTTATGCTTCCAGTTGGAACTGATATCATTCATGAGTAATCAATGAGCATATAATCACTTTAAAAGATTAAATCAATTTTACTTTTACTCTTCGTTGCACTCTTCTTATTCTTTGACAATTTCCTTTAATTGATATATATTTCACTTTTGATTTAAAAAAGTCATTAGGGGGATTCTCCATATACAAATGTTTTTGTTTTTGCTTCGTAGCTGCGATTGCAAGGCTTTGAAATTCTATTATACTTTCACCGTGTAAGAGTACATACTAGACAAAGAGAATCCCCCTATTGTGACAACAAAAGTGCTTTGCTATAGTATTGCAAACATTTCCAACATGCTCATATTCTTCTATAGTCTTCTCTCTTTATAAATTGTGAATTATAACCAGCTGAGCGATAAATCTAGGACTTAATGAAATAAGAATCTAATATCGTAACATAACTAATAACAACGTGTGTGAGTTTCCATAGTATATGTATGATGCTAAATACGTTAAATTAAAGAAGCTATAACGTGCAGCAAATACAAGTTTTTATGTACTTAATAAGTATAAGCATGTGCAAATTAACGAAACTTTACACTATACAATTCCATTAAAAAGAGCTATTAATTTAAGTTCCTTAGAGATACATATGTATGTATGTATGTACCTTCTATGTATGTAAGAAAATATAAATGAATATATTGTAGAATATATGAAATTTGATATTCTCTTAAAATGTGTTTATTAAAACTCAATGAAATAATAAGTAAATTAGAATAAGTGAAAAGCTTTCAAGCCTTCTTACAACTTTGACACATTGATGTATTGTAAACTTTTGATATGAAAATATAAATTTGAATGTTTAATGAATTATTCGTACATTGGGGTTGGGGTCGATATTATGACTGGTTAAAATTCGGAAATCAAAATTTTGCTTTTTAAAATTCTGGCTGCAAAAATTTATGATTTTTATAAAAATTCTGTCTATAAAAAACGATTTTTTTTACAGAATTTGTTGTTTCTACCTTTTTTATATTTTTGTATTTAGTACATTCTAAACTACCACGTGTACACGTATGAAACCGGTACTTTTTAAAGAAAATACACGTTTATTTAAAATGGTTATACGTTCAATCTTCAAAATAATGATCATTGCTTCACATTTTTCCCATCTCTCTGGCAATTTGTGAATGTCTCGCTGAAAAAAACTCTTGATTTCTTGAGTCAAACCAGTCATCGAGCCTTTTTTTATATTTTCGTACAAATCGAAGTGTTGCTCAGAAAGTGCCCAATTGATGAAAATAAGTGGTATTCAGATGGAGCCAAGTAGTCAAGTTATTGGTAGCGTTGACCAGTACCTGGTTCACCTGGTTTCAGAAGGTCAAATCAGATAATACCTTGCTGATCCCAGAAAACACAAAGCATTGTCTTCTTTCCGAAGCGGTTTGGCTTTGCTGTCGATTTGGCCAGTGAACCGGGCTCAACATATGATCGTTTACGTTTGGGATTCTCGAGATAGATCCATTTTTCATCACCAGCCAGTAACAATTTGGTGAAGATACGACTTTCTTTTGTACCTGGCGAGCAACATTTTACAGGTGGTTTTTGATTTTCTTGCTGTCTTTCAGTCAAATCATGCGGCACCCAAGCGGCTTTTAAACGTTGAGAAATATATTGTTGGGTTACATTTAATTGTTCTGCAAGTTGTTCTTGCGTTTGATCATTATCCACATCGAGTGAAGATTGCAATTCGGCATCTTCAAACTTTTTCGATGGTCTTCCACGTTCTTCGTTTCTCACATCAAAATCACCACTTTTAAACTTATTGAACCACTCGTAACCCTATGTTTTGCCTAGAGCGTGCTGGCCGTAAGTTTCCACAAGCATTCGATGAGATTTTAAAGCAGATTTCTTCAATTGGTAAGAGAAAATCAATGATGTTCGCATATCGTAGTTTGTAGGCACAAAATTCGACATTTTTGCGAGGGAAAAAAATTTTTTTTTTTATGAAATTTGATTATTTATGAATTGAATATTGTTGACAGAACTAAATGCGAAGAAATGGCTCCAATGATTTGGTTCGACAGAGCGTATAGTTTTACCTAGCGACACAGAGACCTATTACCGGTTTCATACTATTGTATCTATTGTCGAATTATTTAAAATATCGATAAATACATCATCATTTGTATATTTTCAATACATTAAAAGATTAAAAAAGATATAAGAAATAAAAAATATATAGAAATTACACCGATAAATTTATATTAAAGACATATAAGATATATATGTCGCAGAGAACGAAAACTCAAATCGAAAAATTAGTACATGTGGTGTTTTTGTACGTATCGAGTCATTTAAATAGGTACAGCACAGAAAGACCAAATAATGATTCACAAAATAGTATTTTTATTGTCTAAAAAAAATCTTGTCCAGTTCACTCCTTTGAATCTACACATGTACGTTCTTTCTCATGGACTCAAATATATCAAGTCTATTTTGAGCCTCGATATACAGCTTCAGGTATGCCTTTTACAACGATCTTTCCTTGGCATCTGAAATTCGTGGAATTGGCCGTAACTCAATAATCTACAAAAAATTTAACTTTCGGGGTTTTAGAAATTACTGATTTAATTGTAAACTAGTAAACAGTCCTGCTCATGAACAAACTATGCTCGTCAAATGATCCTTTTTCGTTGTAAAATTTCTGTTTCCATGGAACACACCAAAATCAACTTAGTTACACTTATACATCCTAAAAAAAAACAGAATTAAAAAGCAGAAAATTTTGTAAAAACAGAATTTCGTTCAGACAGAATTTTATCATTGTAACAGAATTTCAACCCGCTCCCGTATGTATTTCGATTTGCTACTACTTTTCTCTGTGTTCTTACTTGTTTTTCTTTCAATAACCGCAACCGCTGTAACAATGGTAGACCCGCGCCGATTGGACTAGGTGTCTTGTCATGGTGCTCTTCTTTTTCCTCCGTTGTTTCCTCCTTTTCATCGGATCGCACTCTGGACATTCGTTTCAACATCGATTTATTACCTTTTGGCGAAATATTGTGTAACGGCTGCATTTCCAAAGATTCGTCACTTCGTCGAGATGTTCTGTTAATTTGGAATGATATTGAAAGTCATGTCTAACAAACATATATAAACTTTGTTTTTTGTTATACCTTCAACTAATAAAAATTCTAATATGCACTAACTATTTCCATAAGGGGGATTCTCTAAGTCTAGCATATGCTCTTTCAGGGGTGTTAATGTTTGCAATTCAGCTACTCTTGTGCACAAGAGCATATGCTATACTTAGTGAATCTCCTTGTAGTGTACTTAAATATAAGTAACAACGTATCAAATACCTGGATTTCCGTAAGACATTCCTAAAACCCTTTACATCATTCTTCAATTTGTCAACAATTTTTTTTGAGGCACTATTTTCACTGCTATCGCTTTGATTAACATGACCATGGTGTGCTTGAAGCGCAGCAGCTTCTTTATCGCTTTGAGCTTTCGCATGTCTTTTATTCACACATCGCACTTCCATTAAACGTTTTCGACCCAAGGTCTGCAATATATCTTGCGCCTCAGGATAGTCTTTCATAGCGGCCAAAACATCTTCCCTCGACAATGAGAACAATTCTGAATATCCAACTGATCGCACATCAGCCGTGCGCCTACATATTATATAATATAATTATAAAACATAAAATATACTGTTTGTTATATGTACATATTACATAATACCCACTTGTTAAGGCCGTCCAAATTTAAGATACCAATCTCTCCAAAAAAATCACCAGCCTTCATTGTTGTCAAAACTTTTCCCGTTTCGCTCAATACTTCCAAGATACCATCAGCAATGATAAACATTTCCCTCGCCACTTCACCTTTCCGACAAATAGAATCACCTGGTGTAAAAATATATGCCTTCATCTTCAACACCAAATCGTGCAGAAATTCGGGTTGGCATTCTTGAAATATAGTCACTTTCTTTAAGACGCTTAAATTAACGTGTAGGGCTAATTCTGTTTTAAGTTTATCAGGCAATAGACCTAAAGCTGTATTTATATCTCCTCCGCCCTGAATTCGACCTCTAGACCAACTATAATCATACCAGCGAAGAACTCTCCGTTTCATTCCTCCAGGTACCTAAAATTGAATATACATACATACATACAAATAATTGTACATTAGGACTAACAAATTCTTCTAAAAAATAATAAATTTCAAATGTTTAATGCCTTGCCTTGTGATGCCTCATGTATGTCTTAGCTCCATCTAAAAGTCGTTCGAACTCTAAACGGTTTGCATTTCGATTCGTTATCACATTTCCTACTTGACCAACAATAGTTGCAAATATAAATACTCCGATTAAGTAGCTGACTATGGTGAATATATATCTAGAATCCAAGAAAGAAATAATAATTTGAGATGAAATATAGTATTAACTCACTACCATCAGTTTATGCATAGCATCAGAATTAAATCAAAGTTTTCGAAAAATATGAGATATCTTAGAGATTACAATTTGAAATTAATATCCATAAATGTTAGGCTGTCACAAATTTCGAAAACTTTGATCGTTTAATAAATACAATATTCTCTCTATAGTCAATTTAGTAAAAACTGTATTCAAGTTGACAAGGTGGACAGCCCTAACAATTACCGATATTGATCTCAAAATGATTAAATATGTGTGCATACCCATAACTAGAACCGAATTGAAGTAATCTCGATTTTATGCCTCGTCTTGGTATTGATCTTGGGCCATCCACCGAGAAATTAGGTCTTATGATGAAGAGGAATGATAAATATAATTTTAGAAAATTTTTTTTTTTTTTTCAAAAGTACAGCTTACAGTTTTGGCTCAAGTAAGCCTCATTTATTAATAACTAAATTATATTTATTTACATAACTTATAAAAAAAAACGAAAAAATACATAAGCGCTAATAAGCGCAAACACGATTTTCGATTTGTCGGGATCAAAGACAATTGTGTTGAATTGAAGTTTACAATACCGAAAATATCACATATATATACAAATAAGCATTTCTTTAAATTCTACAATATGAAATAGCTGTAAGTTTGAAAACGATTCGAATCAACAGCTAAAAACTGTCGCTTTCAAAGTTAATCATAACGACCTTCTATTTTGGAAGCTATATTTTACCATAACTTTAATATTGTGCATACGTGATCTCAGAAGTTACACTTACTCTGCATTTGTTTCTGGAGTTGGCAAATCTCCAATTGTTGTCAACGTAAGTGTTGACCAATAAAGGCTGCCCAGATACTTTCTGGTTAATGTAGCATAGTCTCCTGGTCGATATGGATAAACCCAGTCACCCTTAATTATTTGTGTGCATTGAAATCAATTATCATAAAATATTCTGTAAGTACATATGTATAGCAAATAAACGTACCTGAAATCCCTCCGCCTCGGATAACAGATAATAGAAACACCCAAACCAGTGAGCGAGAATTAACAAAATGTGAATTAAGTTTACAACTCGCCACAAATTAGGCCAGACAGTTCTACTCTCTACGATATAGTAAAACTTAACAGAACGATAAACCTTAAAGAGGAGGAATTCATATTTATTATACTTGTATAATTTTATAAAACGTTAGTGTTTTATTTACTTTAAAAAAACGCGTAAAACGTAACAAGGGCTGTGTGCCCATTTTTAGTTGTATGAGGTCCAACGGAACTAAAGTTACTATGTCCAAAATAAAATCTCTCGAATGAATGTAATGGCAAGCTAATTTCTTATCATCGTATACCTGAAAATGGATAAGAAACTTGCAATTATCTTTTCATATTAAAGTTAGATGTTAAATTTTTACCATCAGTCCTTGTTCGAGATATCCGGTACGTAGTTGAACTAATATATCAAATATGAAAGCAATATCCGTGAGAATATCGCAGATAAACCAAAATGTTGGTACTGCTCTCTGTAAGTGTAAATCGATTGTACAGTTATACTGAATACATTACATATATTATATATAAAAAAAAACTTACGAATAAATTAACAGATTAATAACTTAAGTTTTCCTTCCATATTTTTAAAATATAATATTATAATTCTTAAATTATTATTTATAGCTCTAAAGCGAAATTTAATTTCGACTTTTTAATCTATATTTTAACATCTTTTATTTTATTTTGTGTTCAATAACATATTTTTACAAATTATTTAGTGCGCATTCATGAAGATCAGAATAGCTCTCAAAATGGCAGGGTAAAAGTAATGGAGACTTTCTTTTGTTTACCGTATTGGAAAGCTTTGTATTCTGTCAAATTCAGAAGGAAGCAGCTGATCCATTTTTCTTATACATTTAATATGTCTCAATGTCCAATTAAGCACTAATCAGAGCTTCAAACTACGATTAACAGAACTGTCGATTAAGCTCGAAATCGAAAAAGAAGGTTAAAGTTCAAAATCGGAATTGGACGTCATATGGTTTCAGCAGAACAGCGCCACCTACCACACCGCGTATGAAACAATCGATTTATTGGAGTAACGACTTCCAGACCGAATCATCTCCCGAAATTCCGATGCCAACTGGCCGCTAAGATCGAGTGATTTAAAGCCGTGCGATTTCTTTCTTTGGGGTTTCATGAAATCCCAGCTCTATACGAATAAACCACAAAAAATTTCTGATTTCGAGACCGAGATCCAACGCGCCATCGGTGAGATGGAGCCATTTGAATTCAGCATAAAACTGTAGGTTCCTTCCTTTCATGTACAAATATAACACGCACAACATGAGTGGATGCGAAAAGCTCGGCCTTTTTCACTACATGCGGTCATAGTCGACATTAATAAAAACTGAAGTTGATTGTGGCAAAGGCATAACACTTGCCAAAATGGCACTTTATCGGTGTCCTGTGATTGCATTCCCTCTCTCATTTTCCCTCCTTCTTCCTCCTACCTATCAATCTTCCTTCCATTCAACACCATGTTCTGCTTTCATGGGGGGGTACACCCTGTGTGTTGAATGTATCAATAAAAAAATTAAAAAAAGTCATCGAAAATTCCATTCAAATAGCAAGGATCTGTGATCATTTGCCGGATATTTTATTCCACACTTAATCGGAACATGTCTCGATTAAAAAATATGCTTTTTATAAATCGTTCACTCTTATTGAGACACCCGTTATATCTATGCATTCATTTCCATTCAAATTGTAATTGTTGCTGAATTTTAGTCTTATCGAAACATAATGAAAAGAATACGAGTATAATAAATGTTTTTGGATTATAATTAATTCTTGTTAACGTTAATGATTAAACTACCTGCAATTCTGGAAAACTTTGCCGAACTATGAGGGTCCAAAGATTATAAAGAACACAAACGGTTAACATCATTAACCAATAAAAGTAAAAGTTTTCATCTGGATTAACAACAGAACGTCGCTTCTGTAGATATCTTC
Source organism: Palloptera scutellata (assembly GCA_958295655.1). NCBI lineage: Eukaryota > Metazoa > Arthropoda > Insecta > Diptera > Pallopteridae > Palloptera > Palloptera scutellata. Next base: position 104,611,639 of record OY282449.1, read on the forward strand.
GTCTCCTTTTAACAGTTTTATCTGCATCACCAGAGGCACTTTCCGATCCAGTGTCTTCTACGGTTTCCTAAAAGTAACAACAAAACATTTGTGTCACTTAAAAATTACATAAAAATATGATACTATATATTTAGTATTGGATTTTTTCTCTCGATTAATAGTTTGGTGGTAAATTATTGATAGAAATAAATTTGCTTTTGAAATATGAATGTAAATGAGAACTTAAGTAATGCTTCAAGCAATCATTGCAAATGTAAAACATTTCTGTTATCACAATAACAAATATATGTAATATGTTATAAAAATTTGCATTTGCATTTGCATCGCATTGTGAATACCGCTATTGTTTACTCTAATTTGAAAACTACATATAATATAAATTTTTATGTACAAAAGTCATTCAATTAAATAATTTTTACCAGTACAATTCTTTCTCATTTACCTGTGTTTCTGGAATTTGTCTTGTCGAGAATCGCTTCAGAAATGAGTCTTCCCGCTTCAGTGGTGGTTTCTTTTGTATAGCAGAAGATATTTGAACTGTTGTACGAAGTTTCATCCATCGTTGATTGGACTTCGTCCTACACGGCAATATAAATTATCAATATTTTAAATCACAATTATAATTTTCAGATTTTATACCAAGGATGGTAAGCACATTTAAAGCGAAGGCAAATTTGTAAAATTTTTAATATGCAATCAATGTAAAAAGTTAACAGAAATGAAAATCCATTAAAACACTTACTATAAATAGGTACGAGTATGTATGAATTTAAGACATTCATGAAACGAACACAACATGTATGTACATACTACTTGCTTAACAAATGGATGAACAGGAAACAGTGAAAACAATGTAGCGGCATGCATAAGGCATTGTTAGTAGGTACGAGTATCGTATTTTTCTTTCTTTTTTTTTTTTTGTTTCCTAAAATATACACAAAACATTAATAATTTATTTATGGAAAAAATCTGCCTAAAATTCAATTAATGAATTTTCTCTGTAAAGTGATAACTAGCAGGTATATGCTCTGGATATATAAAATATTTCGTAGGGCGTTTACACTAAAAAAATAACGCGTGCTTTCGCCTTTTAGACTCTACTCCCATACAAGCAAAACTTAATTACAGGCGAGTTTCTGACAGCACTTGACGCTTTTTTTTTTGAGTAAACGCTCATTATAAGGCTTTATGATATAGAAATTAAATATTTATTGCAAGTATTGAGAAAATACTATAAAATACTTTATACTGTGAATACTATGAATACTATGAATACTTTAACCATGTAAGAACTAAGCATTTTAAAAAGTAAGCAAATTACATTCTGTAACAAAAAGTACCGGCAATTGGTCAATAAAACACAAACTATTTATTATTCATTCAAATTTATTGCATCGCCTTCAAAGTAGG